>OY720335.1:3836691-4436691 GCA_963082935.1 Malus x robusta
ATTCTGGCAGCTGAGTCTATGCTCATTGACCAAGAGGATAACAAGGCTGCCAAGGAGGTGGCAAATACTATGCCAGCTGAAGCTTATTCCTCAGCAAAAAAGATCAAGAGGTTAAAGTCTGAGCTCGTCTCTTTGAAGGGGTCTAATATCTCTAACCCCCACTTCTCTTTAGCTTGAGACCGCTCGCCATGAGATCGTTGACTTGAAAACTAAGCTTGACGCGATCCAAGTTAAGTATGAAAGTGTAGAGAATGAGATTGGATGTTACATACCTTAGATTCAAGATCTTGACCGTGCCATTTCTGAGCTTCGTTCCGCTGCTTACACAAAGGATGAAGAGTTAATTGTTGCATATAATCAAATGATCTACTTCAAGAAGTTCATCGATAGGCTTGACCCTCAAGTGTTGGAACTCCAAGGTGCACTAAAAATCAACGAAAGTCTGAATAATGAAGTGGATGAGCTGCAGCGTGTCCATGTTGGTTCCGGCTTGGATAATGAGGGAGGTGATGTGAGATACTTCTTCAAGTCTTAGAAAGCTCTTTCACACTCATCATCCCATTTGCCTCGTTGTGACCTCTTAATAGCTTTGAAAAAAGGCTTGCATCGATCGGTGGATCGCGAGAGAAAGCGGTTGAGCGCGGGTGCTCGTCCAGTCAAACTTCGGATCTCCTTCAAGGTAGTTAGAGATTTCATCTCTAGGATTGCTCGAATTTGCTTGGGATGTGCTTCGGTTGGGTTACTAAGTACCGTAAGAATCTTCCTAAAGATACTCCAAATGTTCATTTGGTGGGATTGAGTTTCATCTTGTACTTTCTAAGGATGTCGAAAGTTTCTGCCAAGTTGCCAATGTGGTCTGATCACTGCTTGCCTTTCACCATGATGTCGTCGACGTAGACCTCCATGGTTACTCCAATTTACTTCTTACACATCATGTTTACTAGTTGTTGGTAAGTGGCTCCCACGTTCTTAAAACCAAAAAGCATGAACTTGTAGCAGTAAGTGCCTCGCTCGATCACGGATGCGATTCTCTCCTTGTCGGGCTCATGCATGGCTATTTGGTAGCTGGAGTATGCGTTCACAATTATAATCTATTTCAATTTAGTTAGTTAGACATTAGAAGTTATACTATTATCTAATTCGTATACTTGCAAGCACTAAAATTCAAAACTTAATGAGGCTAATTTTGGATATCTAATTTTTGCAACAATATCTTGTATACTAAAAAGGATAACTTACATTTATTTAGGCCTCAATAAAAGCTGTTGGAAGATTTCAACTTAGTCGAAAGGATAAAAGGGTAATGTGCCAAAACAAAACAAAACAAAAAAAAGATCTGCAATCTAGTACTATCGTTGACACACCGCGACCTGGAATGTCCACTAGGACCTCGAATCGAGCCGTGCTGGCCGACACTTGGAAGGTGACGAAGCCATAAGTGTGATAATGTATAAAATGTGAATAAATTAAAATCTAAAAGTGGTTAAAGCCACAAGTGCGCGGTGTACTGGTCTGGACCCATTTCACGCGTGATACAGAGCATAAGTATAGTACAGTAAGGTAAGATAATTATTATACCATCATAAGAAGACATCTGTACTGAAAAGTGCCATGAATCCTCGTCGATACGGAACTCTGTTGCTAGAACCTGAAGGGGTACAAAAATAGAAAAATGTGACTAAGTGAAACAAAACTTTTCAAACCAATTTCAATTACCAAAGGTAGTAGCCCCTCGCCGTAACACCTGTATAATTTCCCAGAAAATAGAATACATATCTATTTCAATTTCATACATGGCATAACAAAGTCCACATGAATATCATGCCATAGATCTCCATAAACATATATATCTCATCAACATGTTAGTCGTAGTCACCTCACGTGACCTATACAACTGAAGTAATATCTCATCAACATGTCTCATCAATTATTGCTAGCATATAAATCTGTGTCACCGTAGTGACCTATACGACATATCCATATCTCATCAATCAATGCTAGCTCATAAATCGGAGTCACCAGTAGTAATCTATACGACATATTCATATCTCATCAATCAATGCTAGCTCATAAGTCGAAATCACCTCTAGTGATCTGTACGACATATTCATATCTCATCAATTAATGCTAGCTCATAAGTCGGAATCACCTATATTGATATGTACAACATATTCATATCTCATCGCATATGCAAATAATATGTCAGCTGGATCCACCTCTTGTGGCCTGTACGGCTAAGTCTATAGCTCATATCTCAATCTAGCCGAAATCATCTCTAATGACCTATACGACACTACGCCTACACACGAGTCGGAACCACTGTAGTGGTCTGTACGACAAGACTGGGTGTAAATGAATACGCTCAAGTGCTAAGATCACGTGAAGAGTCACCTATGAGTCGGAACCACCTATAGTGGTCTGTACGACGAGCCTGTGCACCTACCTTGAATTCAAGGTGAGTATATGGTGTGGGAGGTGAACATTACATGAAAGACTGTGCCCTGACAATGGGCGGGAACACTAACACCGGGGTGTAGGTTTATAAGCTTTAAATGCATCTAATACCACATGTACAACCGTGTTGGAGTTACTTAAAATATGAATGTAGTCATACCAAAACCCCATCAGTTCAACTAATACCGTATACTTACCTGAACTTACCTATATGTCCTGCGTTCATTCTTGCACTCTAGAGCGTTCACAATAATTATGTGCAAGGAATATACATATGGATATACCAGGATGTAAATCTGAATTTCAACCATATCATAATATTTCCAGATATATAAACATATAAGAAAATGGCCTAAAATGCAATAACTGTAACGCCCCACTCTCGAACTATTTACTTTTGGGAATAATTATTAGTGACAAGCCCAGCAAAACACTAGTTTAAATTAATTATCCCTACTTACGATTCTTTACTTCAATCACTAAATTTCTTACATATCGATTTATGATCAACATTTAACCATCAAATTCATAAGGTTAAACCTTGCTTTTTCCACCAACCTTCTTCACATTGTTCAATTCCCCAAACAAGGCTATTATCTAAATTATTTAGTATCATTTATTGTATGGTTGTATCTAACGTCTCGTTAGACTGCCTACATACCCTAAACAGAGATTAAGCCATTCGTAGTTCACTATAATTATTTATAGGTACATACATAAATCACTTTAGAAACGTTTGTGGAACTATTAATTATACACCTATGATAAGGGGAAAAGATCCACTCCCCGGGAGCCTACGCTATGATTCACTAGCACGTACATCGAGGCATCCCGAACAATTGGTGCCTATAACAATTATCGAATTACATCTCAGAACTCTTATCAATATAATACGTAATTCACACAAAGCACATCCTCAAGGACATTCTAAAATGATTTGAGATCCATTGACCAAAGATCGACGGTGGGGTCCACAACCCCACATAACTTAATCCAGAAGATCCGAAACTCATATTTCTGATCTGTAACTTCCAAAGATACACATTGGGCTTCTAAAATAACATACTAAAATTTCATTACAATCCAACGGTCGGGTCTCCGCCAATTGCCCAAAACCAAGTGGCAGTTAACATTTATTTTATAAACTTACAAATCCAATTCGGGAAGATCCGTTGATCGGATTCCTAATCCGTAAGTTTCTTTGTTCCTTAAATATTACGTACTATAATATATTAAATTTTGGTGATTATCCAACGTTCGGATTGTCGATTACTATTCTAATCAAGTGGTGGACCTTAATGGAACTTCGCCGGATTCTGCAGATTTTGCAGATTTCCTGGAGCAATCTTTGGAACTCCATACCTCACTTGCTTCTCAACCAAGTTCAACCCATAATATACCAAATCGAAGCTAGAGAAATGTATAACAAAATTATACCATCTTGGAGTCCAAATGGTGCCCGAAGGTCCCTAGAAAATGGTCTGAAAGACGGCTGTCCGCAGGAAAACTGGTAACTCGCCTGAATTTCTGGGCAACCTTTCAACATCCATAACTTTGTCAATACTCAACGAAAACAAGTGATTCAAAAACAAAAACCATATTTCTCGACGAGACGAAGAGATTGGTACCTTACACGATGGCTATCTCACCGTGATTTGGCCGAAAAATGCCTCGAAAGTGGTGGAGGTCGCCAGAAACTGGGCAAACTTTAAATCGTCATAACTTTCTCATTTCTCCACCAAATCACACAATCCAAACATGAAAATTCATCTACACAATAGGAGGAATCGATTTATACCTGTGGCCAAGTCCAATCTAGTCAGGAAAGGCTCCAATTTCACTCAAACCTGCCGGAACCCTAAAATGGATGAACTTCGATTCTTCTTCCTCGGTGCTCCAACGTCTCTACTACTGGTTGGATCTTGTTCCTGGGTCCAAGGGAAGTTGATTAAGGGTAGTTTTAGGTGGTGGAACTCGGCGAAATTGAGGAATTTCCGTTGAGAATTCCCCACGACGCCGTGCGTCGTTCTCACGTTTTAGGAGCCAAGATGCTCGATTTTGGAAGGGAAAAGAGTTGCATAGAGGTTGGATATTGATATCAAATGAAGGCTGAGCAAAAATCGCTTGAAAAAATGGTGGACATGGCCGGAATTGAAACTGGGTTGGATGTGCTGTGCGTGTCGGGCCAACAGGAAAGGGAAGGCAGGTCCTTCCTCTTCTTTTTCTGATTGGTCCACTTAATTTTGCCTAAAATCTAATTGGTTACAATTCCCACATGGTGGGAGTTTATTTTCCTTTAAATCTATAATTTAGTGAAACAACTTCAAATGTCCGTAACTATACCGTTATAATCCGGACTCGCAAACAGCTTTCGCCTATGCGTTCGTACTAACTAGTATTACACAATTACGTCAAAAAAATAAGTCATACGTTCCTCTAGACGATGGTCAATAGAAGTCAATAGAAGTCAACACCCTTGCAATTATAAAATTAGAAATGGGTTGTCACAATCGTTGATCAGTAGTAATCAACAAAAAAAAAAAGATCCTCAATATAAGCTGTTGGAAGATTTTGAGCAGTTGATCGTACATGCAGCCTCAATCAGCTCGTCAATTTTTGCATCAAACATTCAGATTCCGGCCGGTTGGGACTTCTTGATGACTTGTTGGAGAGTTGGATCCAAGAGATACTTTAACGGAACTTCATAATTGTTTCGTTCTCCCAAGTACAAAACTATATAAACTTTCTTGGAGCACTAGGGCTTGATGAATATCCTCATCTTTTCTGGAACAAGATTTGCAAGATCTTCACCCCTCATATGCGCTTCAAATTCTCCTCAACTAGAAATTCACAAGTACATGATGAAATTTTTTTTTCGTACGTACGAACAATCTCAAGTGGCCCATCAATCTTTGAATCGAACACATCTGGTTGCGACTTCTTGATGAGTTGTTGGATAATTGGATCCGATAAATACTTTAAAGGAACTTGATATTTCTTTCGTTCTTCTCCTAGAATATTTAAAATTCCTATTGATAAATAAAACAAAATAAAATAACTAGTATTTGACCAATTGAATCATTCAAACTCAAATATCAAATATGAAGGGACCATTCACAACATCCAGAAAAATCAAGTGCACTATTTTTGCAACGTTATTAATTAAGAGTACTCTTAATTAAACAGTTGTTGTCTATATTTTTTTTTTTTTTTTATTTTTTAGTTAAAATGGTTCTTGATATTGGCATAACTCATCATTATGATCCTTGATATTTAAAATCGATAGAACTTGTCCTGTGTTCGTTCACCTTCAATCATTTTGGTCTTTCCGTGAAAAAAACTCCATTAAATAAAGAAAAAAATTGACAAAAATACTCTCATTTTTTTGTCAAATCATTTTGGGCCATTGTTTATTAAATTGAAGGTCTTTTTGTCATTTTAGTCCTTATTTAACGGGGATATGTCATGGAATGACTACAATGATTGAAGGTGATAAACTCAGGAACCAGTTCTATCAATTTTAAATCTTAGAGACCAAAGCAAGAAGTTATGTCAATCTCATAGACTATTTTGACTAAAATAGCTTCTTTTCTTTTGTTTTGGGGTGAAAAGTGAAGGAGATTTCTACCCTGAGTTGTTGTACTAAGGGCTCCATCCATGTGGGATTGCTTGATTTATGTGTTGAAGGCTTGTTAGCACTCATTACACAGAATGAGCAATTAAGGCAGTTAAGTGGTATTCGGCTGTGTGAGGAAGCTCCCACGATTCACCATCTCTTGTTTGATGACAACAGTTTTCTCTTTGGTAGAGCGAATGTGGACAAATGTGTGGTGATTCAACTTATACTGGATATTTACTCTCAAGCTTCAAGCCAATCCGTGAACTTCAGTCAAAGTAGTGTGGCTTTTAGTGTTGTTGATGCACAAAACCGGATGTCTTGGCACAACGTAAATCCGACCATGAATCTGCAAGTAATGTAAATAACACAAGATGTTTCGTGGTTCACCCCAACGTTTGGGCTACGTCCACACTAATTATATTTATCTGAGAGCATTTGTGAGGGAGAGATTGTGAGAGCTTTGCTCTAGATAGGAGAGACTTAGGGTTTGTAAGGGTGATGAGGCCTTTTTATAGAATAAGGGCTCATCCCCTAATTACATATTTGCCCCTTCCTTTATTACATAATTACATTTAAGTCCCTTGAGTATTTATATGAGGTCTAAATACGAGGTCTAAATACGAAGCCCTAAATATGGTATAAACAGTAGTCCCCCAAGTCTTCAGTCAAGAGAGTCTTTTGGCTGGAGATTTGAAATTCAGTCCATGTGTGGGCCGAAGTAACTAGATATTGCCTTGAACTGATGCTCGATATAAGGTAGTGTTCAATCTGAAATGATGCTCAACTAGAAGTAGCACACGCTGCGAGGCTGCTCGGCTATTGGCTTATGTTGCCTTGGTTGGCTCGGCTTGCGGTGTTTGAAGGTGAAGGAGTCCTTTCTATAGAATAAGGGCTCGCTCCTCAATACATGAATGATGGGCTAGAGTTGATGCTCTCTAATGATGGTGAGGGAGTCCCTTTTATAGAATAAGGGCTCGTTCCTCAATACATAAATGATGGGCTAGAGTTGATGCTCGCGGCGAGGCGGTTGCTCAGTAGGCCACGATGCTCTCTAATGGTGGTGAGGGAGTCCCTTTTTATAAAATAAGGGCTCGCTCCTCAATACATAAGTAATGGGCTAAGACCCTTAAATATTTTTCATGAGGCTCAATTGAGGCCCCAATATATGGTGTATAATGTAGTCCCCCAAGTCTTCGGTCAATAGAGTCTGTTGGCTGAAGACTTCAAATTGAATCCATGTATGGGCCAAAGTGGCGGTTGTTTGGAGGCGGTATTTGTATACCTTGCACTGAAGCTTTGTACGTGAAGCTTTGCAAGTGAAGCTTTGAAGTTAGAGCTCTGTAAATGAAGCTTTCGAAGCTGGAACTTTTGTAAATGAAGCTTTTGAAGCTGTAGCTCTGTAAATGAAGTTTTTGAAGCTGATTGACATAAATACTGCTCATGAATGTTTATGTTGATTGACATGAGTGATGCTCATGGATGTTGTCATGAGTGATGCTCATGAATGATAACATGAGTGATGCTCATTAATGTTGACATGAATGATGGTCATGAATGTTTATATATGATTGTCATGAGTAATGCTCATGAATGTTTATGTATGAGTAATGCTCATGTATAATTTGGAGTATTGAGCGTACTTTTGATCACCTGGTTGGTGGCATGAAGGAGAGTACGGGTTGTACATTTCATCACCTAGTTAGTGGCATGAATGGCTAGTTGCCAAATGATATTAGAGTACGGGTTATACATTTCATCACTTGGTTGGTGGTAACAGCGGCAGGTTGCCGAATAATTTTGGAGTACTGGGCGTACTTTTGATCACCTGGTTGGTGGTAATAGCGGCGAGTTGCCGAATAATTGTAGAGTACTTGGCGTACTTTTGATGACCTAGTTGGTGCTATTTCGGGCTTATGGGCCTTCGCCCTCCATAACATGCCAGCCCATTTATTTTGGGCTTTGCCGTTTTTTTTTTTTTTTACCCTCTGATGAGGTTTATACATATTACCCTCTAATGGGGTTTATACAGATGTTTTCAAAAGATAAGGAAAATAAATTACATCATTCTAGTGGGGTGTTTATTCTTTGTTTTTGCTTTCTGCTTTTTCTTTTCCACCACACCTCTCTCTCTCTGTCTCTCTGTATCTATCTCTGTGCTGCTGTCATGCATGTGCTCGGTAAAAGAAAATCAATCTTTCAGACTTTATTCTCTTCTCTCCCTTTGCTTTGCTTTTTCTTTGTTTCTGTCTTCTTTTCTTTTCTCTTTTTTTCTTGCTTTTGCATGTGGGTGGTCGACAGCGCGCTCTCTTCTGTGAGATCCAGAACACATTTTTGTGTTTGCTAACTATACAGCCACATATCATTTACAACGAGCTTTGCCCTCTGATCCTCATTCCAGCCAATGTCACTGGTATGCTCAATGAAATTAAAATTTCTTAGAATGGATGACAAGACATGAAGCAGATCATCTTGCATCACCAAAGGATAATCAGAAGCACTCAAATTGATAAACCAATCCTACTCGCCGCCCTCCTTCAACAAAATCGCCGCTGCGTGCAGCGTATTGGTGACCATTGTCGGCCCTCCATCAACAATTTCAATCTCAGCACCATCAGCATCGGCAGCAACTCAACAGAGCCCTGCCGTCTCAGCTTCTGACTCCACCCTGAAAACTTCAACCCCTTGCCGGAAAAACCAACTGCCGGTAAAGGCTTTACAGCCTCCGGCAACGGAGAAAAGGCCAAGCTTGAAGCTCTGGAAGAATGCGAGCGAACTTTGAGTAAAGCAATAGACGGCAAAATCTTATTAGATGATAAATACAGTGAAGAAAATTGAGAAGTTCGGATTGGAGAATGAACTGGGTTGATCAACGAAGCCATTTTTCAGACCCCAAAAAAAATCAAATGAAAAATTAACCCAAAAAAAAAATTTGTCGACGAATTGACAGTGGATTTTTTTGAGAAGTTGGGCAAAAGAAAAGGGTAGAGTATGGAATGATATTAAAGCATATATGAACGTTGGAAACGAGGAGATTAGGGGTTTTTATATTATAATATAAATATGATGCGGAGAAAACAGAGAAAATGGCGCAGTCCTGCACGCCATTTCTGGTCCTTTTTCGATTCCGAGAACAGATTGTTTTGTCTGTGTGTGTGTTTTTGGTTTCTACAGATTCATGGTGGAGTGTGGTGAGATCTCACGGTGGTGAGATTAAAAAATAAAAGAGAACCGACATAGCTTTTCATGTTGTTTCCCACAGACGGCGCCAAATGTTGATGCACAAAACCAGATATCTTGGTACAACGTAAATCCGACCATGAATATGCAAGTAATGTAAACAACACAAGATGTATCGTGGTTCACCCCAAGGTTTGGGCTACGTCCACACTGATTATATTTATCTGAGAGCATTTGTGAAAGAGAGATTGTGAGAGCTTTGCTCTAGATAGGAGAGACTTAGGGTTTGTGAGGGTGAGGAGGCCCTTTTATAGAATAAGGGCTCCTCCCCTAATTACATATTTTCCCCTTCCTTTATTACATAATTACATTTAAGTTCCTTGAGTATTTATACGAGGTCTAAATACGAGGCCCTAAATATGGTATAAACAATTGTGATTGTGCTCCAGTATGACCAACAAATGTTAACAGGTTTCCTGGGTGTTTCGTTGGTAGAATGGCATGAAAGATATTTGGGGTTGCCAACATGTGTAGGGAAGAATAAAAAACAAACCTTCTCATATATCAAGGAAAGAGTGATGCAAAGGCTTAATGGGTGAAAAAGTAAGCGTTTGAGTAGTACGGGGAAGGAACTTCTTATAAAGGTTGTTGCCCAAACCCTCACGGCTTATGCAATGAATTGTTTCTTGCTCTCAAAGACTTTTTGTGATGAATTACATCAACTTATGGCCCACTTTTGGTGGGGGAATGGTTCGGAGGATTGGAAAATTCATTAGAGGTCGTGGGATAAGATGTGTAAATCTAAAGTAGAAGGTTAAGGTTTCGGGATTTTTATGCTTTTAATAAGGCGATATTGGCTAAACAAGGGTGGCGGGTTTTCCATCATCCTTCGTCATTGGTAGCACAAATTTTCAAGACAAGATACTTTTCAAATTCTTCTTTCTGCAAAGCAGAAGCAACTGCGTCTTCTTATTATTGTTGGTAAAGTATTGTAACGGCGAGGGAGATCTTGGTCTATGGGTCTAGGTGGGTGGTAGGTGATGGATAGACAGTAAAGGTGTGGTTAGATCGGTAAGTACCTCGGCCTGGTACCTTTAAGATTATCTCAACACCTCCTCCTGGTAGGGTTCACATGAGGTTGAGGAGTTGATTGATACTTCTACAAGGGTGTGGCATACCAATTTGTTACCGGATTTTTTTAGCCCAGAGGTAGTATCTTTGATTCTTTCTTTTCCTTTTAGCTTTCATGCTCTGGAGAATAGGTTGGTGTGGCATTATGACGAGAGGGATCACTTCTCTATGAAAATTAGGTATTGGGTTGCTCGACAATGGTTACAATCTTCGGATAGCAATGCATCTAGTGCGTATGCAAGACTTTGGAAGCATCTATGGAAGGCTAACATTATTCCTAAAGTTAAGAATTTCACCTAGAGGGTGTGTCATGATATTCCTCCAACTAAAGTCAACCTTCAAATGAAAGGAATGGGAGTGGAGTTGGAGTGTGGGGTGTGCAAAGGGGAGGAGGAAAATGTGGCTCATGTGTTACTTACATGCCCATTTTCTAGAGCGGTGTGGTTTAGCTCTTCCTTTGGTATACGGTTGTCCAGGATAGTTAGACTATCTTTGAAGGATTGGTTGCTTATGGTGCTGGGAAATAAGGAGATGGATTTTAACTTGGCTTGTGTGATCATGTAGGGCATATGGCAAGAAAAGAACTCACAAGTGCTCAAGCGTCACCTATGGTTGTAGGGCAGAAGGTTTCGTCTTGGCTATCAGTGTTTCAAGTAACAAATTGTGCTTCTGCTAGGGTGGGCGTCATACTTACGCCGATATGGTATCCTCCTAGCCAAGGGTAGGTTAAGGTTAATATGAATGGTACGGTGAAAGGTCCTGCGAATATGGGGAGGGGGTGAGGGGGTTGAAGAGTTGTTGCGGGACTAGGCAGAGGGTTTTTTAGCGGTTGGGGGACAGCAACTCCCAGGGGTCACTTCGGTTCCGCTCCTGGAGTCGTTTGCCGTGCGGTACAGGTTACAGGTTGCGCAGATACAAGGGTGTCAACAGATCATAGTCGAAAGCGATTCTATGAAGGTTATTTCAGTCCTTAATGGCATTATGGCGGACTCATCGACTCTTGGTATGATCGTGAAGGATGTGTTGCAGCTAGGCTATGCGTACTACTTCAGTTAATATGATGTCAACAAAGCATGCATACAAATAGGAGAAAATGGAACCTAATTTGCCCGCAAGTCAATTGACTAGGACAATACTCTTCACATAAATTAAAGCTTGGAAATCTAAAACCTTATTTAGAATAGGCTGAATATGAAGATAGTTGAGATTTCTGGTACTGGAATTATAAGAGCTGGCTCTTCCATTGGAGGAAACCATAAGAAGCTCGTCACTTTTCCAAAATATTGATGGATTCTGAATACCTTTCAAGGGTCCAATGGTTAGTGATTTTATCCACGAACTCTTAATTCCGTTATAATAATCATTACTCATATTTCACATAATGTAGAATCCTTATCACTTGTATCGTAACAAGAGCAAAAAGAAACAATGGATTCATTACACAGAAAACGATTATAAAGCTTAAAACCGGATTCTCTCCTTGTAACAACTCATCTCGATTCATTTTATGGATTTTGGAACGAGGGTATTTTGGTAATTTAATTGGTTTTGGGCTAGATATTTTGTTTTTGCTTTTGTTCTTAATGGGTGTGCCAAGGGGCCCACCCTTGATTTTTGTCCCTGGGCTCAAGCCTCTTATCTCATTTCTCTCACAGTTTTCTCTCTCCCAACTCACTCTTACTTCTCTCCCTTCTCTTTTGGAAAGCACCGAGATAGTGCCACAGGGAAAATGCCCACCTGAAAACCATCACAGCCTTGGCGAGGCGCCTTACTTTTCACCACCTAGACCTCGTCATCACGAACTCGAGCAAGGAGACTTGAAAACTCAACACTAGCTGAGGTCACTGTTCATTCTTTTCTCGACTCCATCACCTCCGATGTGGGTAAGCTTCGAAACACCTTAAACCTTTTTCCTCCTTTGTCCTCATATTTCATTTCTAATGATATTTGTACGTTTTGGACAATAAAACCACGAAGAAACACCACTAAAAGGCTTTCCCAGATTCCGTGATAATGTTTTGATTTTCATACCATTTTTTGGCCAACTCCAGCCACCACTAGTCTTGAAATTGGTACGAATCTTTTTCTTGTCCCTTGGTCTTCATTTTGGTAGGTAGATCGTAGGGTATGGTTGGGAATCGAGGTCGACCGGAGCTTGGGAAGCTTCGGCTTTCTTTTCCGTCGAGATCAGCCAACCCGGGCTGAAAGCAGGTCGAAACCTGATCCACCAGCCTATGTCGGCCCAATTCGTTGGGCCATGGAACCCGACCCAATACTCTCAACCCTGACCCAAATACCCCTGGCCCAACCTTGAGGCCCAATTCAAAGAACCCAAGCCCAACCCAAATGAGAACCAATCCACTAACCCTCGCCCCAGCCCAGCTGAACCGGCCCAAACCCGTTGACCCATTTACCCGTTAACCGACCTGACTCGACCCGGATGGAATATTCCTTTAGGGAATATTCCGTCAGAAAATATTCTCTAGAATTTTCTTTTTGTTGACTTTTACGAAATTTGCCCGGGACCCCTCTTAGGATAATTCAACATCCTGAATTTGTTTCCGACGTCTGTTTTTCCAAATTCAATCATTATAATAGAGTTTATTAATGGGACCCTTTATGTGCTCAGGTGCATTTATTGTGAAGTTTCCGTCTTTACTAGTTTGTATGGCTCTTCGACGGCGAAGTAACTGTGAATGGACCCCTTCTAAAATGCATGATTTTATTATTAGAAAAGCATACATGAAAATCATGATTTATTGGTTACATCTAACAAAATGTTTATGAGTAAATTGGTTTCATGCTATATGAATTATCATGCTTTATCGACTTTACGTTCCTTGTGGTATATATGATTGATGACTATGTACATTCTTGTGAAAGTGGTTTTACGATATGACGTTTTAGCTACTAAACTCCGATTGAGATATATTAGAAATATTATGGTAATGTTTTTATGTACTTATTTAGTGGTTACTCAACGATCCTGCCTACAAGCGAATGATACTGCCTACGGACGAACGGTACTGCCTACGGGCGAATGATACTTAGATGGCTTCGGCCGGACGTTTGGTTAGTGCCGATGGGTGGAAGATATTTATATTGGCTTCGGCCAGGCGTTTGATTGGTGCCTACGGGCAGAAGATAATTATATTGGCTTCGACCGGGAAATGTAGTGCCTTCGGGCGAATGAAGATATATACTTATATATATATACCCTGTACTACCACTACTAAGCACTTTATATATGATATATGTTTTATGAAAGGTTTTATGGCATGCTAGGGTTTTCGGAAAACCTATTACATATTATAGTATGAGTTTCTAAACCTAGGGGTTAATATGTTGAAGATTAACTGTTTTAGTATTACTTATTTATCAACTTGGTCCACTTATGTTTTGTTTTGCGTCTGCTCAGGACTTAAAATCAAGGCGCACAATCCCAGCATCAAGGCACTCCCACATCGGCATCTTCGAGTCCTTTCGATGTAGGACCCATCTCTTTATTCGTTCAATTTTATTTTATTCATTTTTAGTGTCTTGGATTAGTTGTATGCTCTGAACACGTTCCATAATTGCATATTCATTATAATTAAATTTACAAGTTTTAGTTATGTCGGTTAATTGTTTCTAGTTCTCTTTCTTGTAAATCATTTTGAGATTAAATAACTAAAAGCATTCTTAAATCATAAAATGAAAAATCTTATTTATCTTTTTTGTTTTACAAAATTGTTTTTTAAAACGTCACGAAATAGGCCCTTAACTTTCGCAAAAAAATATGCATAGGCTTTTCATATTTCACAGAAGGGTTGTTTTATTCACATCCACATATTGTGAATACACCTCATATACCTCACTTATACTTTTTTAATTAAAGTTTCACTTAATACATCTTGCATATTTTCTCATATTGCCCTCACACCTCACATGTAACAACCCGTCAATTATTACAGTTTTTATAATTTTAAAGCGTGAATTTATGAAAATACCCTTCAAGGAAAAAATGTTAACTTTTGTTGACTGCCTTGTCATGTCACGTCAGACCTGCTTCCTTGGCGACGCGTGGGAGCGAGCGGAATCAAAATTGAAGCTAAAACGAAGATTCTACGGAATTCGGAATGTAAGGGCATTTTGGTAATTTTTCAAGTCGAGATGGACCACCCCGAGCTGACACGTGTCCCCTTCCCTAATCTTCTGAAATCCTCTCCCGAATCTCTCTTCCCGTCTCGAGCTCTCTCTTTTCCCTCGTGATATTTTTCGATTCAGATTCCGCTTTTGAAGTAGAACCGGATCGTGCCCACCTCTGGGCAATATTAAGTGGTATAAAATGAGGAAAAGGATCCTGCGATGATCCTTTTCCTGATGATCCGGAGGATCTCGTAATCATGTTTGTTCGTTTAATCATGTCTGTTCGTTGTACATCGTGCAGTTAATTTTCGTTAGGTACTATTTATATTTAATTTTAAATTTTAAATTTTAAATAATTTATAATTACATGATGTACTATGAACGAACATAATTATAAGATTCCAGATCCGTAGGATCATTTTCCATAAAATGAAGTTTAAATTGGCGCTCAACGCCTATTACAAAAGCAGAGAGATTCAAATAGCGGAAAGATCAAAGAGGTCGTTAAGCCCGAAGCCTCCCTCATCGGCACACCCGCCCCATTTTCCTCCACCAATAAACGCCACTCGGAAAAGATGCTATCTGTATACGTCCCTCTCTCTCTCTCCCCTTTCATCACACCCTCTTGCTCTCCCCCTGTTTGGTTCCTCAAATTCCGCAGCTCAGGAACATTTGGACATTCAGTTTCCTACTTTCTGTTTGGATTCTTGAATTGGTTTTCCAATTTTGAATCAAATCAATGAAGACCATGCGCGAGATTCTGCGTGCCGATTCTTCGGATGATTTCGATATGCAGATGATAGGCAAGTTCTTGAGTTTCGCTTCCAGAGGCGACAGGGTTGGACTGAACCAGATGTTGATCCAGGGCATATCTCCTGATGTCCAAGACTACGACAACAGGACCGCGCTCCATCTCGCCGCGAGCGAAGGTCACACTCCCATTGTTGAGCTTCTTGTGTGTTACAAGGCCAATGTTAATCTCAAGGATCGATGGAAACGGACTGTAAGAAGAACAACTCTTTAATTGTCTGCCTGTTTATTTTGTTTAATATAAAGTGATTTTTGAGAATTTCTGGAATATGTGTCATGGGTAAGACTAGGCGCAATGGAAAGGTTGCTCCTTGTGACCAAAGGTCAAGGGTTGAGTCATGGAACAGCCTTGTAAGACTACGTACAATTGACGTTACTCGACCCTCGCAAAGAGGGAGTCTTGTTACCTTGGAGTAGCTCGGAAGGCTAATTATTAATTTTCATGCTGAACTTGTCACACTTTCTGCTGTAGATATATCAATTCTGGGGTGGCCTGCCCAAATCACCAGTTAATTAGAAATTTTTTGGATTGTTTAAATGTTTATACTTTTGGTGACATGTTTCTGGACTTGTTTTCTGATAGTTGTTACATTTAATAGATACTAATTACATTTCATATTCTTCTTTTTTTCTTTTCGTGATGTCAAGCCCCTGACAGATGCGAGACTCTATGGACATCGAGATATATGCAGGATTCTTGAAGTAAATGGTGGCAATGACTTTACCAATGATCAACTAATGGTAATTGAAATATCATTTTACAACACAGATGCAGAGTGAAGCCTAATATCTGATTAACTTCTAGGATCAGGATTCTCGAGTGATTCGTGCCCAAGTTGCTTATCATACATATTATTTTTACATTAGAGGTAATATCAACATTGCACGATTCCTTTGCTGCAAGCTTTGCAGTGCAATACTGGGGTTTGAACCGGTCCAGGGTAAACAATCGATAACATTGCACAAGACTGGAACTTGCATCAATAGCTTTTATGTTCAGTTTGTGGAACAAGTAGTCTGTTATTGCTACAATTGGTTTCTCTTTACAGGCCTATTTGAGGAATTATTTAATATGAGCAACGCTTCATACCATCGCAAACAAAAAAACAAGCTTCATAATATGAATATTAGCAAATGATAAGGCCTATAATTGCGTGTTTGAATTGTTTTAAGTCCAAAATTCCCCCGTTGGAGGAGTAAATTGACACCCTATATACGTATAATATTCAGCAGCTGACTTATCTTCATGCATTTCTACAGACTGTTCGACATGAGGAAGATTCAAATGATGTAAAGTTTGACATGTCAGAACTAAACACAGAGCATTCATCAACAATTCGGCAGGTATATACCATGGTATAGAGAAATAAAGACAACCTTTTATTGAGTTCCATAAATAAGCAACTAATATGTCAAAATGGGCGTAGTATCAAATGGTTTTGATAACTATTAAAAATCCATTAATCTTGCAGGGTTCATTTGGTGAATCTGAAAGGGTCAAATGGCGTGGAACATGGGTCGTTAAAACTGTTGTCAAGAGACAAATATGCAATCCTGTAAAAATGTGTGTTTGATATATGGGCTTTTTCTTTATGAGTTTCGAGGTGTATTCTTTGTTTCATTTAATTTAGGACGAAAGTTTGAACAATCTTAGGTAATAATAGCTTGCTGCTCCAATCTTGATACAGGATCCTCTCTGCTAAGGATAACACTCTCCTGCGAGAACTTAGACATCCCAATATTCTGCAATTTCTTGGTTCGATAGTGCAGCAGGAAGAGATGGTTCTGATTACTGAGTATCTACCAAAAGTACACACTGCTATCAATTATACGCTATTTTTAGATTGTCAGTGGTTTTGTTCTATTTTATATATTGACATACACCATTAAAATCCTGATATTTGCTTCACTGCAATTTTGATTCTTTTGTTTAAGTAAGAGCATTACTAAAAGGAAAAGGACATACTTATTGTTGTTCAGTTATCTCAATAATTTACACTTTTTCTAGTATATTTAGAAAGAAAACCATCTCCTGAGTTGTATTAACTAAGAAGTGAAATTAAAAAGCGATTGTAGTGTATATTGGTTATTTTATGTTAGTGAACTCATTGTTCTTGCATATTCTTTCCTAGACCATTTGTTATTCACGTGTCTGTGACTCTGTATTGAAATGTGAAGCTGCTATGGATGGTCAATTTATCTTTCTTATTCGCATCTCTTTTTTTCACAATTTATAACTTTGGTGCTATTACAGGGTAACCTGGAAAACATTTTGAGGCAAAAAGCTCGACTTGATTTGCCTACTGCTTTTCGCTATGCACTTGATATTGCTAGGTAATTGATTGTGCTGTTTTTCAGTAATAACTAGTATATCATGTGAAGGAGTTCATATCGTTACACACGTTGCAATTCTTTCTATTCAATGTGCAACATACATGCATAATTGCTTCATTTACACAAAGGGTGTCACGTTTTCTCCATTTAGCAAAGATTTTAATCACGTTGATCGTCCAAGTTTTTTTATATGCATGCTTTGTTATTCAGTCTCTGCAGCTCAGAAAGCTGTTGCTTTGTAGCTTACATGCTGTTAAGAGTATATAGTATAGAATTCCAGAATATGATACATATACAAATTGGCAGGGGAATGAACTATCTTCACGAACACAAGCCCTGCCCAATAGTTCACAACCATTTGGGTACCAGGTTTGCCCTTTTCTCAAACTCAACTATTGCTCATGTTGTATTATGCCACCAATATAATCAAAATATATAAGCTTGACAATCCAAGAGAAAACATCTATTTCTATCTCCCTTAGTTTTTTAAGATTCGCAATTTTATTTACAATGTTGAAGACAAAAATTAGAAAGAAAGAAAAGGTTAATGCCTTCAAAAAGTGCCATGATTTATTTGCCTGGTGTGCTATTATAGGCAATCATATATGATAACGTTACTAATCCTGTTTTGTCTCTTTGGAGTAGAAACTTGTTGCAGGACGAAGGTGGACACTTGAAGATCGGCGAGTATTGGGTTCAAATGTTGTATGAGCAAATTAACCCAGATCAAAATGGTTGTACAGGAACGTCAAATTCCATTTTACTTTGTTTAAACTTTTTTGTTGTGTTTCTGATCAATTTCAATTAACAGGGAAAAGAAGCAATCCCCGTAACATCGAAAACCTAATAGATGACCCTAAGAAAGATGTTCGTACATTTGGTTTCATATTTTATCAGGTGCGTGTTTTTAATATTTGGACTTGGTATTTATATTGGCATATGTTTATGTTTGGATTTGTTATTTTATTTGGCAAGACATTTTCTTGAAACGGTTTGCACTAGAAGTTTCCTGTAATCCAAACATATCATACTTCAAAGAATATAAGTTGAATCACTTGAATCACTCCGCCTAAAAAAATATATAGCATGTTTAGTTTTGACGGGAAATGTTGATAATGTTGTCAGAAAACCAGGCACATCTAATATAAATACTGGTACTAAAACCATGTAACTTTTAAAATTTTAATTACTTCAGAGCAAAATTCAAGATATAAGCGGGGAGTCTTCTTGGCTTGAGGTCGCCCTTTTAGTTATGCTATATGCCAACTCTAACTCACAATTTCTCAGACAATAATACTCTAGTATGATAGTTATATCTCGTCAGTTATCCATTAACTAGTATCTTTACAGCATATGTATTTGTAAATGTAAACCCATTAGTATCTGTGTTTACCAAGCACGTAGAGATCAGAAGTTTTTCATTATACAAATTCAAATAACATTGTTTTAATCCATCGTTACAAAGTTCAATAATGTTTTTTTTTTTTTTTCTTTTCTTTTTCATTGGCAAGCTTGAGAATGTAAAGTTTCTGTGTAGAGTCTGGACTAATATTTCGTGTTTATTGTTTATCAAGTAGTTTCTCAAAAAAATAAAATAAAATTAACACCGTTTCGAGTTTGATTCGTAATCTACAGATGCTAGAAGGAAGGCACTTCATGACCAGCACGAACTTTGACACCATAAATGAGGAACCTGTTGATTTTAAGCCGAAATTCCACTTAAGTCGATGTACAAACAGAATTCATCAGTAAGTGTACATTTTCATTATCATTTCCGTCTTGCTAAAATGTGAAGCACCAGTTTTGATATTCAGTCGTCATAACAAGCTTTAGTATCTGCGTGTGCACATATGCGAGTTGGCTTTATCTTTGTAATATCTCATCACTATCTGTTTTAGTTTTATATTTAAGCTAAATAATATACATTCAGGTTATGTTCGAGTGAGGGATTTGCGACATTTAGGCTATTATTTTTAATATATTTATACGTGACATTTCATCGTTTGACAATACTGGGTATGTAAGTTCTGGTGTATGTTAACGTATGCAGGCTGATAGAGCATTGTACAAGTAATAATCCTTCGGAAATACCCTCATTTGGTGCTGTCATCGAGATTCTGGAAGAGGAATCGTCATCTTTAGGGAGAGCTGTATGCCCTTGTTGAGTGCAGTTTCACAACTGCGATGGACAAGAAAATCATGAATATATGCAAACACATTTATGTAAAATCTGTGTAGTGAAGATGTTCCTTACACTATTTTAAATAAATAAATAGTCTGTATATTGCAAAACGTAGAACTGCGTTCATCGACAAGCTTATGTAATTTGGATTTACAAGACTTGTGATAACGATTGTTTTTGGTCCATAGATTTCGAAAGGGTTAGAAAGAATACAATCTTCTGTTGGCCACAGGAGACATATACCTCATAACTCTATGTATCTGACTTTCTTTAATCTAGATAAGCCATAGAAATGGTGACACACCCCGACCCAAAATGTCCACTAAGACTCCGAATCGAGCTGTGTTGGCCAACAACTAGAAGGTGACGAATCCATAAAGTGTAGTGATGTGGAAAATGTGAATAAATTTAAACCTAAAAGTGTCTAAGTATAAGAGTGCGTTGTGACTTGTGAGGGGGAATTAATCAATTTCACACGTGATGTCAGAGCATAAGTACAGTACAGCAAAATCGGGTGAGAACTATACCCTCGAAGGTAATCTTTTACACCAAGATTTTCCAAGAATCCTCGTCAATAAGAAAGCTTAGCTACTAAAACCTAGAGGGGCGAAAAACAAGGGTGAGTGGGCATGAAAATAAAGTTTTATAAAAACCTTTCTAAAAACATTGTAACCCCTCGCCGTAAAACAAGTATAGTTTCTAGAAAATTATACTACGTATAAGTATGAAATCAAATGTAAATCAACAATAAATCCAAAACTATGTCAATCACAATATCTCAACAGTAGCATAATAAAATCAGATGTTCATCGATCTATGCTAACACACAAGTCGGAGTCGTCAAATGCAACATGTACGACTGAACTGATGCTCACCAATCTATGCTAGCACACAAGTCGAAGTTTCCAAATGCAACATGTACGACAAGACTGGGTGTAATAATAATATACGCTCTGGTGCTACAATCACGTGAAGGTTGGCGCTATTTGCGGTCACATATGAGTCGGAGTTGCCTATTGCAACATGTACGACAAGATGTCGGAGTTGCCTGTTGCAACCTGTACAACATGATTGGCACATACTTAGATCCAAGGCGAGCATGCGGTGCAAATGTGAACAAACACATAAAAGACTGGCCCTGGCCCTGGGCGAGCATTAACACCGAGTGCAGCAATAACGAGCAGATAACATCAATATAGTCATGCCACAGTGATTCGATAGTTCTAATCAACATACTAACATTCATAGTTGTAGGTATAATTATGGCATCAAGGATTATAAGCATACATGTGCATCCCGTAGGATGTATCATATTTCATAAATTCCGTCATTTCGCTAATTCTTATAAACTTTAGTCTAATAAAGGCGTACGTAAGAAAGAAATTCTTTTTCAAATGCATAAATGGAAACTATCAATCATATATATATATATATATATATAAAGGAAAAGACCCACTCACCTAAAGTTCGCGCTACAACTCCCTAGCATGAATATCGAGGCATCACGAATGATTGTCGCCTAGAACAAGTATCAAATCACGTCTTAGAATTCTTATCGATGGAACACATCACCTATATAAAACACATCCCCAAGGACGTTCTCGAATGATTTGTAACCCATTCACCAAAAGGCAACCGTCTGTCAAAGGTTGACTGTAGGGTCCACAACCCTACTTAACTCGATTCGGAAGATCCACACCTTGGATTTCTAATCTATAACTTTCCAAGAGTTTCAATAAGCTTCTAGAACAACATCCTAAAGTTTTAGAACGATCCAACGGTCGGATCTTCACTAATCGCTAAAATTAAGTGGCAGCCAACATTTAGATTTACAAACTTAGAAAACCCATCCAGGAAGATCCGTACGTTAGATTCCCAATCTGTTAGTTACTAATATCCTTAAATATTATGTATTATTATGTATTAAAGTTTGGTGATGATCCAACGGTCGGATCGTCGATTCATACAAGTCCAAGTGGTCGTCTTTATCAAACTATAGTCATACGACGAGATTTCGTCAATCGAACATCACATATGGAATCCGAGTATGCAAATTAGTCTAGGAAGGGCAGGTGGGGTCTCGGCCCATGCGCTGCCGCACGCGGCGGCCCATAAAAGAAATCAACTATTTCCAAAAATCACCAAATTTCACAAAAATGAAGATTTCAATGAGTAGAGCAAGTTTTATATCTGTGGCCAAGTTCAATTTGGCTGGGAAAAGCTCCAATTTCCCTTGGTGTTCCAACGCCTTTACAACTGGTTAGGTCTTGTTCCTGGGCCTAAGGGGAGTTAATTAAGGGTGATGATGGGTGATGAAACTCATCGGAATGACGGATTGCTGTTGAGAACCCCACAACGCTGTGCATCGTCCTCACGATTTAGAAGCCAAAAGGCTCGATTTTTTGAAAGGGAAAGGGTTGCACAGAGGTTGTGTGTTGTTAGCAAGTGAAGACTGGGTGAAAATCGTCTAAAATGGTGGAAGTTGGCCGAAAATACCTCCGGGTCAAAATTGAGGTGCTATGCATGGATGGGTCGACGAGAAAGCTGAGAGCTTTCTCTCCCATTCTTGATTGGTCCCTCTTTCTTCCCTAATTTCTTATTGATCCTAAAAATAATATGATTGATTACAATTCCCACATGGTGGGAGTTTTAATTAATTTAAAATCCATAGTTTAGTAAAACGACTTCAAATATCTGTAACTATACCATTAAAACTCAGATTCGAAAACGATTTTCGCCTATCAGTTCTGTGACATCCCATATCACCCAGGGGAGTGATCCTTATATGTATATTCTCATCCCTACCTAGCACGAGGCCTTTTGGGAGCTCACTAGCTTCAGGTTCCGTAAGAACTTCGAAGTTAAGTGAGAAAGGGGCCAGAGCACTCCCAGGATGGATAACCCACTGGGAATTTGCTTTTGAGTTCCTAAAAATAAAACCGTGAGGGAATGGTAAGCCCAAAACGGACAATATCGTGCTACGGTGGTGGAACAGGCCCGGGATGTGGTGGACCCGGGCCGAGATGTGACAGAATGGTATCAGAGCTAATCCCTAGCTGGAAGTGTGCCGATGAGAACGTCTGGCCCCTAAGGGGGTGGATTGTGACATCCCACATCACCCAGAGGAGTGATCCTTATATGTATATTCTCATCCTTATCTAGCACGAGGCCTTTTGGGAGCTTACTAGCTTCAGGTTCTGTAAGAACTTTGAAGTTAAGCGAGAAATGGGCCAGAGCACTCCCAGGATAGGTGACCCACTGGGAATTTGCTCGTGCGTTCCCAAAAACAAAACCGTGAGGGAATGGTAAGCCCAAAACGGATAATATCGTGCTACGGTGGTGGAACGGGCCCGGGATGTGGTGGACCCGGGCTGAGATGTGATAAGTTTACAATTTCGAGATCTATTCGAAAACGTTACTTATGACCTCCAAATGCCAACAAATTTTTAAAGGTTAATTATGAAAATTCAAACCCGATAATTATGCAATTTAATTCCTAAAATTAACGGAATTAAAATTAACTAATACAGATAACGTTAACGTTAAATATGAATTTAAATAACAAGATACGTAATGAATAGTGAAATTTCGGGGACGGGATTTCACAAAGGCAGTCAACAAAAGTCAACAATCTCGATTCTAGGACATTTTCGTCAATTCACACTTTTAAAATTTATAAAATCGTAAAATTAAGGACGAGTTGTTGTAATCTACCCACCTTAAAAAGAATTATGTCCCCGAAATATGAAATCACTTGTTATACATAAAATACTCAAGATAGAAAGAAATTGTATAAAGAAGAAATTAAGCTAGAGTGGTTGCATAAAAGAAAATGTCATTCCATCGCGATCGAAGTGCAATGATTCCTCTTTCATGCCTCCAAACTCAAACTTTCATTCTCCTTCAGTGCAATATTACAATATAAAATCCTTTATGAAAACATCAAGTCAATGATAGATATATAGTAACATATCGTCAAAATACGTATATAATAAAATGAAGTTAAAATAATTGTATCGAAGTCAAAATTGAAAATAGAAAAAAATTCACCTACATATTCGTATTATCACGTACTCTAAAGGTAAGCGTGTAATATGTTTGGGTCAAGCCCAAACAATAAATAACTAATTAAATAATCAATTAAAAATGCTAACGTAAAAGGACCTACTTGTCCACTTGCTTAACACAACGAATGAGTTATTAATATTACAGTCTGCAACCCGTAATACCGACAACTCACTATTGTCTCTATAAGCAAGTAATAAATTTCTGAGAGTGCAATAATACCATCATGCCCCCCATTGGAAAATACACCTAAAGAATCTGAATAACGACGATCATGCTCACATACTACCCTTTCAGGTGATAACGTCAATAGCACACATGAGCTATATCGTAAATTCGATTCTTCAATATACTTGTTCACAAAATTCTCATGTCAATCATGTACTATATATAAAGTCTCTATACTACATCTCTACAGTGTCATACCCAAAACTAAAAATTGTAACCGTAGTTACAAGCAACTAAAATAAAGATAATTGTATGTTGCAACCATGCTAATTGTAGGACAAACAAATGCAACACCTCCACTAAGGTATGAGTAGCTCGTTTTAGACTAATCGTTAATCTAAGGGTGAAAATGAGATATTGAACAACACTTTATACTCATAACCTTTAAAAAAAAAAAAAAAAAAAAACCTCCCAAGACTTGGAAGCGAAACGTGCATCATAGTAAGATACAATAGTGTCATGCACACTATGCAACTGAACATTGCAATTCACATATGCCTCAGTACGTAGATTCAATAAGAATTTCTCTCGAGTTTAACAAAAAATTATGTCGGGAAGGTTAAAACTACACTCAAGAATTTGAGTCAGGACAAGTCCATCAAATCTAGAGTATAAAGTAACTACATTAAATACATAAATCTTGCTACAACTATAGCTTCTGGAATATTCAATCACCAACGGTAAAGATTCATTCAACAAAGTATTTGTTAGGTGATGAGGAATTAATTGTCACAACTAAAATTTCAGTGTCTGAGCGATTCTTCTAGACGATCTGACTGTCCCAGAAACAATACAAAGTGCAGTGGGCTCGACACATACCCAAGGTTGACTGAGATGCCTCCCAGCACAAACGCGTGAATATGAATCACAGTCAAAGTAGATGTTGATCAAAACGTCAGAAAATCTGAAAAATTCAAGAATGAGTAATTTAACTAAATGGTCTAAAATGTAGTCCCTCTAGACCAACAGAAAGTGAGTTGACTTGTCAAATTTGTCGATAATCACTTAAACATCATCATGATATCCACATATACAAGATACCTCGGACCATGAGCTTATGGTGATATTTACCATCACCATTCAGATACAAAAAGTAATTATAATCACACGAACGATTTCTTGATGATTTGTAAGTAATGTCAACCCAATGCTCATGAGTTCCAACTTAAATGAAATAGGACAGGCTGAAAGCATTTCGAGAGTAGATAATGTCTTTTGTTGTGGTAAACAGTAATTACGTTTACACAACGAGGATGATACACAATTGTGTAATCGTAAATGTTGATTTGGTTCCTCTATCGCCATTATCAGAAATCTAATTCTTTTTAAATGGATATGTACTTGCGAGGTCGAAGATTGATAGAGATTTTGGACATGTTTCTCTACAGAGAAGTGTCATCCAGTTTTCAAGTTAAGATGGTAACTGTTGACTCTAAGTCATGAATAAGATTGTTCATTCTGAACGGTTCTACACGTTGGGAAATATAAGTGATACTTTGTTATGCTACCTCTACACAGCCGAAACATCTGAGGAAAACGTCATCGTGGATTTCGAAATGATCAATGTCATCAAAGTGCAAAACAAAGGTACGATGAGACAACACTTCGGTTGTTAGAAACTTTACTCAAATTAAGCATCCTAGACTAAATTAACTTTCCTCGGTCGTGAGTGAGGAAAGACAACAACCGAAAAATCGATAAGATCAAAGATATCTCGAATTTCACCACACCTTGTGAGAACTTCAACCTTTTTCCACTAAACCCTTTTGGGAAAAAGAAAAGAATATCGTCCACTGAGAACACATCTCCCAAGAAATGTACATGCTCTAAAGACTACAATGAGGAAGTCATCTATAAGATCACAATGAATTTGACAAGCTACAGGAGAAACTTGAGTCCCAAAGGTTTGTTGAAAGTGACCATCAATCTTGAAGTAAGGGTTAATGATTTTTAATCGTTACCCTACTGAGTTGCTAAAATCTAGGTACACACCTTAAATTCAGTTTTTTGCCTTCACGGATAGGTTTAAGATTCCCTAGATAAAATGTTTAGTTGGATAAACTCCTAATCGATAAGATTTAGTAACTAAGTTCTCTAAATGAAGTAGTACTTGTTCGAAAAGTTGCAAGGAAAACTGATGTAGTACGAGAAAGTGGATTGATGGTGTACTTCACTTCACCATTTGGTGATATCCCAGGTAAGATTTTGGAATATGACACCCAAAGGTACATCCTCAAAATGTACCATACTACTTTCTTTCACTATGCCACATGCTAATAGATCTTCACAGCTTTCTCGATACTCAATTCACTCTAACAGTGAGAAATTAACTTGTACTTCGATTCTACTCTCTATCTATGGAAGTGATCAAAAAGGTGACTAGTTGGAGAGGTTCCATTTACCTAGATAGGTGCTAAGGTAAAAATAACTATGAGTTTATTGTCCTAATACAAAACTTGCTCCTTAGTTTCCATGATTAGTTTCTTCGACTCAGGTAGTCACTGTTAATCAGCCTATCAGTCACGCCACTAATTAACGCATATACGATATTTTGATATTGTTCGCTACCCTGAAACTGTGAACCAGCATTCTGGCATAAGGGTATCATTCCCGGATGCTAGCATGTGTCCGGTATCAAAAATCATACCACCTGAATACTGGTTGGCAGCTTCTGGATATCGGACAATATTGTTAATTAGTAGCGCCACCATAGGCTAATTACAAGTTAGAACCCGCTCGAATGGATGGTTTTGGACAATTGGTAAGGAACTGGTCAATGAGGTGGTTTCATTAATTTTAGGGAAAATACTTACTACTTAAGGGATTTCTACTGACCGTAGGTATAACAACTCGTACACATGTGCTTATGCTCATCGAAATGACGAGTATAGCACCAAAAAAAGCTCTGGAACCAGTATTGGTTGAAATGTTCCAATGTTATGAATGGAAATTACTAAAAATATCTACTTCGAAATGGGATTCAACCTAGTAGAATTTTCCTCCCAAAGATCCAGAATGATCCTTAATGTGTTTGAAAAGATTAGTGTTATCGGGGACCAAAAGTGACTGTCTCCCAGATGTTCTTTCGTCGAGTGCTATCACTTTAGCACCAGGTTGTCACTCAAGACATTTCTGAAATCTTGACGAAGTAAACTTCGTAGGAATTCTAATAGATGTTATGCTAATGAATGTTGCCAAGGAATCAAAACTATGCTTGGTTCCTAACTTGGAATGGTTGGTAGAAATGAATAAATGGTAGTGGGATTTATCCTCGTCAATTATCGATTGGTAAAACTCTGGTGGCACACAATTATCGATACATTAGCCTTGCTTTAGGGCCATCAACTTGTCTCAATTCGGGATTTATCCTTGGCAGGGAGATTCTTTGTTTAAAATTTAGAGGTGGCTGCCAAAATGTTCCTCTAAAAGATTGATAAGTTGACTAGGTCGCTTAAAACTTAGAAGAAGCTAACACATTTTTCGTGCTCGACGAGGTGGCAAGATTCGAACATTAGGCTCAAGAACTGAGAATGTTTACATCACGCGTGTGATGAATGAAATATTGCCCAAACCTAGCTTTGATACCAAACTGACACACCCCGATCCGGAATGTCCATTAGGACTCCGAATCAAGTTGTGCTGGCCGACACCTGGAAGGTGACGAAGCCATAAAGTGTAGTGATGTGGAAAATGTGAATAAATTTAAACCTAAAAGTGTCTAAGTATAAGAGTGCGTTATGAGTGGGAATGAACTTATTTCACACATGATGTTAGAGCATAAATATAGTACTGTAAAATCGGGTAAGAATTATACGCTCGAAAGTAATCGTCTACACCAGGATTTGCCAAGAATCCTCGTTGCTAAGAAAACTCAGCTACTAAAACTTGGAGGGGCAAAAAACAAGGGTGAGTGAGCCTGAAAATAAAGTTTATAAAAACCTTTCTGAAAACATTGTAACCCTTCGTCGTAAAACAAATATCGTTTCCAAAAAATCATACTACATATAAGTATGAAATCAAATGTAAATCAACAATAAATCCAAAAATATGCCAATCATAATATCTCAACAGTAGCATAATAAAATCAGATGCTCATCTATCTATGCTAGCGCACAAGTCGGAGTTATCTAATGCAACCTGTATGACAGAACTAGGTGTAATCATAATATACGCTCTAGTGCTACAATCACGTGAAGACTAGCATTATTCGCGGTAACATACGCATCAGAGTTGCCTATTGCAACCTGTACGACAAGATATCAGAGTTTCCTGTTGCAACCCGTACGACATGATTGGCACCTACTTGGATCCAAGGCGAGCATGCGGTGCGGATGTGAACATACACGTGAAAGACTGGCCCTGGCCTTGGGTGACACTAACGCCGGGTGCAGCAATGATGAACATATAACATCAATATAGTCATGCCACAATGATTCGATAGTTCTAATCAACATACTAACATTCATAGTCGTAGGTATAATTATGGCATCAAGGATTCTATGCATACCTGTGCATTCCGTAGAATGTAGCATATTTCATAAATTTTGTCATTTTGCTAATTCTTATAAACTTTAGTCTAATCTAGGCGTACGCAAGAAATTCTTTTTCAAATGCATAAATGGAAACTATCAATCATATATATAATATAAAAAGGAAAAGACTCATTCACCTGAAGTTCGAGCTACAACTCCCTAGCACGAATATCGAGACGTCACGAACGATCATCGCCTAGAACAAATATCAAATCACGTCTTAGAATTCTTATTGATAGAACATGTAACTTACATAAAACACATCCCAAAGGACGTTCTAGAATGATTTGTAACCCATTGACCAAAAGTCAACTGTCGATCAAAGTTCGACGGTAGGGTCCACAACCTTACGTACCTCGATCTGAAAGATCCTCACGTCAGATTTCTGATCCGTAACTTCCCAAGAGTTTCAATAAGCTTCTAGAACAACATCCTAATGTTTCGGAACGATCCAACGGTCGGATCTCTGCCAATCGCTAAAATTAAGTGGTGGTCGTCATTTAGATTTACAAACTTAGAAAACCCATTCGGAAAGATCCGTATGCCAATTCCCAAGTTGTTAGTTACTAATATCCTTAAATATTATGTACTATTACGTATTAAAGTTTGGGGACGATCCAACGGTCGGATCGTCGATTTATATAATGTCCAAATGGCGGTCTCTATCAAACTATAGTCATACGACGAGATTTGGTTAATCGAATGCCACATATGGAATCAGGGTATCCAAATTAGTCTAGGAAGGGCAGGTGGGGTCTCGGCCCATGCACCGCCGCACGCGGCGATCAGCCGCCCCACTCACCGAAAAAATCAACTATTTCAAAAAATTATCAAATCTCACAAAAATGAAGATCGCAATAAGTAGAGCAAGTTTTATACTTGTGGCCAAGTCCAATTTGGCCAGGAAAAGCTCTAATTTCCCTCGAACTCGCCGAAAACCCTAGAATAGGTGAGCTTCAATTCTCCTTCATTGGTGTTCCAACCCCCTACAACTAGTTGGGTCTTGTTCCTGGGTCCAAAGGGAGTTGATTAAGGATGGTGGTGGGTGATGAAACTCACCAGAACGACTGATTGCCGTTGAGAACCCCACAATGTTATGTGTCGTCCTCACGGTTTAGGAGCCAAAAGGCTCGGTTTTTAGAAGGGAAAAGGGTTGCACATAGGTTGTGTGTTGCAAGTGAAGGCTGGGTGAAAATCGCCTGAAAAATGGTGCAAGTTGGCTAGAAATCCCTCCCGATTGAAACTGGGGTACTGCACGTGGATGGGTCGACGAGAAAGCTGGGAGTTTTCTCTCCCTTTCCTGATTGGTCCCTCTTTCTTCCCTAATTTCTGATTTGTCTTAAAAATAATATGATTGGTTACAATTCCCTCATGGTGGGAGTTTTAATTTTAAAATCCATAATTTAGTTAAATGACTTCAAATGTCTGTAACTATACCATTAAAACCCTGATTCGCAAAAGGCTTTCGCCTACCTGTTCATGGTTTCGAGATCTATTCGAAAACGTTACTTTTGACCTCGAAAGGTCAACGAAATTTTAAAGGTTAATTACGAAAATTTAAACGCGATAATTATTTGATTTAATTCCTAAAGTTAACAGAATTAAAATTAACTAATACAGATAGCATAAATGTTAAATACAAATGGAAGTGGGCGGATGTGGTATAACCTCCACATTTTTACATTATCTACAGAAACTATTAGAAAATCTGTCTAAGGAAGTCGGATCACCTGTGAAGATCGAGAGCTTTTTCCGGATGGAAGTGGGCGAAGGAATTCAAAGGTAGAAATTCATTGCTTATAGTTAATGCTTTTCATGTCTGATTATGATTTTGACCATGCTATACTCGTAGCATAATTGATTGGTGCTTAGAGTAATGGCCTGGCCATATTCCATAGTATATCCTATTATCGATTTCATTTATCGTCATCAGGAACATTAACATTGTTACTGTTATCATCATCATAATTGTTGTTTTACCTACGTGTAAGTACTGCCAGTTTTCTTGTCTTATTTGGCTTTTATCTTTTATCGTTTAAAAATTGTGTCAACATGAATGTGGTTGGGATCACAGCAATGGATTCTATGCTGAACATGTAATCAAGTGTTAATGTTCTATCTAACTTGGTTGAACATGTAAATTGCCTTAACTACATCATTATTAAAAACTCCTTCTGGGAGCTGAAAGGCTGCCATATTTCCTTTGTGCATATAACCCAATAATTTCATCCACTGTGATTATCCGTCAGTATGATAGCTTAGGTTATCCTGCAAGTGGCAGTGTTTGGATTATCATCGTTTATACAGTTTTGCCGCCTCCAGTATTTGATGAAATTTACTGTTTTTTGTGCATCCACTTCGTAACTTTATTGTGTTATTCTATCCCTTTGCTGCATGCTAGAATTTTCGGCCTTGTTTGGCATAAATAAGAGAAGCATTTAGAAGGATACGAGAAACCATTCTAAGGTGCAATGTAACAGATATGGTCCAGGGTGGCTTGAAATATGTTTAAGGATGTTTGTTTTCCTAAACTACCTTGGTTAATCAAATGAGGGTTCATATTTATTAGGCTCTATTTTAAACTTGGTTTAACTCTAAGCGGTTGTATAGTATGGGTTACATTATTAAACATTTGGACACTATACATTTGGTCTATCTGTGGTTTACTTGGTGTACTAATTATTTTTGGTCTATATGAGCTCTTTTTATTTATCCCTAAGGTAAACTCTGCAACAAAAAGTCCTCGTCTGATGATTGTGTATTACCGACTACTTGTTCTTGCAAGCTAGAAGCATCCAGTACATCGGAACATGTGGCTCAGGCTATTTGAGGAATTGGTGGCCCGTCACCACAGAAAAGTAGAGTTTAGATTCAGACTGCCCCATAGAAATGGGATCAGGTTTACATATTTTTTATTTTTGCCGGTCCTGATGCTTCTGAAGATCATACAAAGTACAAACAGTACGCTTGCGCTCACAAACGGTAGTTATGGTGTTTGCAGGCTCTGATGTATCTTGCCAACCAAAAAAGATAGTAATAAAGAAAACCCCAATGGTTAATATTTACCTATTGACTATCTCAATCTTTGCCTGCCTCTGAAATCCCTTATGGGTCAATTTGATTTAGGTTTCTATTTCCCAGTACAGATTGAAGGATCGATAGGTTTGTGAATGTACATGCCTCTTTTGGTATGTAGGATTGGATTAGGTGACTCAAAAAATTCATAGTACATTTAAGGTGGAGGTGAATGATTATTCATTTGAGAGGATTAGAAGAAGATTACAGATGTGAAGGAAATTTATTCCAGCTAATCCTATCATTTTAGGGGATTGAAATAAATAAATTTTCTTAAACGATAATCCATATTTCATTTTCAAGTTGGATGGTATTTTTTTCACTAACTTCTTTGAACGTATCTTCAATATAGTGAGTGACACGCCCAACCATGATATTCTCTGAACACCATTGTAGGCACGTGTTGGCCGACACCCAAAGGTGGCAAAGCTATATTAGAATGCATGAGAACAATAAATAAAGAAGACTTGTAAATTTAAATATAATTAATATGCAAATGAGGAACGTATTCAGAGCAAACAACTAACTATAACACTAAGGAATAATATAAAATTGAATGAACAAATGAGTGAGTCTTACACCGAGAGGACTCAAAGATGCCGACGCGAGAATGCCTTGACGCCGGGATTGTATGCCTCAATTCTAAATCTTGAGGGGGCGCAAAACAAATATGAGTAGACCAAGTTATATATAAATAATATTGAAACGGTTATCAACATATTAACCCCCAAAGTTTAAAGAAAACTCATAGTATAATAAGTAGTAGGTTTTCCGAAAACCCTAGCATGCCATAAAAATCTTTATAAAACATATCTCGTATACAGTGTGCTAACTAGTGATATCAGTATCACCCAAAGGCATAGAGAACTCTTCATTTAGAACACTTCCTTCAGAACACTTCATTTGCCAAACAGGCACCAACCTACGCCTGGTCGAAACAATATAAATATCATTTGCCAAACAGGCACCTACCTACTCCCGAGCGAAGCCAATATAAGTATCATTTGCCAAACAGACATCAACCTACACCCGACCGAAGCCAATATAAGTATCATCACCCGTAGGCAGAACAATGACCATTAGATACGCAAAAAAAACATTGAATATAATCTTTCCAACATAAATACATATATATCTTAAAATCATCTTCATAGCATATAGTCATCCATCATGTATATTATAAAGCAGTGTGTAAAAGCATGTTCTAAATAGTATATAGTCATCCATCATATATACTACAAAGAATATCAGTTCGATAAAATACGGTAATTCAAAATATATAATAAGCATAATATCTTATAAAACGTAATCATTAAATCATGTTTTTCATGTATGCATTTCTACTATTAAAACATGTATTTTAGAAGAGGTCCACTCACAGATACTTCGTCGTTGAAAAACCATGCAAGCTAGCGAAGACGGAAATGCCACAATAAATGCACCTAAGCACATAAAGGGGTCTAATTAACAAAACTCAAATCAAACAATTGAATTTGGGAAAACGAACATAAAAAAATGGATCCAAAACGTCAAAATTAGCCTAGGAAGGGTCCCAGACAAAATCCGAAAAAGTCAACCCAAAAATCAACGTTGTTCAACGCCCAACAGCCAATGGTCAAGGTTTGATCGGTTTTTGGGGCACACTTCATCGATTATTCGATACGCAACAAAATCAAGTGAAACAAAAGCGAAAGTTGTAATACTCAACAAGATGAAGAGATTGATAGCCTGCACACTGGCCAAATCACCGTGATTTGGCCGGAAAACACCTCGAAAGGGCTGTGCTCGTCGGAAAACTGAGTTTTTAGTCGAAAGTTTGGACAATTTTCAAAGCTTCGTAAATTCTTCGTTTCTTAACCAAATTGAGTGATTCAAAAGCCCAAATGTAGTTAGAAATGTGGAGAAGAGATTCATACTAAGTTGAGACCGAGTGGTGGCCGGAGTTGGCCAGAAAATAGCCTGAAAGATGGCCAAACGACCACGGCCTGGGAATTTCCAGATTTGCACATTGACTTTCCTTGAACTTTTCGGAGTTCCTACACCACCAAAACCACCAAAAAATGTACTAACCGTGAACCTAGACATGATTTACAATGATAGGGACCAATTTCGAGGCTTACCTTCGTCGGAAATGTGAGAAACCCGTCGAGGAAGAAGATGAATAGTGTCATCCGAGAGGGAGAGAAAGGTTTGTGGGGTTCTTTCTTCGTTTATGAAAACACATGAGGAATGGTGGTGATGTTTAAGTTGTTATGTTGTTTGTGTGTGATCTCAGAGAGGGGAATGAGAGTTGTAGAGAGAGGGCACGGGAGTGAGAGGGAAATGATAGAGTAAGAGAAAGTGAGAGGGAGAGAAATGAGAGTGTTGAGAGAAAGGGAGAGGATTTACGGGTCCAAAGGAAAAAGAAAAAGGAAAAATAATGAAAAGTGTTTGAAAACTTTGAGTTTTAACGATAAGAACAGAATAAAGGGTAAAGTGAATAGCACCAGTTTTGAATTTTTAGTGTAAAAATATGATTTTTCGTTAAAATGAACAGTACCGTGGACTTTCCGTTAAAATTCCCAGAAGAAAAAGGGCCGGGGAAAAGGGAATAAAAAAGGAAAGTAGGTCCCAAGTGGCACACAAAATAAGACCCAAAAAGCAATATTTTAAACAAATGAAATCCAACCAAAGTGAAAATACGAAAATATCCTCATTGAAAAAATGAAGTTGAAGGATTTATCGCAATAAAATTTTGATTAACTTAATATTTCAAAGTACGCTATTTAGTACTGATCTAATAATATTTCTTTTTAATATTAATATATCATTGTATCAATAAAAAGGACCAAAAATAATGGTTGAATCTAGGTTTAAGGTAGAACAGTATTTGGTTTTTTGCATTCGATGAGCTTTTCCTTCTTCGCTATAAATTACGTATGCAAAATAATAATGATGATTTTTTTACATGTCATCAGGAGCTAAGTATTTTTCAAATTTTGTGTTGTTAATGCTTGAATATTGTAGCTATGCAAGTCCAAATAGATCTATAACCATACAAGCTCCTATAACAAACTAGCCAAGAACATAAGATTTAACCAACTAAATCACAATCATCACTCTAAATATATTATGTATATGCAAATACTGAAGTAATTTCTGCAACACATATTTGCAAATTGTTTGACGAAGTCTTTCACCATTAGGTCATGAGTAAGTTCAACTCATATTCCCAACAGTCTTCTTGATAGTTGCAACCTGCTGGAATGCCCTCTCAAATTCCAAAGCCCGAACTCTAAGCTTCAGATCACCTTTCTCCAATCTTTGTATAATTTCAGCAAGCTTTTCAACTCTGTTAGCATGTTCATGGATGAGAAAGCCATGGACGAATCTACACACAACCTTCTCCTCTCTACAAAACTCAATGCTTTCCAAGTTATAGGTAATTGGAACAATAAGAGCGTGCTTTTGTGAGAGCAGGGGTTGTGGTTTTTGTACTAGAAAATCTGGATTACCCTATAATAATCCTACAAGGAATACAAGACCAAATCCTTGTACAAGTATGAGTTCTATTCTCGAGCCAACATTAGAGTTTCAATCCAAACCAAAGTTGAATTAACTCTTATAAACACATTAAAACCTCTTTATACTAATCTAAAATAACAATGATTATTACTAAACTGTGAGAATCACACTCATACTCAAACATATTCCACATTGCCAGTGGAGTGCACTCAAGCCTCTACCAAGATTGAGATGTAGTCCAGTGAGAGGGAGAGAGGAAATAATCGATGAAGTGTTTTTATGAGATGGAAATGAACTTTAATATCATTTTTTAAAGGGACACTTTGGATGCGGTCCCTAGCTATCAATATTCTTTGATTGAAACCTTGTTAGTTTTTAGTTTTTGATTGAGGTCCCTAACATTAATATAATAATGTAAGTTACTATATTTTTAAATTAAAAATTAAAAATTGAAATTTGTAATTGTTTATATTAATGAGATTTTAAATAAAACCCATAATTTATGGGATTAAAAATAATAAAATATAAATTATACTCTCTATTATAGTGTATGTGTGTGTATACATATATGTATGGGTACATTAACCAAAATTAACAAAAAAAGGTATTGTACCAAAACATGGATACATTCTCAAATCAACGAAAAAGAATGTACCCATATGAGTTTAAACATGGATTAAAAAATTTGAATGGATTTTATATTAAAAAAAGGGTACATTTTACATATAACAAATTGATATATTTGAGAATAGGTACATTTAAGATTTAAAAAATTGAAAAATTATATGAATGGGTACATTTAAGATTAAAAAATTGAGAATCTTTTTATATATATATATAAAAAAACTAATAGGTACAAACTTAATTTAATTAAATTTTTTATTATTTTAGAAATGTTTGAATTGAAAATTAATTAGAAGTTTAATAGAGGTGTGAGTATTAAACCCTAAATTAATTACTAATTTTTATATTAAAAATTATATAATAAACATGTAAATTCATTATCACATTAATGATAGGGACTTGAATCAAAATTTGAGAACTAATAAGGTCTTAGTCAATGAACAGTAAGAACTAGGGACCGGATACTAATTTTTCCTTTTTTAAATGCATCATATGTCAACCAATATAAAAATCAGCAAAAAGAAATACAAGATTTAATATTAAATAACAAAAAATTTAAGTTAATATTGCATATGAAGCTATTGTATTTGCGGAACTATTTAACTCACTAACATTATTGCTCTATTAAAATAAATTGTATAGGATACGACAATTTATTGTATTGGCAGAGAACAAATAAATAAATTCGGTAAAGTGAGTGGGAGAATTGTGTGGAAGATACTTGGAAATGTGACACCAACGATCCCGTGACGCAAGCAGGCAGAGGAAGAATATGATGAGCTGCCCCTCTTCGATTGTGAGTCTTCAACACCATGGACTCGTTCAACGGCTCGCCACCGCCACCGCCACCGCCAAAAAAGGTTAAATACAAACCCTACTATTCATTTATGTATGCATCTCAAAAGGTCACATGCTGTCCTGTTAATTCACACGTAAATGATATGCAAGTCATAAGTGTTTATTTGGTTCCCAAGCTATCACATTCACATATATGCTTCATTGAATTAATCATCCATAAATCATGGAAGAGATGTAGAAATATGTTTAAGAAGACTAGGGAAGGGATATACATGGAAGAAATATTGGTCACCAAATGATGAGACATCGTTTCTTTATTCAACCTTGAATACATACTATGGATTCATTGTAATTCTTCTAACAAATAAGACACTCTAATTGCATCTATCGTGTTTTTTTTTTTTTTTTTGGGTAACAAATCTATACTGGTAGCATTTGTAGATATATGTTTTTGGTAGCCGTATAGGAGTTTACTCTAATTTGTAATTTGGTCGTGCAAATTCACTCCATACCAATTTTTTTATCACTGCAGCAATGAACACAATTAGCACAACCCTATGTATTTATTGTTGATGATCAAACTTTGTGAACTAATGATGATCATCAACTGGCCACACCACTGTATCGCTTCTTGTCAAAAAGCAAACAAGACACTGATATGTACATTGGCACATGAGACGTTTAGTGTCTAAACCTAACGACTTTAGCACAATAGTAATAAGAGAACTAAATGATTTGTAAATAGAGTATAATGATACAGATACACAAAACTGACAACATTTATTATAACTCTTTAATACAAGTCAATTATCCTACATAAATAACATTGGTGTTATAGATAAACTCCTAATCCCATTTCAAGAACTAAAAAGAGAATGAGTAGGTCAAGGACAATGAAGAAAGGTCCCACACGTTATTTAACAGGGGATATTTGTTCATAGATGATACTATAAGCATAATCATTTTGTTAATTAATTAATAAATAATAAAAAGCCAACCTGAAACGTAGTAACGTACCTTCCGATACATTTTCTTGCTTTCTATTCATATTTTTTTTCTTCCTTTTTGGCCCAACGCGGACTCCACCAACAATGTCAAACCCAGATACATTACAACTGGCTCTACTATTATCTTATTTCAGAATCTTCTAATCCTTTTTCATAGTTTTTTTCATTCAAACCACAGAGAAAAAAGAGAATCGAACTTAATATTTTGGGTGCAGAAGTAAACGCTTTTAATCATATTTTTAGCTGAGAGACATCTTCAATTCCCTTATATAATCTTCAACTCCCCTCAAACTTCCAGGCCAAAAGTTTCATCTCAACTCTATCTACCTCCCTCTCTCCCTAGACAACATGGGCAACTACATTTCTTGCAGCCTAGCAACCCCAATATTGAGCAAGCATGGGAAATCTGCAGCCACCAAAGTGATCATCCCAAGCGGCGAAATCAAACAATTCCATGTCCCCATAAAAGCCGCCGAGCTCATGCTCGACACCCCAAACTTCTTCCTCGTAAACACCAAGTCTCTTCGTGTCGGAAGAAGATTTTCACCTCTCAATGCAGACGAAGACTTAGATATCGGTGACGTATACGTCATGTTCCCCATGATAAGGCTCAACTCCACCGTCACAACGGCTGATATGGGGCCACTGTTCCTCAAGGCCACCGCGGCCAGCTCCGCAAGCAAGCGGGCTTCCGGGAGAAACGTGAAGGTGAGGCCGGCTGATGATCCCCATCAGGCCACGAAATTTGCTCATGATGACGGCGATGAGGGCAAGATGATTGAGAGTTGGAGGGAAAGTTCGGATAATGAGGCGGCGATGCCGAAGTTGAATTTGGATGATATAGAAGATTTCTCGGCGCCGGAATTCATGCACAGATTGTCTATGAGTAGGTCAAAGAAGCCATTGCTGGAGACCATAGCAGAAGAGCCTGCAGTTTCTGTTTCTTCAAGGTGATTATTATTCATGGCATGCACAGTAGGGTTATTTATGGAATTTTAGCCAAAGGGAGATTTGTAGGAAAGTAGGGTGGTGGAAGTTGTTGTTAATAGGACAGTATACGAGGTGATACATCATATGTCATTATACAAATGGTGGGATGTATGCTAAAAAGTTATTAACTTAAAAATTAAAAATTTTCACCATTTTTATTAAAACACGTGATGTACCACTTATATTTCCGTCACAACTAAAAATTTCTCCTCAACGTGGGCTTACACCTCTTCACTACTGGAAAGGTTCGAGTCTTCTATATATGTTAAGGATGTAATGATGCATACAAACATATGGTTGTGGATTAAATACTAAATCGCCTCTTCTTTTTGCACAATGTGAGCATTCACTCTTCATACCAAATCTTGAGTTCAATTTTCATTCTCTGGTTTGTCCATAAGAATACAAAACAATAATATATACACTATTGGAATTCTTTTTAAGTTTTCTTTGAGATTTAATATGGGCCAAAATATGTAGCATGCGGTTTTTTTTTTCAAATATTTATTCAGACAGATCAATGGTTCAATATCGGTATTTTCTTAAATTTAAGAGAGAATCAAGGATCCAAAATTGAATTTACCATATGTTAGCCAAGTAAAAGTGAGGTTTATTCTAAAAACCCTTGGTAGAATAAGGAATTGAATTACGTAATTATAAGTGCAAATTGTTTTGCCAAACTCTTGAAGTGAAATTTCAACAGTTCGTTTATAGTTCTTAAACCTTAGACGAAATTATGGTTATGTCTTTCAATATTAACATCAAACGCATAAGTTGACTATTTGAACTTTTAACTAATAAATTGTTTGGTCTACGCACTGGTACATTCAATTTCCATATAGCCATATACCAAATTGAAATTCGTATTAGCCGCATGATAATAGTTTTTGACAATGAGGAGTGTCAACTTCGAAAGAAAATTGATAAGGAACTAACTAATGTCTAAACTAATATAAATTTAGTGATCAATACCATCTACTAACCAAAATATCTGAGTTAAAATATAACAGGCGAAAACAAAATCAAAATATTCTGGACAAGAGACTCATAAGAAGTATCGTTTTTTTAAGATTGAAAGTAAATAATCTAATTGAAACTTTGTAAATACTAGGTTTTTTTTTTTTTGAACGTAATATTATTCACAGACTTTTTTTTTCATTACAGTCGAGCCATATAAATGAAGGAGGTGGATTGTCTGCCCTCCTATTTTCATACTCTTCCTATCCCCTTCTTCTTGTGTGGTCACAGTTAAGCCACGTCAACATTTTATATTGATTTTTTTAAAAATAATAAAACAAAAAGTAATAAGAATATAAAATGTTGACGTGGTTTAACTATGACCACACAAAGCAAAAATCTCCTCCTTCTTGTGTGGTCACGGTTAAGCCACGTCAACATTTTATATTGATTTTTTAAAAAATAATAAAACAAAAAGTAATAAGAATATAAAATGTTGACGTGGCTTAACTGTGACCACACAAAACAAAAATCCTCTCCTTCTTGTGTGGTCACTGTTAAGCCACGTCAACATTTTATATTGATTTTTTTAAAAATAATAAAACAAAAAGTAATAAGAATATAAAATGTTGACGTGGCTTAACTGTGATCACACAAAACAAAAAAGAATAGGAAGAGTATGAAAATGGGAATGCAGACAATAAATGAATCGGAAAAAAATGAAAGAAAAAGAAAGTGATGCGACCATCATTTCCAGAAAATACCCAAAAAGCTTTTAAGGTACACAATAAACTGTGAGTGTTTGCCGCCTTCAACATACCTGCTTACGACTTCCACCAGAAAACCTCAAAATTCCAAACAATGCTTTCCTCTTGACATCCATATCCAATCTCCCATGGCTTCCTCCTCCTCTTCCGTGACCAGAACCCCAACCCTTGATTCCACCCACCTCTTCCTCGCCGCCCTCGCCGCCTTCTCCCACCAACCCAACCCTCCCCATCCCTCTTTCCCTCCAATTCCCTCCACATTCCCTCACTCCAAACTCATCCCCAAAACCCGTTTCGCCGTCGACGCATTCCGCCACGCCGGCGATCACTCCGTCTCCTACTTCGTCTCCCATTTCCACTCCGATCACTACGGCGGCCTCTCCCCCAATTGGGCTAAAGGCGTCGTCTTTTGTTCTCCGATCACCGCCCGTCTTCTCACTGAGGTGCTCAAGGTCTCTCCTCATTTCGTTGTCGCGCTGCCGCTGGGCGAAGCCGTTGTAATCGATGGGGTGAAGGTTGTGCTGATTGACGCTAATCACTGTCCGGGTGCGGTTCAGTTCTTGTTTAAAATTCCGGATATGAACGGAAAGTTTGAGAGGTATGTTCATACTGGCGATTTTAGGTTTTCGGGTTCAATGAAGTTAGACCCTTTTCTGTGTGAATTTGTGGGTTCCGATGCTGTTTTCTTGGACACTACGTATTGTAATCCGAAATTTGTGTTTCCTTCACAACAAGAGTCTGTAGATTATATTGCTAGTGTGATAGAACGAGTTGGGGGTGAATGTAAAAGTGAAACGAAAAATGTTTTGTTTCTTGTAGCTACTTATGTAATTGGAAAAGAGAAGATTTTGCTTGAAATTGCGCATAGGTGTAATCGTAAGGTGCATGTGGATGCTCGTAAAATGGCAGTTTTTCGTGTTTTGGGTTATGGAGAGAATGGGGTATTTACAGAGGATGAATGTGAAAGTGATGTACATGTTGTTGGGTGGAATGTCTTGGGTGAGACTTGGCCATATTTTAAGCCTAATTTTGTGAAAATGAAGGAGATTATGGCCGAAAGAGGATACTCTAAGGTTGTGGGTTTTGTTCCTACTGGTTGGACTTATGAAGTGAAGCGTAATAAGTTTTCGGTTAGGTCGAAGGATTCGTTTGAGATCCATCTTGTACCATATAGTGAACATTCAAACTATGAAGAACTTAGAGAATATGTGAGGTTTTTGAAACCAAAGCGTGTTGTTCCTACAGTGGGCTTGGATGTTGAAAAGCTTGATAGTAAGCACGCCAGTAAAATGCAAAAGCATTTTGCTGGGTTAGTTGATGAAATGGCAAACAAGAAGGAGTTCTTGAAGAGCTTTCGTCTTGGGTCTAAAGAAGTAGCTGACAGTGTAGAAAATGAGTCCAACAAGGGCCCCATTTTGGGGCTCGGTGAGGAGAAAGAGGCACTGTCATATGATAAGGATATAGTAGGAAATAGTATTATCAGTTTAGGCATTGAATTATCATCTTCTCTACAAGAACCTGATCGACAAACTCAAGTGGTGTTAAATGATGAGGAAGCAGAAAAAATTGTCCAAGAACTTCGTGATTGTTTGCCCACATGGGTCACCCATGAGCAGATGCTAGTTTTGATTGGTAGCACGGGAGGGGACATCGTTGAAGCAGTTTCTAATTTCTACGAACACGAGACAGAATTTCATGAGCAAGTAAATGCTTCTAGAATTGCTGATTCTGTGTCCCAGACTACCTCAACTTGTGACTCTGCATCACTTCCAAAAGCAGGCTCTGATAAGAGCAGTCCATGTGGAAGTACTGACATTCCTTTAAGTCAAGATTATATCTCACTTATGCCAAGGAATATGATTAAAAGTGGAATATCTCCTGGGAAAAGGGCGAGTAAAGTTAACAATAAGGTAAACAAAAAGTTGAAATTAAATTCGAAATTGGATTCAGGCGGGCCGAAGCAACTGGCAATAACAAGGTTTTTTAGTAAAGTCTTACCAAATGTTCCAGAAACTGCTGTGGCTGGTTCATTGCATGAACAAAACCCTAAATATGAAAATTTGCTCAACAATGACACCAAATCATACAGGGATGAGATACATCAGTTTCTTCAGATAATAGATGGTGATGAATCGCTAGAGAGCTATGCTGCCACCATTCTGGAGGAGGCAAATGGAGATATCAATAAAGCGCTTGATATATATTACTCTAATCGCGAAGGAAGGTCCGGTGAGAATGAAGAAGAATTGGTGGTTAATGAAAAATCAGTTCAGTTCCACTGCCACGTAAATAATTGCTCTTCCGACAAAGAGAAAACTCAGTCAAGGAAAATGGAACCAACAACTGATTCGTCTGTGCAGGTTTCATTACCAGTGAATGTAAATATAACTTTTGTGTCTCTACCACCAGAAAAATACAATCCTATAGAACATGGTTAGTGCCACTTAGTTAGAACACGATGTTCAATTTACAGAACTTTTTTGTGTTATATGCTATAATTGTTTAGATAGGAATCTTGATTAACTTGGAGATAACATGTGCAGCTTGCTGGAGGAATGGACAGAATGCTCCATATTTACATCTTGCAAGAACTTTTGACTTACTTGAGGATGAAAGGGGCAAGATAAAAGCTACTTCCATGCTCTGCAACATGTTCAGAAGGTTTGGTGTATGATCCATTGTGATGTTTTCGGGCTTTTATTTATTATTCAGGATCCACTGTCCACTTTGGTTATGTGGTATATAATTCTGTTGCAAGAAAAAAAAGAAATAGAAAAAAGTGGCCCATAATTGCTTGTGATGCTTCTTGTTACGCAGTTTGCTTGCCTTGTCTCCTGATGACGTGCTGCCTTCTGTGTATTTGTGCACAAATAAGATCGCTGCTGACCATGAAAATGTGGTTAGTTGAATTTATTCTTTATCATTTGTATTTATTATTTTGTTTGCTTGCCTAGACATACGTGTGCAACTTATTTCTTATCACTAAAGAGCATTGGCTAAAACTATGAAGTAGTTGAATGAAAACTTTCATACTAGAGCATGTATTTGTTGATGGGTTAAATTTTTTATCAGTTTTAGCTGTGGCTATAATGTTCACTTTGTATTCCTAAACCCATGCAAAGTTAGATCTGTTGTCTTTTGTATTCGAGCATGCCTTAATAACAATTATAGACTGGGTTATACTTTTAGTTAGACTAGAAAATCAATGGTTTCCAACTTTCTAACTGCGAGATTTGGTTAAGTGGTTTCTGTTTGCATTTGGACTTTTTATTGTTGTGGTTCAGCATTTTTTTGTGCAAGAAGTGTGATTTACTTGTGGATTGTCAACTTTTTCTGCTCAATGTGCTTGTTTGATGCGTTTTTTCCCTGACAACTGTTGTCTGCCCATATACATTTTATTTTCCTTTCCATTTGGCTGGCCAATAGATAGAGTTAGCAAGAAGAAATACAAGGAATTTTTTAAAGACAAATCACAAATATGCTGCCTAAGGGCCCCTCTCCTGTAAAAAAGGAAGGAATTCTCATTTATAAGAATTATACAGGAGCTAAACATCGGTGGAAGTTTGGTCACATCAGTACTTGAAGAAGCATGTGGGACAAGCCGATCCAAAATAAGGGAGATGTACAGTGAGCTGGGTGATCTAGGTAGGAATGGGCCATTTTTCTCACTCCTCTCTCTTTGCTCTTCTAAGCATTTTTCTTTTTATGTTTAGAGGTGGGTGGGGGGGGGGGGGGTGGGAATCGGGTGATGTGATCCTGCCATGGTCCCTGAATAAATTTTAATAACAGTATAATATCTTAAAGGTGATGTTGCTCAAGCATGCCGGCAGACACAAAAGTTACTTGCCCCTCCTTCACCGTTGTTAATAAAGGATGTATTTTCTGCACTCCAAAAGATAAGGTATGGATAGTCCAGATTGGTTTTTGTTCATGACCGATATATGAACTTAGTCCAGTTACAATGTTTAGACAACCTGAAATGTTGATGTGTGGTGCATGCTTTTTATGAAAATTTGACAGAATCTAGCACGTATTTCATATTAGTGATCTTGTTTCAGTTCAATTGAGGTTTGGGTTATTAAAAGTTGGCTGATGACCCCCTTAACTTTTCTGGATTGTTTGTGACTGGAGAAAAAGAAGTGTTAAATCCTTATTTCTTGAGCTCAACGAATTGAGATAAATTTTACATAATTACTTTATAATTGCTTTGTAGATTTAAATTTGACGAAATGGAAACTTTTACTGTATTTTAGCCCCTTAAAACTTGAATCTGCTTTCCAAGTTTATTTGCCAAATAAGTTGAATTCCTCGAGTTTTTTTTAACAGTGTACCAGCAGAACTGCTCTATTCTTTTCCTTATAATGAATTATGTTATTTTATATATAAGAAAACCAGTGTACCTCCAGAGTTCTCTAAATTTTCATTCACTAAGTTTGTAGAAATTACAAAAACTTACCCAAGAAACATTTGTAAAACAAAGGGAGTTGTATTGGAAAACCCTCTAATGATTTGTTGGCACTGAGGCCACTTCTCTGCGATTTGCATTTTATGATTAAATATTCTCTTCTCTTTACATAGTATTCCTTTTCCTCCTTCCTGAGATTTTAAAGTGTGGGCCTTGAACTCACTGTTGTCTTAAGGCCGTAAGTCTGCTCGTAATGGAATTAAGTTCAATAGCCTGCATTTACAAAACAACAATATGTGGTGATGGGTAGATGATGGACTTGTTGGTGTTGTTGACTGGGGCATTTATGGAGTCTCATAGAGGTTTAATGGTAACATGTTAATGTAAGATGACTTTTAGGTACTTTTGGCATAACTATTTTGCTTATTACCATTTTATATAACCAATATGTTCTCTTTTCTCTAATGTATGGTTATTTACAGCATGGAAATTGTACAGGTTCATCATTCATTTTAATTGTTAATTTATTTTATCTTCTCATATTACTTGCACCTCATCACTTTACTTATGTATTATTCATCAGTGTACAAACAGGTAGTGGAAGCACCGTTCGAAAGAAAAGCCTCATTTTGAATCTAATGCGCTCTTGTAGAGAGAAAGAGATGAAGTTTCTTGTTAGAACTTTGGTAACACTCTTACAGAGCTTTTTGGTTCTCAGTGTTTTTCACCTAAACATGCCTAGATTTAGATGACCCAATGTTTTTCTTGTATATATAACAAAAAAAACTCATGATTTCAGTTTTGTAAGTCTTCCAGTCTCCCATTGAAACAGCTGGGTTTGTGCTATGTATCTTTGGTTCTCTTTTTGTTTTTTCTTTTTGTTTTGTTTTGTTGTGGGGGAGGAGGTGCTGGTCCTTTTTTTGGTTGACTGATCAATATGAGCAGCCACTTCCTCTGTTTTAATTGTTCAACTCTTTTGACAACATGAAAGTTCTTTGTTATACAGTATGACATGCAAAATAAAAAACTCTGCCCTCGCTTGAATAGACAAACCAAAAGCTTCATCTGTCGAGTGGATGGAAGTGAATTCTGGTGTAATAGGAATAGAGTTACAGTGAGAATCATTTCAAGTGGAAACTGCTTTATATTATTATCACCACTCAGTTTCTGTATATTCTTTGTATAGGTCAGGAATTTACGAATTGGAGCAATGATGAAAACTGTTCTACCTGCTCTGGCTCAAGCTGTTGTCATTAACTCCTCGTATAACTTCAATAATGAAGGAAGAGTAGAAAATATGAAAGATAAGCTTCAGGTTTTAATATTTATCTATTTGAACTAAATAGTTCCACAATGTTTTTTATTTTTATTACAAAAGTTACAAATTTTTTTTTATTATCAAAGATATAAATTTATTTGAATATCTAGTTTATTCTAATATTAATGTTTTTTTTCCCTGGCTTTCTTAAACTTCCAGCGTCATTCAGCTGCTGTAGTCGATGCGTACAATGTTCTGCCCAATTTGGTGAGTACTTGTGAATTTTTCACCGAACTTTTAGTTGCCTATTGTGTCTCTAGAAACTAAATTCTTGTTTTATTGGAAGGCCTGCACCACCTCCAATCTAGTATATAGGTGGTTTCCCTAGAGAGTTTCTTGGTGAAGGCGTGAAAGAATAAAACATTGTAACTAGAGTAAAAATTCCTACCATTCTTATGAAAAATTAATATGGTCCTTTGGTTAAGGCTATTCAGGGAGGGCATTATATGTACTGGGTGGTTCCAGGTACATGTTTCTCTCTCCACATTGGTGTGTGCTGTGTAAGAAAGATGCTGAAAGTGCAAATCATCTGGTTTTACATTGTCTTACAGAACTGAATCTTTGGCTGTTCAGGAAGGCAAATCTGTTCTTGCTAGTTCCAGCTGCACATGGCATTATTTTGGGAGGACAATATTTTTGTGAGGATGGAAGAGGGGTTTTGCTTTTGGGAAGATGTTCAGTTATCGCTTTTATTCCTATAGACAGATATTGGAATTTGGAGGGTCAGAGGGATGAGAAAGTGGGGTATTGTGAGTTGTTAGTCTAGCGGTTGGGTCCTTGGTTTGCTCCTAAGTGGTCTGGGGTTTGACTCTCTCCCACAGTACCTTAAGAAAGTTGAGGTTCCACCATAAAACCAATTGACAATATAGGGAGTAAACTACTATATAAGCACATGCAAGGTCCCTCCTCTCATCAATGTGGGATTCATTCTCAACAGTACCCACCTAGTAAATGCTAGAGTTTCTCGCTCCCCAAATGTTTGTAGGGTTAGGCCCCCGCGGGGCGGGGTGGGGGGGGGGGGCTAGTGATTAGTCGGGTCCAAGACTCAGATACACTAGTTTCAAAAAAAAGAAAAAAAGAAAAGAAAGTGGGGTATTTGTGTGAGAGGGTTCGTTGCTGGGCCTCTCTTTGTGCCTAGTTGTCATCTGAATTTTAGGAGAGTGCACTTTCTGTTATTTTCAGATGGGAATGCTGATGATGTTGACATATTTTGTAAATTTTTTGGTGTAGGTAGATGCTGGTTTTGGTGTTCTATTTTTATCCTTTAGATGACTGTATTCTATTCATGTCTTGTTTTCCACTATAAAATGGGGTATGAAATCACAATGCCGCTTTTGATACCATTCTGCTTAAGTGCAAAAGCAAGTGTATCCAATGTTGTTTTGTAAGATTCTATAGTTTGTTATGACTTCTTTTACATGACCTGGCACTTGTAATAAAAACTTAAAATAGTTCAGAGGTACATAATTAGAATCCACCAAGTGCAACTGCCTTTATTATGGTGAAAGAGGGAGTTCACTCTGGCATCATCCTCTCATAGCCTGAAATTATTTTTACTATTTCTGGGACTATTTTTTCCACAGCCATAGTCATTGTAACTATTTTAAACCCTTATCTACCGCTATAATGTTAGGCTTGATACAATTTCTGTGTTGAGTTTGGGTTTGGACTCTTGACAAGGTTTTGGGAACCATTTTCAATTAGGGTTTCTATATCTAATATTTTGTTTCACGGGTTCATAAATATCATATGCTTGTATTTTCCTTATTCGAAAACCATTTTCCGTCATTGTTTCATGAACCATAAAAAAGGTCGTACCCAGTGCACAAGGCTCCCGCTTTACGCAGGGTCTGGGAGAGGTGAATGTTGGCTAGCCTTACCCCCATTTTATGGAGAGGCTGCTCCCAAGTCTCGAACCTGAGATCTACCGCTCATGTTTCATGAACCATGATCTTCTAAAATCTATATCTCAACTTGGTGTGGTTCAGTATAACTGGATGTTGACTTTTATGAGGATAATTTGGCTGGGCTGTGATGTTGGCAAGATCAAGCCTTTGTGTAGTGTAGTTTGGCTTTTCTCAATTTGGCCTTCTTTTGATGTACTTTCTCCAAATTGTGTTTCGGTTGTCATTTATTTGAAGTTTCCTGAAGTGCAACTTTTGTGTTTGGACCAGTCTCAGTTATTTAAGGTTTACCAATGCAGTTCCTTGTGCATTATCATCACTTCATTGGATTTGTATGATGAGAGTGTCTTTTATATATGGCTGATTGTTTTCATCTCCTGATGCCTCACTTTTGATAGTAAACATAAACATCATACATTGTTCTTAGCTAATTCAAGTTAGATGTTAATATTATTTTGAAGGCAAATTTCAAATTTGTCGTCCTGGTTTTATCATCTCGAGATGTCAGAATGTGCCACGTGATTCATTGTATGCAGGATTTGGTCGTTCCTTCCCTCATGGACAAGGGCGTTGGATTTTCTTCGTCAACCTTGGCAATGGTTCCAGGAATACCTATTAAGCCAATGCTTGCAAAGTATATGCTTTTGAAACTGCTTCTTACTTTGTATTAAAGAATGCAAGTAGAATAGAAACTAATGCCCCAACTAAGTGTTTTTAATGTTTGTTTGTGGTAGGATCACGAATGGTGTTCAGCAAGCACTGAAGCTCTTTGAAAATAAAGCTTTTACATGTGAATACAAGTAAGGTCCTCCCTTACCTGTAGATGCATTGTTTTGCCTTGGTCATTTTTCCTGCCTAATTAAAATTCACTACATCTTATAAAAGGTTCAAAAGATGTCAATCGAAAATTGTTGGAGACTTCTGTTCCATGTCACCTATAATTTGTTCCGACAACTCTTATTTAGATGAAAAGATTTCAGGGTTAAGAAATTTTCAAGGTTTTACTTCAAGAATTTTCTTCCGAGAATTTGTGTGGTCATTTTTTTTTAAATATTGGTTACATTGTGGTATACTTTATTCTCAAAACGAATTAGATGGGTGGTCATCTCTCTTTCTCTTGTTCCCCTCCCCTCCTCCCCCTTCTCTCCTTTTTCTGGCTATAGAAGCTCCAACTGTTCCTTTTAATTTTTAAAGTAACTCTGTAATACCTGCTGAAGTGGTTCATTGCATTTATCAAACTGTGCCTCATGTGCATTTATGAGAGTACGCTTAACCTTTAGATTTGAAACCACTACTATGCTTATGACCATAATTTCAGATATGATGGTCAGCGTGCCCAAATTCACAAATTGGTTGATGGGTCTCTGCGCGTTTTTTCACGAAATGGGGACGAGTCAACATCAAGATTTCCAGATCTGATTAACATAGTTAATGCATCTTGTAAGTCTGATGCAGAAACTTTTATACTAGATGCGGAGGTAAAAGTTCCTTGGTATTGTACTCATGGACAAGCACAGACAGACGCTCTTCTGGATTTGTTAGATTCTTTCTTTTGGGAGGGGGATAACTAAGTTCTCTGAGATTTTCTGGTTTCAGGTAGTTGCAGTCGATAGGAATAATGGTCACAAGCTAATGTCTTTTCAAGAATTGTCGTCACGTGGGAGAGGGGGCAGAGATACATCAATTACATTGGATAGCATAAAGGTTGTATGACTTATCGGGATGCTATCCAATGTGCTCCTTAATTGGGAAACATAAGATGTTTATTCTAAAACCTTCCTTACATAATAAATCAAATCTAATAAAAAATGTTGATAAATTATTTATACAGGTTCACGTAGTGATAGATAAAATTCGTGTAAAAAAATTGTGTAATGTATGGGTAGATTTCATTTTTGTTCTGAAATATTGAATTTGTTTTCAAACATTTTCTTTCATGTGCAGGTCGACATCTGCGTATTTGTCTTTGATATCATGTTTGCCAATGGAAAGCAGTAAATACCTATGCCTCCTTATGTAGCGTTTCTTGATCTGGTTTTTCCTTCTGTTTTAGACAGGCTTTCAGACCCCAAATTTATTACTGATTTAGTAAACTTTTGTGGAGCAATAGGATGAGAACCCTGCTCTACATTGGTTTAATGAATTGATCATCTAATCTGTAGAAATTTAGTCTTAACCAGATTAATGACAGAAACTATTAGGATTTATATTTCTATTTTTATTCAAAGCAGATTATATTCCTATTTTAGTCAGAGGCTCTACCAAAAGGGCGTCAAATGATCTTAATCTTGGAAGTATCTTGGGCATATTATACCACCATATAAACGTCCTTGTGTGGCAACTTCATAAAAAGCATATAGTTACAGATAAATTGGCATAAAATCATATTTATAACTACAAGAAAAGAGCAAGGTTGGAAGGGCTTGGACATTTGTCTAACACTTCCATTGCTTCTGCATTGGGTTAACTGCTCCTTATTAGAATTTGTGTCATTCAACAGTATAAACTCAGAGGAGATGCAAACATTTAAATAACTGTATATGGTTTTTGTGTTGACGCAGGGTTGACACGCTAGAATTTTACACGATCATATTGTTGTCTTTGCTTTTATTTATTTCTGTTTTTATTTTTTGTAATACGGTTGCTTGTCATTAAAGTAAGCTAATCAAACTTTATCACAGGTTGCTGGGCTTTCCTCTGCGGCAAAGGCGAAAATGTACGTCTCCAGACTTTAGTTTGTAGTATATTCCTGTCTAAGAGTATCTTGCTTGATACCCTGAAATTATGTTGTAAACTTTGGTGCTCAATAATCTGCAGATTTGAAAGATATGTTTTATGTTGAGAAGCCGGGTTATTTCGAATATGCCAAGGAAATTAGAGTAAGTGCTTATGGTTTACTTTTCTTGTAATTGGCACTTTAGCTTTATCTTTTCGCATAGAGGATCTTTCCTTAATTGCTGATTTGTAAAATCTGTCTGCTTGTAGGTTGAAGCAGATGATGCTTGTTTAACCAGTGAAGCCACGTCAGCAAAGATCAGCTGCTTTCTTGAAAATTCATTCCAATCCTCATGCGAAGGGATTATGGTTAAATCTTTAGATGTTGATGCTGGATATTCTCCATCAAAGCGTACAGACACATGGCTAAAGGTTTAATTCTGTTCAAGTTTCTTATTAAATGATTTGATATAATAAACATCATAGGAAAAATATCAGACCTGACCTGTTATTAAGTCTTTCTTTCCTTTGTAGGTCAAGCGAGACTACATGGAGGGATTGAACGACTCTCTTGATTTGGTCCCAATTGGAGCTTGGCATGGAAACGGGAGAAAGGCAAGCTGGTAATTATTTATTTTTCGTTGCCACTTAACTTTTATGCTGCGTAAAGCGGGAGCCTTGTGCACTGGGTACGACCTTTTTTTTTACGACGACTTAACTTTTATGTTGTGTGTGATTACCTACTACATGCACAGATGCACAAACGTTAAAGTTGCCTTACATGTTTTCCAAGTCATTGAATTTACAAATCCAGAGTTTTAAATAGGAAAGTGCTATTCACACACCTAATTTTACCTCCCACATACCCTTGTTAATTTTTGAGGCAAGAGACACGGGTTTCGGACAACCAATTCGGGTTCATGCCAGGACGCTCAACCATGGAGGCAATCTATCTCTTACGAAGATTGATGGAAAGATATAGAGATGGGAAAAAGGATTTACACATGGTCTTTATAGATTTGGAGAAAGCGTACGATAGGGTCCCAAGAGACATTCTTTGGAGGATTTTAGAGAAGAAAGGAGTACGAGTAGCATATATCCAAGCTATAAAGGATATGTATGAAGGAGCAAAGACTGCTGTAAGAACTCATGAAGGACAAACCGAAAGCTTTCCCATAACTGTAGGATTACATCAAGGCTCATCCTTAAGTCCTTACCTTTTTGCGTTGGTAATGGATGAGTTAACAGGACATATTCAAGATGATATTCCTTGGTGTATGCTTTTTGCAGACGATATAGTGTTGATAGATGAAACTCAGGAAGGAGTAAATGCAAAGCTTAACCTTTGGAGAGAAGTGTTGGAATCTAAAGGTCTTCGCCTAAGCCGATCAAAGACAGAATATATGGAGTGCAAGTTCAGTGCAAATGGAGGCCAAAACGAGTTAGGGGTGAGGATCGGTGATCAAGAAATACCAAAGAGCGATCGTTTTCGTTACCTAGGATCTATCTTGCAAAAGAACGGAGAATTAGATGGAGATCTCAACCATAGAATACAAGCTGGATGGATGAAGTGGAAGAGTGCATCTGGCGTGTTGTGTGACCGCCGTATGCCACTGAAGCTCAAGGGAAAATTTTATAGGACGGCAATAAGGCCGGCGATGCTGTATGGCACAGAATGTTGGGCAGTGAAGCATCAACACGTACACAAAATGGGTGTAGCAGAGATGAGGATGCTTCGTTGGATGTGTGGGCACACGAGAAAGGATAAGATTAGGAATGAGGATATCCGGGGTAAAGTAGGAGTAGCCGAAATTGAAGGAAAGATGAGAGAAAATCGGTTACGGTGGTTTGGACATGTGCAAAGAAGGCCTACTGACGCTCCGATTAGAAGATGCGACTATGGAACAGAGGTTCAGGGCCGAAGGGGTAGAGGAAGACCTAGGAAAACTTTGGAAGAGACTCTAAGAAAAGACTTAGAGTACTTGGATCTAACGAAGGACATGACACAGGACCGAGCACAATGGCGTTCTAAGATTCATATAGCCGATCCCACTCAGTGACTTGGATTTTCCAAGTCTCCAACCGAGAAGTTTTCCTCACTCAGGAAATTAAGGGAACACTACCTCAACCTACATGCTCCACTCACAAAGCTCCAACAAAAGAAAATTCAAAGAACTTAGCGAAGAAGGCTTTGGTGTATTTAACACAATACGTTGAATTGAAGGAAAGCTTATTTATTGATATCCCCGATAAGCTACAAATATGTACATATATATGAGTCAAAATAAACAAACAAGAGGGAGCCTTCACAAAGGTTGCTTAGGAGAAGTCTCAGCAGTCGGTAGAGCCCCAGAAAGAGAAGGCACCGGAGGGGGATCATTCGGAGCCTCAGTACTGGACAGAACCCTAGAAGGAGGAGGCATCAGAGGTTGATCATTTGGAGCTTCATTACGCGGTACAGCCCCAGAAGACGAAGGCAATAAATGCCTTTGGAACAAACCCACAAATCTCTGATGATCAAGTAAAACCTGACCATCAGTTTCCTTCATCTGGTCCAGCTTCCTCTTCATGTTTGTAGCATAGTCATGTGCGAGACGGTGCAACTGTTTATTCTCATGCTTGAGCCCTCTAATCTCCTGTTTGAGACTCATCACTTCGGCCGCCAATGATTCAACTTGGCGGGTTCGAGCAAATAGGCGTTGGGCCATATTAGACACAGAACCTGCACACTGAACACTGAGAGCCAGCGAATCCTTAACAGCTAACTCATCAGACCGTTTGGAAAGTAGTCTGTTATCTTTGGGAGTGAGAAGGTTCCTGGCCACCATCGCAGCGGTCATATCATTCTTCATCACGGAATCCCCAACGGTAAGAGGACCAGTAGGGGAGACGAAGGATGGGCGCCATATGTTGTCTGGAGAAGGCGGGGCTGCCTCTTCAACAAGGTTCAAGTCAAAACGACGGTCGGAGGGGCCAGACATTTTCAAAGGTGTTGAAGAGAGAATAGGTCGGACAAATCAAGATCTTAGAAGTGCAAGAATGGAGCTTCTACTGGTGGAGATTCAGGTGTGCTTTGGAACTTAATGCCAGCCCCTATAAAAAGCTGCACTCGACGGAGCTTCAGACATCGAAGAGGCGCCTGCTCAGAAATCGAAGAGGCGTTTGCTTTCTCAAAAGCTGGGCTGCTTAGAGACCACGAGGGTTGATCTCATAAATCGAAGAGGTGTTTGCTTTCTCAAAAGTTGGGCTGTTCAAAGACCACGAAAGCCGATCTCAGAAATCGAAGAGGCGTTCGCTTTCTCAAAAGCTGGGCTCCTCAGAGACCACGAGGGCCGATCTCAGAAATCGAAGAGGCACCTACTTTTCCAGTCTTGTCAGCACCTGTCACACGCACACTCAGCTTTGCGGAAATTATGGGTATTCTGTCGAAGACTTCTGGGGAAGTAGAAAACACATGAATCTTACTGTCCAATCACCCACTTCCCACACGCAACAATAGCTCATGGGTACCACAGATAACTTTGCCAAAGTTCTCTGCCAAAGTTGAGCACGTGAAGCTTGCAGCTCCCACTACATCGCTCTGACCAAGAAGGGTAAAAGAATAGCAAAGAAACAGCACTAACAAAGTTTAGACCCATAAATTTTGAAGGTCTAGCTACCATATTATTACCCACAAGGGTAAAGGAACAGTTCCACTGCTGGATAATTGGAAAGTCCCTGTGTGTCAACCTCTGTGCCTCGTGGCAAGGTAGACTAGCAAACATGCCCAACCTTTACTCACATTCGAGAAAACACTCCCAATAAAATTGCTTGCTCCAAAATCGAAGAGGCACCGTCCTCCGAATCTCGAGAGCCAGACTCCCAACATGACTACTTTCTCAAAAATCGAAGAGAGGGTAAAGGAACAGTACCATTGCTGGATAATTGGAAAGTCCCTGTGTGTCAACCTCTGTGCTTCGTGGCAAGGTAGACTAGCAAACATGCCCAACCTTTACTCACATTCGAGAAAACACCCCCAACAAGACTGATTGCTCCAAAATCGAAGAGGCACCGCCCTCCGAATCTCGAGAGCCAGACTCCCAACATGATTACTTTCTCAAAAATCGAAGAGACACTGCTCCCCGAATCTCGAGAGCCAGACCCCCAGCATGATTGCTTTCTCAAAAATCGAAGAGGCATCGTTCTCCGAATCAATCGAAGAGGCGCTCGCTTTCTCAAAAGCTGGGCTGCTCAGAGACCACGAGGGCCGATCTCAGAAATCGAAGAGGCACCTACTTTTCTAGCCTTGTCAGCACCTGTCACACGCACACTCAGCTTAGCGGAAATTATGGGCATTCTGTCGAAGACTTCTGGTGAAGTAGAAAGTATATGAATCTTACTGTTCAATCACCCACTTCCCACACGCAACAATAGCTCATGGGTACCACAGATAACTTTGCCAAAGTCTCTGCCAAAGTTGAGCACGTGAAGCTTGCAGCTCCCACTACATCGCTCTGACCAAGAAAGGTAAAAGAATAGCAAAGAAACAGCACTAACAAAGTTTAGACACATAAATTTTGAAGGTCTAGCTAACATATTAATACCCACAAGGGTAAAGGAACAGTACCACTGCTGGATAATTGAAGTCCCTGTGTGTCAACCTCCGTGCTTCGTGGCAAGGTAGACTAGCAAACATGCCCAACCTTTACTCACATCCGAGAAAACACTCCCAACAAGATTGCTTACTCCAAAATCGAAGAGGCACCGCCCTCCGAATCTCGAGAGCCAGACTCCCAACATGATTGCTTTCTCAAAAATCGAAGAGACACTGCTCCCCGAATCTCGAGAGCCAGACCCCCAGCATGATTGCTTTCTCAAAAATCGAAGAAGCATCGTTCTCCGAATCTCGAGAGCCAGATACCACATACCACTTTTTCAAAGTGCTCTGACAGAGTTAAAACATGTGAAGCTGGCAGCTCCCACTACCGTGCTATGACCAAGCAGGGTAAAGGAATAGCATTACTACTTTTTGTTAGGGAGACTCCTATATATGTCGACCTCCATCCCCAACGGACAGGCAGACCTGCAAAAATGCTCAACCCTTCCTCATATCTGAGAGGGCACTCCCAACGAAGCCTTTCGAAATATTCAGCTTTCTTTCCCCCCGATAATACCTCTGCAAACAAGCTATACTAGAGCAAGAATATCTCATATCATTAGGGTTAAAAGCAAGAGTATCCCATATCATGCTTTTTCCCTGTCTTTTCCTTTGGCCTTGTTTTTACCTGCAAGACAAGGAGAAAGAGAGCAATCAGTCAGCACTTGAAATCAAGTTCCCAGCCAGGAACTGACTGCCTGGAACCCCTTACCTGATTACTTACCTGACATTGCTCTCGAGTACTCATCTTCAACATCTTATGTGTCCAGGGAAGATACCGCATCTGCTTGAGGGACAGATAGGGCAAGTGCGAAGGATACAAGGAAGCATGTGGAGACAAGCGTAACATCACACATGCCGATACATCCATTACTCTGTCAAAAGCAAAAGTATCCCATATCAGCAGGGTCGAACGTACTCTAGATTTGATGGACTTGTTTTGACCCTCAAATTCTTCAGTCGGCCTTATACTCTGGAGGAAACCAGAAAACCCTCCAGCTCAGTTCAAGAATTAGCCTGTGGAAAGTTACTTCTTCAAAAGCAAAAGTATCCCATATCATCTCTTCTCATTTTTCTTCTCTTTATCCTTCATGCTGCTGCAAGATGGGGAGAAGGTGAACAATCAGCCAGAGCTTTGATTGCTTACCTTGTCTGTCACCTCTTTCAGCAGATCCCCTAGCTCGGCGACTTGGGGGACTCCTACTACATGGTTTGTATCGCGCTTGACCAAGCCTGAAACTACAAGTAAGCTTCAAGTGAAATTGATACATTACCTTGTGCATCTCCACCAGTTAAAGATACCACCCCTGGATGGAGGAAGAGTACTTCCAGAGAAGCTGCCACATCTACCTATGCGACAGATAAGGCAAGTCAAGATGATACCACACTCCGATACTTAGAAGTTTCGTGATTACGAGATCATTCTCCCACAATATCTCCTAATGTCATTTGTACTCTAATGTCATTTGTACTAAATCATTCACTTGTACTCACTAAAGGAGAGCTTGAACCTATGTACTTGTGTAAACCCTTCACAATTAATGAGAACTCTTCTATTCCGTGGACGTAGCCAATCTGGGTGAACCACGTACATCTTGTGTTTGCTTTCCTATCTCTATCCATTTATATACTTATCCACACTAATGACCGGAGCAATCTAGCGAAGATCACAAAAAGCGACCGTTTTCGCTACCTAGGATCTATCTTGCAAGAGAACGAAGAATTAGATGGAGATCTCAACCATAGAATACGAGCTGGATGGATGAAGTGTAAGAGTGCATCCGGCGTGTTGTGTGACCGTCGTAGGCCACTGAAGCTCAAGGGAAAATTTTATAGGACGGCAATAAGGCCAGCGATGTTGTATGGCACAGAATGTTGGGCAGTGAAACATCAACACGTACACAAAATGGGTGTGGCGGAGATGAGGATGCTTCGTGGGATGTGTGGGCACACGAGAAAGGATAAGATTGAGAATGAGGATATCCGAGGTAAAGTAGGAGTAGCCGAAATAGAAGGAAAGATGAGAAAAAATCGGTTCTGGTGATTTGGACATGTGCAAAGAAGGCCGACTGACGCTCCGGTTCGAAGATGTGACTACGGGACAGAGGTTCAGGGCCGAAGGGGTAGAGGAAGACCTAGGAAAACTTTGGAAGAGACTCTAAGAAAAGGCTTAGAGTACTTGGATCTAATGGAGGATATGACACAAAACCGAGCGCAATTGCGTTCTAGGATTCATATAGCCGACCCCACTTTGTGGGAAAAGGCTTTGTTGTTGTTGTTGTTGTTGATCTTCTTCAATTCATTTGATCCGACGGCCAAAATTGAAAGGGGTGTATCAGAAGTAAAAATGGATGTGGATAGCACTACCCTTTAATTAGTTTAGTCTTTGTCAATAACTTGTGTTTTTTCTTTCTATTTGGTCTTTTCTGTTTCTGTTGTGGTTTTTAATAGTATATTGAATCTTACTCATGCCATAAAAGAGAGAAGGGTTGAAATATGTATCAATTGTGCAGGTAAGGTCCATTCCTCATAGCATGTTGTTTATGTTACAGGTACAGTCCATTTCTCATGGCATGTTATAACCCTGAGACTGAAGATTTCCAAAGCGTCTGCCGTGTCATGTCTGGGTTTTCAGACTCATTTTACATTGAGGTATGTGTATTTTGCTGATACGCAAAGTATTTTCTAAAGAAGGTACATGCAATTTTTTGGTATATTACTGAAGATATTGTGACTGATCGAAGATGAACTGTGGCTATAAAGTGGTTTCCAATATTAGAAATGTTATCCTGTTGGATAAAAGTTTCCAACTTCCTATTGAAACCAAGTTCCAATTGCGGAGTACAATGAAGGGTTCATATTTCTTAAAATATAAGAGACCTAAGATTTTAATGTGTCCTCTCTAAAATGTATCCTGTTAAAAGTTAGTGCGGTATAGCTTTGGGTTGTATGCTATTTGATATGTGGTGAAAGGCAATTTCCTCTTTGCAATGGTGAATAAGGCTTAGTTTAGGGCTTCATGGCAGAAATCAGGTTCATGTTGAGGACACTTGAGTTTGAAAACCCTATTTTTACTGGACAAATTATTAGTGTATTTGTCATTTCTGCGCGGAGAAAACCTTCAGGAAATTATACTTCCAATTGGTTTCTCACTGTGTTGCACGTGGATTCTCTTATTAAGAGTCAATGTAGGGTGTGAGCTCATCTCATGAATCTGCTGATTATAGGTTTGATTTCTGTTTTTAACTGCAGATGAAAGGTTTCTTTTCGGGAGCCAAGATCTTGTCCAGAAAACCACCTTATTATAAAACCTCTGAGATGCCTGAAATGTGGTTTTCTCCGGAACTTGTGTGGGAAATAAGAGGTGCAGACTTTACAGTGTCTCCTGTTCACCAGGCTGCTGTAGGTTTAGTGCATCCATCACGCGGCATTTCAATCAGATTCCCAAGGTACATTCGCACTGTGGCAGATAGAAAACCAGATGAATGTAGCACAGCTGAAGATATAGCTGCAATGTTTCGTTCTCAGACAAGGAAGATGGACGTGGCAGCTGAAAATTGAGAATTTTCTTTGATTTGGTGCGTGAACTGCTTTCAGTCCAAAGTTTTGTAATGTTCGTACAAATAGCATTGTTAGAAATATGTTTTGAATGATTAGCTTGAAAAGGTTGGGGCTTAAACAGTCATCCCCTTTGCTTCTTATCTTTGTTACCTTGTAAAGATTCATAGGGATCTCCACTTCAGCTTTAAATTAAAATTCATCTGCTTCTGCATATTCTACAAAGTTAGTTCTCCAAAGGTCTTGATTTATCCTTACACATCGTTAAGCGAATCCAACCCCCGATCTTCATAATGAAGTTTGCATGGTTGGTTATGCTGATGCTAGTTATTTTCCTACACAAACCCAGTCTCAAATGGATTGTTTATATCATTAGAGGTACTACAATATCCCAAAGATATACCAAATTGGACTTGGTTCCTACGTTTTCAAATCACGCTGAGATTCTAGCTCTACACGAAGCATCACGTGAATGCTTTCAGTTGAGGGGTGATTGAACACATTACAACCTCATGTTGTTTTTGTTTCATCATTGGCGGTCCAACAACGATTCATGAAGACATCACTGCAAGTGTCAACTTGCTAAAGAAATGATACATCAAGGGCGACAATACCAAGCATATTGCATCGAAGTTTTTCTTCACCCATCAGCAACAAGAGCATTAGAAGATTGAAGTCAAGTAGATCTAATCTAAAAACAATCTTGTCAACCTTTTCATGAAGTCATTGTTGAAATATACTTTTCATTAACTTGTTCAAGGAATTGGATTACGTAAACTTTCAAATTTGCATCACTGGTAGTTTTCATAGGACTTTGTCGAACTTAAGGGAGTATCTTGAAGCATACTTATATGACATTATTGTACTCTTTACCTACAATCAGGAGCACTTTTTCCTACTTAGTTTTTGCTAGCCTAACGAAGATTTGATGAGGCACCTACTTTAAATTGGTCATATCAACTGGAAGACATGAAACATCAATATCCTGCATTAACTCACTTTTCTTCTTAGATTACAAGTTTGTCCTACTAAGTTACCACATCAAAGTTTTAAAGATCAAATCCTCATAAGCTTTGTATTACTTGTAAAGCAACAAATACTATAATAATTAATTAAAAAATATTATTCACATTTTCATTTTTACTTCTCTCCGAATGACCATAATAATTATTTAAAAAACTGCGGCAAGGACAGCAGCTATGTTTCTGCAGCAATGGAGTGAGGCTCAGGTTCATTTAGAAGGTGATGCGTTATTGGTGGTTGCTGCTATTCAGAATGAAGGATCAGCACTACACGGTCATTTGGGGAACCTGTTTCGGGACACAAGACGGCTTTTGCAACGTTTTGAGCATTGGAGGGTTTCTTTCGGACCGAGAGAGTCCAATAGAGTGGCACATCGTCTTGCAAGGTGGAGTCTTATGCTAGATCATCCTATTTCCTGGTTCGAAGAACCTCCTGATGTTATTAATGATTTGTTAATTGAGGATAGCCTTCAAATTTAATTGGTGCGGGACACTCTTTTTTCCTTCGATCAAGTTGAAAACCCCGGCAAAGTTTTTATTGAGGCCCATTGTTAGCACCCTATCCTCGTTTGTGTACGTATTTCTCTATTCAATCAATATCGTACTTTTTCCCAAAAAAAAAAAAAAAACATTGATCTTCTATAGTTCATAGCACCACCCAATTAGTTTCGCAACAAGTCCATTTTTATTCTTCTTTTTAGGCTTAAACCCCTTCCCGCCCCAAGTTACCCACACCGGTAAATAACCGTTTCCTCACCCTTCACCAAAAAAACTCCCGCCAAATCGACACCGCTTATCGCCCGTATCCATCCGGTCACTATCTCGTTTTCTATTTCTCGCTTTAAAACGAAAAAAATCAATTTCCCCCAAAACCCAAAACTCCCAAAGCAGTGTTCCGAAAGCAGTTAGCTATTCCGGCTTGGGATTTCGATGAAGGTTCTGAAACCTAGGGTTTCAATCCGTCCGTACAAGAAATCCTACGCGAGTAGAGTAGTAGTCACAGTCACAGTCGTCGTTGTCTTCTTCTTCGTCTGGGTTTCGTTGCAATGAGCGCCATTAACATCACGAACGTGACGGTGCTCGACAATCCGGCTCTGTTTCTGGCACCCTTCCAGTTCGAAATTTCTTACGATTGCAACACTCCTTTCAAAGACGATACTGTTTTCCCCTCTCTCTCTTGCTTTTTGTTTTTGTACCTTTGGTTTTAATTTTATGATTGAGTTTGAATTAGGGTTTTTTCGTGTTTGATTGGGAAATTGGTAGAACAATTGGAAATTGAAGTGTTAGATGTAATGTTGAATGGATAGAGGTTATCTTCCGAAAAAGGGGTTTTCTTGGCTTGCAAGGAAATGGGTGTGCGAGAGCTCATATACTATAGATTGGATTATTATCTTTTTGTTATGAAATACTGGGGATATACACCCAATTGATTGAGTTTATTGTTTGGGTTTCGAGCCAAAACGGTTTCTTGGTTGATGAGTGTTTCTTCTTCTTTTCGTTTTTTCACGATGTAGTGGGAACAATGAACATTATAGTATGTTAGAAAAATTTGTAGCATTGGCTTGCCATTGAATGAGAAGTAGAAATAAGAAAATGTCATCGCAGTGGGCATGGTGTGATGCTGAAAGAAGTCAAACTGTGTTTTGTATGCATTTCAAGAAAGCGTATGTTCTAAAGTGTTATGTTTTCTAAGATTGGTGGTATATTTTCTATCAATGACCATGTTTGATTTATCAGCTTTGCTAATAACAATTCATTTCTGCATTTCAAGGGTGCACTGTGTACATATTTATTGTTATTCTGGTAATATCAGTTTCAATGTCTTTGTCGTGCCCTTACCCCTGACCTCTCTAAACCTTCAAACACCCTCCCTCTCCTTTCTTCCTTCCTGTTCTTTGTATCGTATGTGTGATTGGATCTATTTGGACTGTTTGCAGTTAAATTAAATATAGCTAAAGGTGAATGGATTTGGAATAGAAATAAATTTAGCAAAGAATTGTTTAACATGTCAGTCACTTGAATGTAATTATAGTACTTGGCTGAGGTGCTATAATTGCGTAGGTATTGCATATAGAACTGTGAACAGAAAACCAGAAAGGTATCTTTCAAAGAGTGAAAACGTAACACCATGTAATTAGGCAAAGAGTAGAGCTGTAACTCTAAAATCTTTCTAATTTTGTAGCTTTGATCGACAGAAAATTATTTAATCACCAAGTAGCACCAACTTGAAGCATTGACTTGTTCCGGGTAGGAATATGGACTCTTTGAGGACAACAGACCAGTAAAATAATTATGTACAGATGCTTGTTAAAATATTTAGTCTTCTAGTTCCATACCCTTCCTTTAATTTTTTTTTGGAAATCATCATATCTATTTCAGCTTCTTGAGTCATCCCCTCACTAATGGTGATGATTGTTTGCATGAAACTTGAATGGAATGGGGAGCTGAGTTTCTGAGATTGCACAAGTAGCACCTAGTTGCACATGCTTTTCTAATTCTAGGTGAACTAAAAGTGGATGCCTTGTTTACTTGTTGAATAATTTTTATGCCAATACAGATTTGGAATGGAAGCTCATTTACGTGGGATCTGCTGAGGATGAGACTTATGACCACACAAATACTCACAAGACAATCTGGCCAACCTCTTCACCAAATCACTGTCAAAGACGACGTGTCAGAAGCTTGTTCATGGAATTGGTATGCGTAAACTTTCTAAGTTGCAGCATTACTATTTCTATTTGGAATTGTGTCAAACTCAGGAGGAGTATCTTGAAGTATACTTGTTTGATCTTAATGTACTCTTTTTCCCTACGATTAGGAGCATTTTTCCCACTGGGTTTTAACTACCTAACGAGGTTTTAACGAGGCACCCACCTTAGGCTGGTCATATCCCTGATGACGTTTCGTAGACATTTCTTTTGACTTTACATTACTCATGCATTTTCCCTTAGACTATGAATTTTGTCCCTACTCAGGTTTTTGTCATAGCCTTAGGGTTTTTTTTTTGTGAGACTTACTTCCTTATGCAAGTTCCTACCTCATTGAGAATAATATGTTCCTAGAATCAGTGTCGACGAATCGACTTCCTCAACTTCTACATGATGCTAAATCTACCTTAAGTATTAACACACTCAAGGGGGAGTGTTGTAAACTTTCTATTAAAGTGTGATTGTCTAAATCATAGATTAGATTTTATTCTAGTTATCATTTTCTATTACAACTTGTATTCCTTGGGGATGAAGGATTCTTGCCCCTACACTACTATAAATAAAGGCACTACGTAGGACGGATAACACACACATTCCCCTACATTCCCACAAACACATATTTATTTACTCTCTCTTTGTCGTTGGCCCCCTCCCCTTGTTAGATAAAATAGACCACAACACTGAAACCTTTTTCGTTAGTTTTCCTAACTTTTAATTGTAACAAAAGACAAAAGAAGAGTTTTACTTAGAACCAACATGTTGGTTTATATTGAATAATATGGAAGACACAAAAAGATGTTGGTTTACAAGAGCAAGCCACCTGTTTTAGAAGGGCTTGGCGTGGGCCAGAGTGTGATAGGCCCAGTGAAAAAAATTGTTGGTATGTGGGCCAAAAGTTGCAAGCCTTCAGTAAGGAACCCAGGCGCATGCTCGGTTCTCACACATGCAGCAAGCCCAAAAAGGTTGCTACCCCACGGTTCAAGCGTCCAAGCCTCGAGCTACAGGCTCGGCTTAGGGTCAGGTCGGTGCCGCAACATGGTTTTGGGTCGCGGCTCAGCCGAAAATTTCCCATAAATATTAAATTCTTTTTCAAAATTCCTAGGGTTTGAAAAACCCTAATTGCTTCTAATTTATTTTGATTCTTTGACTCACAAATTCCATGTAGAAAAAATTGCGTAATGCATGAAATGTATATATATATTGACAAATATATTAAACATATATATATCGGAAGGTAAATATAAATATAGGGGGTTCATGTATTATGAGGAATGTTTTTATGCTTCATGGTCAGTTCAAATATTTTCCTTTATTTTAAGCGTACCTGATTGGCAGAAAATAATAAAAGCATTTGAATTTTGTAGAACATCATTCTCTGAAATCTAGAATTGCATTTCCACTGTGTTGTATCACGTTCAACAAAGAAAAATTAAATTAAATCAATAGCATGTATATCAATTCAATAAAATAATAAATTAATCATGAAAACAATGATTAAAACATAATATTCTCTTGATTGAAGATTAAACTCTCTTTAGCCAACGTTTAGAGTGTGCTGATAATGTATACAAAAGCAATTGGTGCCCAAACCCCCGACCTCGCGCTGCTCACCAGGCCTGTAGCCTGCACCGAGCCACAGCCGGAGCTGTCGGCTCCTGGCCTGACCCCAAGACGCTGGGCTTGGCCCACTGACGGCATCCTGCTCCAGCCTTTTGGGCTTTGGAGCTCCCCCTGTCCAATTTGTTTCCCCCGACCCGCGAAGAAGGAAAAACAAAAATCATACAAAATTCTTCTGGGCTGGCTTGAAGCAGCCCCGTAATTTTTTGGCCCCTGTAGCGGCCCATACAATTGGCCGATTCTCTCCTTTTGGGCCTGCAGCCCACCTGAGATCAAACTCGCCCAGTTTTGGGCCTGGGATGCACGGCACCCTCTTTTTTTAGCCCATCTGTGGGCTTAGGCCTTATTTTGCCTGCTAAAGCTGAAATAAAAAAATTAGCAAAGTCTTTGTCCGCAAGCAACAGCTTGGGCAAGACTTTTTGGGCCTTACCGCAATTTTTGGGCCGGTGGAGCATTGTTTTCTTTAGTTTTGAGCAATAATTGTGCCTCTGCCTTCCACCGATGGAACTGCTCTACTGAAGTTCTGAAATTGGGGGTGCATGAGAGGCTGCGTTAGGGTGTTTGTGGCTGTGGTGTTGATGTTTAATTGCATTTTTGGAAGAAATGTGGTGAACTTAGTAAAGGTTTAATTTTTTTATTTTTGATGGGGGTGTATATAGAAATTGGGTAAACATAATTGAGAGGTGGTGTTTAAATAGAAAAACTTATAGTTGTAATGAGAATGCAGTTATGTAATAGTATTTCTAATGTAAAAATTGGCTTAATTAATTAAAACTCATGTGAATATGTGAATTTTCCTTTGTTAGTTAATTAAAATCATGTGATGTTACACGTTGACTCATATAATTTAATCTAGACTGCAAACATAAAATTTGAATGGTTATTTTTGTACTGATAAAAAAGTTTTAAAATGGTAAAAGTTAAACGTATAGTTCTCCATAAAACTCGAAGCTGGTTGGATGGCCCCTGTTTTCTTTGATAGCTAAATATATTGTGGTTGTGGAACTCCAAGCTGATTTACTACTGTTGGATTTTGGCATCTTATTTGCTAATATGTTTAATAATTAAACCTCGATCTACCAGGCCTTAGGGACTTGCATTTTGATTTAGTTAATTTGTCTCTCAAACCGGTGCTGTTCTTTTATGTGTATATACATGTGAAGAATTCTTGTGGTACGATACTGCCGAAATGTCCCAGGTGCATGAAAGTGAAACTCCTGAAGATAAGGTGGTCGAAATCTTGTCAAGGTTGTCGCCCAAGTCCCTGATGAGATTCAAATGCGTACACAAATCATGGTGCACTATCATCAATAGTCCAAGTTTTGTGGCCAAACACCTCAGCAATACCGTGGACAACAAATTCTCATCCTTCACTTGCATCCTTTTCAACCGATGTCAGGTTCATGTCTTCCCGGACAGGAGTTGGAAAAGAGATGTTTTCTGGTCTATGATTAATCTTTCCATTGATAGTGATGAGCACAACCTTCATTATGATGTCGAGGACCGAAATATACCCTTTCCTATAGAAGTTCAAGACAATGTACAGCTTTACGGTTATTGCAATGGGATTGTCTGTGTAATAGTAGGGGAAAATGTTCTTCTATGCAATCCTGCAACAAGAGAATTCAAGCAACTTCCCGATTCATCCCTTCTTCTACCCCTTCCCACGGGAAAATTCGGATTGGAAACGCTCTTTAAAGGATTGGGATTTGGCTATGATTGCAAAACTAAAGAATACAAGGTTGTGCGAATTATAGAAAATTGTGATTGTGAGTATTCAGATGGTAAAGAATCATATATTGAGCGTATTCTTCTTCCTTACACGGCTGAGGTATACACCACGGCTGCTAACTCTTGGAAAGAGATCAAGATTGATACATCAAGTGATACTGATCCCTATTGCATTCCCTATTCTTGTTCAATGTACTTGAAGGGATTTTGTTATTGGTTTGCATACGATAACGGGGAATACATATTTTCATTTGATTTAAGTGATGAGATGTTTCATAGAATAGAATTGCCTTTTAGGGGAGAATCCGATTTTAAGTTTTGTGGTCTTTTTCTGTATAATGAATCCGTCGCTTCTTATTGCTCTTGTTACGAAGAGGATTGTAAATTGGTTGAAATATGGGTAATGGATGATTATGATGGAGTGAAGAATTCATGGACAAAACTTCTAACCGTTGGACCCTTTAAAGACATTGAGTCTCCTTTGACATTTTGGAAATTTGACGAGGTTCTTATCCTTTCCTCATATGGAAAAGCCACCTCTTATAATTCTAGTACCGGAAATCTCAATTATTTTCATATTCCTCCTATTATCAATTGGATGATAGATTATGTGGAAACTATTGTTCCTGTCAAGTGAATTGAGGACAAAGTTCCGTTTAATTTGTATGCATGATATAAGGCTTGAGTTTTCTTCTTCTAAGTTTTGTTTGTGGCCTTTGTACTATGTTTGCTTATAATTGGCTGCCTTTAGTTTTTGGACTTTCAGCATTTTGTAATGTTATTCTATTTGAAAGTGTATGATAATTTTTTTTTTGTTAAACAAACGATACTATGTTTGCTTATAATTGGCTGCCTTTAGTTTTTGGACTTTCAGCATTTTGTAATGTTATTCTATTTGAAAGTGTATGATAATTTTTTTTTTGTTAAACAAACGATATTATCTACACTAAGAATGAGGGGTAGGTTTAGCCTCACAATGAGCTAACAATAATATGGTTCAAATTCGTCTTTGGTGAGAATCAAACCAAAGACTTCTCACTTACAGGTGAAGAGGAATACCACTAGACCGTAATACTAAGTGGTTACGATAACTTTTTTTTTAAGTTAATTAATGCTAACAATTCCTTTATGTTTTCCTTTATTTTTTCTTCGGAATTCCCTCCTTAAAAACCTAATAACCTTTTTACTCATTTAATATAATCAAGTTAAACCTTCTAGCGTAGGTCGGAGTGCAAACATTTATACGTAAAATCCGGGTGTCAAAAAATATTTAGGCAAAAAAGAATATTTATAGCCTTTTACCCCCAAACCATAGTTTGTAAAACACATAATGGGGATAATATGTAAAACATACGTACGTGTATTATTCAACAATTTTTGTAAAACTTTATTTTGAAAAAATTGGCCACTTTTTTTTTAATTAATTAATATTAATTCTTCAAAATTATGTTAAAAATATGTGTTGAATGCGTGAATTTTATATATATTATTGAAAATTGTGAAAATAATGTGTATTAAATGTGAAAAATTATCAAAGAGACGGGCCAAATGCCCACTACCAATGACACCGATATTGTCTTCAACTTGGTAATTATCACATACACAATCCGTCAGGTGTGGATTTATCACAAAATCTTTTTTTTTCTCAAAGATACGTGCTGAGAGATATTTCAACACGCTCTCTTACATATGACCCAATTCATCGGTCACACGTGGAAGATCCACATATTCACAACCACGTGGAGTCAAGAGGACTCACCCTACACGTGGGGCTGAGGGACCCACTATCATCACACTAGGCCTAAGGGACCCACCCATCACATGGTAGTATTGGCCTGCTCCTCTGCTTTGATACAATGTAGAATTATCAAAGAGATGAGCCAAAAGCCCACAACCAACAACACTGATATTGTCCCTAACTTGGTAATTACCACCTGCACAATTCGTCAGGTATGGGATTTCATCACAAAAAGCGAATTTACTAACTATGCCCGTAACCTCATCATTTAAATAACAAAAATTATTAGGTAAATTACATTTTACCTCATCAGGTTTGGGTGAAATTGCAACCTCATACATCTTTAAACATTTCAATTTAATACACTAATTATTATGTCATTGCAATTTCATACAATTTTTAGTCAAACTGGCAATTTGACCATTAAGTGATGGCAAGACAAGTATAAAACTCACATGTTTTGATGACGTAGCAAGCCAAAATAATTAAATATTAAAACAATTTAAAATAACGAAAAAATGTCTCTTCTTCGGCTTCTTCTTCCCTATCGAAGTTTTGATGAGGCACCTACTATAAGTTGGTCATACCCTTGTATGTGTTAATGATCAAATGAAAGACGTGAAACATCAATATCTTGCATTAACTCAATTTTCTTCTTAGATTACGAGTTTGTCCTACTAAGTTACCACGTCAAAGTTTTAAAGATCAAATCCTCATAAGTTTTGTATTACTTATAAAGCAAGAAACATCATAATAATTAATTGAAAAATGTTATTCATATTCCCATTTTTACTTCTTCCCCAACATTGATCATCTATAGCTCTTAGCATTACCCAATTAGTTTCGCAACAAGTCCATCTTTATTCTTTTTAGGCTCAAACCCCTTCCCGCCCCAAGTTACCCACACCGGTAAATAACCGTTTCCTCACCCTTCACCAAAAATCTCCCGCCAAATCGACACCGCTTATCGCCATTATCCATCCGGTCACTATCTCGTTTTCTATTTCTCTCTTTAAAACGACAACAAATTTCCCCCAAAACCCAAAACTCCCAAATCGAACCGACAAATCAAATCCCTCTCCGCGCAAAATAAAATAAAAAATGAAAGAAAATAAAAGCAGTGTTCCGAAAGCAATTTGCGATTCCGGCTTGGGATTTCGATGAAGGTTCTGAAACCTAGGGTTTCAATCCGTGCGTAAGAAATCGTACGCGAGTAGAGTAGTAGTCACAGTCACAGTCGTCGTTGTCTTCTTCGTCTGGGCTTCGTTGCAATGAGCGCCATTAACATCACGAACGTGACGGTGCTTGACAATCCGGCTCTGTTTCTGGCACCCTTCCAGTTCGAAATTTCTTACGAGTGCAACACTCCTCTCAAAGACGGTACTGCTTTCCCCTCTCTCTCTTGCTTTTTGTTTTTGTACTGTTATTTTTAATTTTATGATTGACTTTGAATTACGGTTTTTTCGTATTTGATTGGGAAATTGGCAGAACAATTGGAAATCGAAGTGTTAGATGTAATGTTGAATGGGTAGAAGTTATCTTCCGAAAAAATGGGTTTTCTTGGCTTGCAAGGAAATGGGTGTGCGAGAGTTCATATACTATAGATTGGATTATTATCTTATTGTTATGAAATACTGGGGATATACACCCAATTGATTGAGTTTATTGTTTGGGTTTAGAGCCAGAAGTGAAACGGTTTCTTGGTTGATGAGTGTTTCTTCTTCTTTTCATTTTTCACGATGTAGTTGGAACAATGAACATTATAGTATGCTGGAAGAATTTGTAGCATTGGATTGCCATTGAATGAGAAGTGGAAATAAGAAAATGTCATCGCAGTGGACATGGTGTGATGCTGAAAGAAGTCAAACTGTGTTTTGTATGCATTTCAAGAAAGCGTATGTTCTAAGGTGTTTCGTAAGATTGGTGGTATCTTTTCTATCAATGACCATGTTTGATTTATCAGCTTTGCTAATAACAATTCATTTCTGCATTTCAAGGGTGCACTGTATACATATTTGTTGTTATTCTGGTAATTTCAGTTTCAATGTCTTTGTCTTTCCCTTACCCCTGACCTTTCTAAACCTTCAAACACCCCCCCTCCTCTCCTTTCTTTCTTCCTGTTCTTTGTGTCGTATGTGCGATTGGATCTATTTAGACTGTTTGCAGTTAAATTAAATACAGCTAAAGGTGAATGGTAGAAATAAATTTAGCAAAGAATAGATGCGTTGATGAGGTGCTTCAGCTATGGAATATTAAAGTAACACCATGTAATTAGGCAAATGTAGAGCTGTAACTCTAAAATCTTTCTAATTTTATAGCTTTGATCGACAGAAAATTATTTAACCACCAAGTAGCACCAACTTGAAGTATTGACTTGTTCCGGGTAGGAATATGGGCTCATTGAGGACAACAGACTAGTAAAATAATTATGTACAGATGCTTGTTAAAATATTTAGTCTTCTAGTTCCATACAACAACAACAACAACAACAACAACAAAGCCTTTTCCCACTAAGTGGGGTCGGCTATATGAATCCTAGAACGCCATTGCGCTCGGTTTTGTGTCATGTCCTCCGTTAGATCCAAGTACTCTAAGTCTTTTCTTAGAGTCTCTTCCAAAGTTTTCCTAGGTCTTCCTCTACCCCTTTGCCTTGAACCTCTGTCCCGTAGTCACATCTTCGAACCGGAGCGTCAGTAGGCCTTCTTTGCACATGTCCATATCACCGGAACCGATTTTCTCTCATCTTTCCTTCAATTTCGGCTACTCCTACTTTACCTCGGATATCCTCATTCCCAATCTTATCATTTCTCGTGTGCCCACACATCCCACGAAGCATCCTCATCTCCGCCACACCCATTTTGTGTACGTGTGGATGCTTCACCGCCCAACATTCTGTGCCATCCCCTTCCTTTAATATTTTTTGGAAATCATCATATCCAATTTCAGCTTCTTGAGTCATCCCCTCACTAATGGTGATGATTATTTGCATGAAACTTGAATGGAATGGGGAGCTGAGTTTCTGAGATTGCACAAGTAGCACCTAGTTGCACATGCTTTTCTAGTTCTAGGTGAACTAAAAGTGGATGCCTTGTTTACTTGTTGAATAATTTTTATGCCAATACAGATTTGGAATGGAAGCTCATCTACGTGGGATCTGCTGAGGATGAGACTTATGACCAACTACTGGAGAGTGTACTTGTTGGGCCTGTCAATGTCGGAAACTATCGTTTTGTACTACAGGTAAGCTTTGACTAGATCCTTCTACCGTATTCTTTTCACATCGGACCCACATGGTGCATTTGAATTTGAATCAACTCCAGTTAATTTTGTTGATCATTTTGCAAGCAGATCCTCCTGACCCATCCAAGATTCGTGATGAAGACATCATTGGTGTGACAGTACTTTTGTTGACCTGCTCTTATATTGGTCAGGAATTTATCCGAGTGGGCTACTATGGTAACAATGATTATGATGATGAGCAGCTGCGAGAAGAACCTCCTCCAAAGGTCTTGGTTGATAGGGTTCAAAGAAACATTTTGTCTGATAAGCCCAGGGTCACAAAGTTCCCCATCAATTTCCAGCCAGAGAATACTGAGAGTGGAGAACAACCCTCTCCACTTGATCAGCCTAATGGGGCGGATGGAAGCGGAGAACAGCTAGTTTTGCCTGTAGATCCTTCAGAGGAGCAGAAACCTTAGGTATTGAATCACAGGCTTCCAATTCCCTTTTTACTTTTGATATCCTCTTTCTAGGAAAACATTATGCAGAATGTTTCACTTGGCGATTGCCAAAAAAATTAGAAGGATACCAATGCTTTGGCCCTACTGGGGAAGGGGTTTTGAAGTTAATAACTTCTTCCTTGTAGCTACGGTAAACATCGGTTCAGGAAGCTATGCTGACTTTTGGTTGTTGGAAGTCTCGTTCATTCAGGTGATATTTTGTGTTGACTGGGATTATCAAATTTGTAGTAATAGGAGACAGATGTTCACTGCTAGCCTGAAATCTCACCGAACCTTGTGTATAATCATAACTTTTTGGAGGGAGCTTTTTCTTTGTTTTGCTTAATCAAGGTAGTCGTAAATGTAAAATGCAATGGTTCTGTGTTTCACTTGTTTTATTGGCCCGATTGCGTATATCAAGAATTTTAGCAGTAGCGTGTTTGAGTTATTGCATCGGCACCCTGACTCCATAACAGAAGAACCATGCCTCCATTTTAGCCTGCGTATGAGCTGAATCATTCAACCAAGATGTCTGTTCTGTATAATTTTTTTTGTGGCTTTTATTACAGTTCATTCGGTTCAAACTTTCCGAGTTTGAGGGGCACTGTTTGACCCTTGAATTGAATGTGAGTCTGTGTTAAATGCTTAGAAAGCACGCACAATTGGTTCACTGACCGTAGCATAACTCGGATTATCCAGCCTAAGTAGAGATCATGTGACCAATAATGATCTGTTCACCTTGATAATTAGCCCATTTGTGGAACTACCGATAATTACTCTTCGGAGAAATTTTTACAATCATCGGATTAGCATCAATTGGTATGTAAACATTATGCTTGTCAAGTAAATTCTGTGCATCTTAAAATCTTACGAATGCAAGACCTGATCATTTTCATTCTCCTGATGACAAAAGCTTAGAAGTGTGTTCCTAAACAAGCTTTCTTTCATAAGAAAGGATAAAACCTAAGATTAAAACAAAATTTTGGCTGAAACTAAACAATAGAGCAAAGTATTATCAAGCAGTCCCTTAGCCACATCACTAGTAAGCGATGAAAATCTTAAAATAGCTTCCTTAATTCAGTACAAACCTAGCAAATCCTTGTTTTCCTTTCTCGCAGTTGTATCTCCCACGGGACAGCAACCAAAAGCAACATTCTTAGTGTTGATTATTGACTCAAACAATGTAGTCAAAGATCAAAAATTTCGGCTACTTTGTGGTAATAGGAGACAAACAACAATTGTGCCTAATTCTTTTTGACCTGATGGTAGGCCTTTGGTCATTGATGTCCTTGAAGAGCCATTTTCTTTGGCTTTAAAAGGGGAGCAAGGTGCAGCCCGTAAGGAGGTAGAGGAAAAAGAGCAACAAGCCTTTCGGCAGAGAAATTTTTTTTTTCTCAAATTGTTTTACTTTGTATTTTTGGTTTTCTCCCTTCCTATTGCAAAGTGTGAGCTTGGGTTATTTGGGTCTTTGGGAAATTGAGTGATAAACACTATTGTATGTTCTCATTGATTATAGTGGAATACTCCGTTGTCTCCAAACTGGATGTAGCCATTGCTGAACCAGTATAAATCTTGGTGTTCTTGTTGGTGTTGTTTTTTATTTTGTTTCTGTTTTTTTTTACTTTTCACTCACAGTCGGATGCCGCTTCCGCACAACAAGTGGTACCAGAGCCCAGTTCCGTGAATAGTGTTGGCGCTACAGTTCTATGAACAGTGAACTGCTACAGTACCTGTGAACGGTATTGTACCTGTGAACAGTGCAGTATTTGTGAATAGTGCCGAGTAGATGGCTGGAGATAAAGATGAATCTGTAAAGAAGGGGTCAGCATCGTCTTCATCCAATAGACATCCAACTACTACTACAAGGTTAGATGTTGATAAATTCAATGGCTCTAATAATTTTGGTATGTGGCAATGTGAAGTTATGGATGTGTTGTATCAACAAGAGTTGGATATGGTTCTAGAAGATAAACCAGAAGATATTGATGACAAGCAGTGGACGCGAATCAATCTTCATGCTTGTGCTGCTATTCGATCGTTCCTTGATAAGGAGTTGAAATACCCGTATATGAAGGAAACTTCTGCTAAGGAGTTATGGACGAAATTGGAGGAGAAGTATATGACCAAGAGCGCAGAAAATAGTCTCTTCTTGAAGAAGCGACTCTTCTGATTTCAGTATCGTCCAGGTATCTCTATGCACGAACACCTCAATGATTATAATAAAATACTTGCTGATTTAGCAAACCTTGATGTGAAAATTCCTGACGAGGACAAGGCACTATGTTTGTTAAATTCATTGCCTGATGATTATGATCATTTGACAACTACTCTGTTGTATGGAAAATCCGAGGTGAAACTTGATGAGGTGTCTGCGGCATTGGTGAATCATGAGTGTCGTAAGAAGGAACTGAAGACTCACAATTCACAAACCGAGGCATTTGTTGCAAGGGGTCGATCAGAGGAAAGAAAATCTGGGAAGCGGGGAAAATCTCGTTCAAAGTCACGAGGGAAGTTTCCTGCTAAAGATGAATGTGCTTTTTGTCGCCAAAAAGGTCATTGGAAGAAAGACTGTCCCAAATTGAAGAACAAAGAGAAGGAGAAGGCGGGTTCTGAAGCAAATATTGCAAAATCTGGAGATGATGATGATTTCGAGTTTGCTTTGGCTAGTTCATATGTTGATGGTCACTCCAATGAGTGGATTTTGGATTCAGGTTGCACCTATCATATGTGTCCCATTCGGGAATGGTTTTCTAATTTTGAGGAGCTGGATGGTGGAGTTGTTTTGATGGGTAATAATAATGCCTGCAAAACACAAGGGATAGGCAAAATCTGTATGAAGATGCATGATGGAACAGTCAGAGAATTAAGTGATGTTCGGTATGTACCGGATATGAAGAAAAATCTCATCTCACTGGGTGCATTGGAATCCAAGGGTCTCAAGATCACCATGGAGGGTGGAGTTCTTAAAGCTGTGTACAGGGCACTGGTGGTGATGAAAGGTACAAGACGAAATAACTTGTATTTCTTGCAGGGGAATACAATTATTGGTGGAGTAGCTGTCACCGAAGCTGCTGACGCAAATAGCACAGACACCACGAGGTTATGGCATATGCGTCTTGGGCATGCTGGTGAAAAAGCGTTGCAAGGATTAGTGAAGCAAGGCTTATTGAAAGGTGCAAAGGCATGCAAATTGGAATTCTGTGAGCATTATGTGTTGGGTAAGCAAACTAGAGTAAAATTTGGCACTGCTATTCACCACACTAAAGGCATTCTTGATTATGTTCACACTGATGTTTGGGGACCTTCCAAGAATGCATCTTGGGGAGGTAGCCATTATTTTGTCTCTTTTGTTGATGACTTCTCTAGAAGAATATGGGTGTACACCATGAAGCGTAAAGATGAAGTCTTGAAGATATTCCTGAAGTGGAAAAAGATGATTGAAACGCAAAGCGATCGAAAGATCAAGACTCTCAGATCAGACAATGAGGGTGAATATAAGTCTGATTTTTTCTTGAAAGTTTGTCAAGATGAGGGTATTGTGAGACACTTCACGGTTAAGGAGACACCGCAATAGAATGGAGTGGCGGAGCGCATGAACCGTACTTTGCTTGAGAAAGTCCGGTGTATGTTGTCTAATGCTAGTTTAGGCAAGGCATTTTGGGCTGAGGCAATTACTTATGCAAGCCATCTCATTAATTGATTGTCAGCCGCTGCGAACGAGGGCAAAACGCCCATGGAGGTATGGTCTGGTAAACCTTGTACTGATTACAAGTTTTTACACATATTTGGTTGTTCTGCTTACTATTATGTCAGAGAAAGCAAGTTGGATCCAAGAGCAAAGAAAGCTCTATTTATGGGCTTTAGCACTGGCGTGAAGGGATACCGACTCTGGTGTCCAGATGAGAAGAAATTTGTTGTAAGCAGAGATGTGACTTTTGATGAGGCTGCTATGGTTAATCAGAACAAGCATGAAGGTGAAACTAAAGCGACCGAGACCATGAGTAGCTCAAAGCAGGTGGAGTTACTGAAGACTCCAGTTGTTCCAGTAAGGTCTGATGTTACAACCACTAGTCCTACAGTTAATTCTGATGATGAGGACGAGGATGATGAAGAGGAAGCACTTACCCAAGAGCCTCTACAGCAACAAGACTATATTGCAACCAGAAGATCGAGAAGGGAAATTTGAAAGCATGCTCGATTTACTGATATTGTGGCATATGCACTTCCTATTATTGAAGATGATATTCCATTTGCCTACAAAGAAGCTGTCATGAGTTCAGACTGCGAATTGTGGAAGAAATCTATGGATGAGGAGATGAAATCTCTTCATAAAAATGAGACTTGGAATCTGGTTCAGTTACCAAAGGGGAAGAAAGCAATTGGTTGTAAATGGGTGTATGCCAAAAAGATGGAATCTTTGGGAAAAGACAATGTAAGATTCAAAGCCAGATTGGTAGCTAAAGGCTACGCTCAGAAGGAAGGCATTGACTACAATGAGGTATTTTCTCCTGTAGTAAAACATTCTTCTATTCGTATTTTGTTGGCTTTGGTTGTGCAGTTTGACCTTGAGTTGGCCCAACTTGATGTCAAGACTGTGTTCTTACATGGTGATTTGGAGGAAGAGATTTATATGTCTCAGCCAGAAGGTTTTAAGGTTGCTGGAAAGAAAAATTGGGTTTGCAAATTGGAAAAATCATTGTATGGCTTGAAGCAGTCTCCAAGACAATGGTACAAGCGATTTGATCGATTTATGATCAGGCAAAAGTACACAAGAAGTCACTATGACCATTGTGTATACTTTCGCAAACTACAAGATGGAACCTTCATTTATCTGCTTTTATATGTTGATGATATGCTTATAGCATGTAAGAGCCAAGTGGAGATTGAAAGGTTGAAGACTCAACTAAGTAATGAATTTGAGATGAAGGACTTGGGAGAAGCTCGAAAGATACTAGGTATGGAAATTGAAAGAGATAGAGCGAAGGGCAAGATTAGTTTGTGTCAGAAGCAATATTTGAAGAAGGTACTACAACGTTTCAGGATGAATGAAAATTCAAAACCGGTTAGTACACCTCTTGCCTCTCATTTCAAACTTAGCGCTTCTATGTCTCCTAAAACTGTTGAAGAGAGTCAGTACATGGCTCAAATTCCTTATGCAAATGTTGTTGGTAGTTTGATGTATGCTATGGTGTGTACTAGGCCTGATATTTCACAAGCTGTTAGTATTGTCAGTAGATATATGCATAATCCAGGAAAAGGGCATTGGCAAGCTGTGAAATGGATTCTACGGTATATTCTGGGTACTGTGGATGTTGGTTTATTGTTCCAGCAGGATAAAGTTACTGGTCAGTGTGTTGTTGGATATGTGGATTCTGATTACGCATGTGATTTGGACAAGCGTAGGTCCACTACTGGTTTTGTATTCACTATTGCTGGAGGTCCAGTAAGTTGGAGGTCGATTCTGTAATCTACAGTTGCTTTGTCGACTACTGAGGCATAATACATGGCTGTAACAGAAGCTATAAAGGAAGCCATCTGGCTTCAAGGGTTGCTTGATGACTTAGGGGTTCAACAAGACCATGTGAATGTTCATTGCGACAGTCAGAATGCTATTCATTTAGCAAAGAATCAAGTTCATCATGCACGTACGAAACACATTGACGTGAGGTTCCATTTTGTTCGTGAGATTATTGACGAGGGAGATATTCTTCTTCAGAAGATTGGGACCGCTGACAATCCTGCGGATATGTTAACAAAGCCAGTTTCATTGCACAAGTTTAAGCACTGCTTAGACTTGATTGGCATTTGTAAAATTTGTTGATTGCCCCATGGGGGATTGGGAGACGACTATTAGGAGTTCTACTTAGAGGGTTTGAGCCAAAGTGGAGATTGTTGATTATTGACTCAAACAATGTAGTCAAAGATCAAAAATTTCGGCTACTTTGTGGTAATGGGAGACAAACAACAATTCTGCCTAATTCTTTTTGACCTGATGGTAGGCCTTTGGTCATTGATGTCCTTGAAGAGCCATTTTCTTTGGCTTTAAAAGGGGAGCAAGGTGCAGCCCGTAAGGAGGTAGAGGAAAAAGAGCAACAAGCCTTTCGGCAGAGAAATTTTTTTTTTCTCAAATTGTTTGCTTTGTATTTTTGGTTTTCTCCCTTCCTATTGCAAAGTGTGTGAGCTTGGGTTATTTGGGTCTTTGGGAAATTGAGTGATAAACACTATTGTATGTTCTCATTGATTATAGTGGAATACTCCGTTGTCTCCAAACTGGATGTAGGCATTGCCGAACCAGTATAAATCTTGGTGTTCTTGTTGGTGTTGTTTTTTATTTTGTTTCTGTTTTTTTTTTACTTTTCACTCACAGTCGGATGCCGCTTCCGCACAACACTTTGAACTTTATCCATGCCTTCTCTTGGCTGGGTTCCCTTTGGATTGCTTACCACCAAGGAAGAAAATATCGGTGATATCGGAAATATCGGTAGTTCGAAAACACGGAAATATCGATGGAAATATCGGTAAAATATCGATATCGATAAAAATTACATGGAAACCACGGAAATTGTAAGAAAAACTTGGAAATTTTTATTGAAACTTTGTAGGATGTTTATTTAGTCAATTATCTATTAGTTTATCACAAAAAATTGGAAGGAAATGCATTGCATGATGGATTTAACATTATCAAGTTGATTATATAGCGATCTGACAAACATTATGAGTGTAGAAAATATGTAGTAATTAATGAAAGAAGTCTAAACACACCATAATCATTTATATATAATGAATAAGTACAATATTTTACACTTTAGAACCACATAGAGTTCCTATGAGGTTCAAATTTGTCACTATCTTCATCATCTCTATGTGTAGAATGAGTGTATTGTGAAGAGTAGTTATCAAATGATAAATCCCCAAAATAGTTTTGCATGTAATTGTTAATATGCCACCCATATGGATCCGAGATTGGTTGAGGTTGTCCATAAGAAAAATCATTTGAAGATTGAGGCTGGGATTGATTCCATGAGTCGCTCGATTCCATCCCAACAGGAATGGGATATGAAGGGTAGGGAAATGGTTGGTTATGAGGATAACCATAGTTACTACTTCCCAATCCAACAGAGTCTGAAGTTCTAAATAACGAGTCATCTTCTTGACTTGACAAAATCTTTTTGCCTCTTTCTCTGCGAGTATAGTCCTTCCCTATGGCACCAATTCCTGGTCCTGCCCGCCTACTGCCATGGTCATCATCCTGGGTTGCATGCGTGAAGTTTGCCTCACCAGTGAAGGGGCTCATATATCCGGGAGGTGGTGGTCCATAATAGTTTCCATATCCACCACCACTACCTCCAGCTCCACTACCTCCAGCTCCACTATGTCCTTCATCATTCCCACCTCCGGTGGTAGGTGAGTCTCCTGATCTTGTACTAGAGCTATCATTAGTATCAGCACGATGTTGTGGTTGTGTAGGATTGGAAAAAGGTGGAATTCCAGTGTTGCTTGGTCTTGGCTGCAAAAGTTCTTCGAAAGAGTCAGCGCTGCTAGATCCCACCTCCTCCTCTAATACTCTTTCTACATTTATCCCTTCATTACGTGCTTCTTCAGCAACTCTGGGAGCTGGGTTGCCTTCATCATCATCTAAATGAAGAGGTCTAATCCATTGAAAAAGTTGGTTACCCTCCGTATCATCATCTTCACCAACAATATCAAACACATCTAGTGGGTCACCACGGTCGACATGATCGATTTCTGCTTCCTTATCTCGAATTTGAAGCTTCATGTTGTAGTAGCAATAAACTAATTTTTCCAAGCTACTATGAGCCAACTTATTTCTTTGCTTTGTGTGGATGAGTGCAAATGTGCTCCAATTTCTTTCACAAGCAGATGAGGAAGCCGTTTGTGATAATACTTTTATTGCCAACTTTCTCACAGTTGGTGCATCGGTCCCATACATGATCCACCATTCAGCTACAATGAAAAATAATGTTGATAAGCCTAATAACTCCAACAAATTCTATTATAAACTTATAGTGAAATATGTTTATACTCACTAGGAGACATATTTGTTCGAGCAGCAACTGATGTTGGTTCTCCAAATGTTCTTCTTGCATCTTTAAACCATGTTAGCTGAATACAATAAATTGTGTTAGTTTAATCCAACAAAGTAATTATTATAATTTAAGTAATTGTGTACCTCATTTCCAAATTGGCCAACTGCTGGTGATGCAGGGTCTAATTTATTGTATACATTATGTACAGCACGTATAAGGTTACCATCCTCTCCAACACCGGGTCTGTATTGGTATCGGGGATTCAAATAATATGCTGTTCAAAGAAACACATACTCTAATAAGATAAATAATACTTATGCAACTAAAGAAATGAATTGCAAATTATGACATAATTTATACCTGCTGCATGCAAATCGTGGTATAATGTTTTATACCATCGGTCTTCAATTATTTTTACGACCCACCTTGCACCATGTTTTCTTTCCAATTCATCTTTCACTACACGCATCAACTCATATACAGCCCCCATAGTAGGATACACTTCTGTGTCAACGATCCGTAAAACTTTGTAAAGAGGTTCAAACACTTGACACACATGTTCTGTTTGACTCCAAAAAGCATGATCAAGCACTATACTTTCCACCATACGACCTGTATTTGAGCGGCTGAAATTGTGGTTGGCCCAATCGTCACTAGTGAATAGTTGCTTCAACCCTGCTTTCTTCTTGAGTAGGCTGTTTAATGCAATATAGTTGGTGGCGAATCGAGTGGTAGCTGGACGAATAATTTCTCCTCTGCAAAATTCACGCATCTTTGCCAACAACCAACCGTGATTGTAAATATAATTAGTGATCGTTCTAGCTCTTTTGACCACAGTAGCAACATTCTCTCTCTTCCCCATTGCCTCAAACATAAGATCAATACAATGTGCTGCACATGATGTCCAAAACACATTATGATGCTTCATTAACTTTTTTCCAGCTTTGACAAATGCAGAACCGTTGTCGGTCACGACTTGGACAACATTATGCTCTCCCACCTCCATGATTACATCCCTCAATAATTTGTAAATATACTTGTAATTCTTTATATGGTCTGAAGCATCAACAGACTTCAGAAAAATTGTCTTGCCCTTGGAGTATACCATGAAGTTGATGATAGATAATCTGGTCGGGCCGGTCCATCCGTCACACATGATTGTGCAACCATTAGTTTCCCACTTTGACCTTAACTTGTTAACATACTCGCCAATGTCTTTATACTCCATATCCAAATATTTGTTTCTTATCTCATAGGGAGTGGGAGGTTGTACTCCAACACCGGCCTGTTGACATCCCACTACCATATTTTTGAAATGATGTGATGAAGCCTTCGCAGCAGGGACATTTTCATAGATAAAGAACTTGCTAATTAGACGCCCCATTCCCTCCTTCACATTACCTCCCTTGAAATAACTCCAAACACTCTTTTGACGTGCGTTGGATGACTTATATAAACTTGGGGCTATTGGTGGTGTTGGTTGTGATTCTCTAAGACTGCCTCCCCGTCTCATTTGTGCACCACCACTTGTCCCGGAACCTTGTCCCCTATTAGGAATTTTATGAAGGTGTTCTCTTTCCCATGCTGACTGTTTGGAGGCACGTAATGCTTGTTTCAAACTGCGTCGTTCTTCAGGTCCCATGTCATCATCACATTCGTCCTCATCGTCATCCTCATCACTGTCAACTGCTTGGCCATAGACTTCTCCCCGTAGCCCAGCTCGAATATTTTCCATTCCTTGTGTCATCTTTTCCTTCTGCTGTTTTTTATTTTTTAATAATGTGCTGATGAATGCCTTCACTTCTGGGGGGACATTATCGCATCGTTGGACATTTTTTGATGGATCTAATCCACTAAGATGATACTTCAGTCGTGTCACTCCGCCACTCTTCATTACCCGACCACAATATTTGCAAATTGTGCCATGTTTGTTTCCGTCTATTGGGTCTCCATGTTCCCAAGCTGGATCACGTTTACTTGACATCTTAAACGTACCTATATTTATTTTTCATTAAAATTAGACAATTATTTTTTGATAAAAATAAGAGAACCTAAATAATAAAGTTATTCTACAGAAGAATTAAATACAAAGTAAAGAAAATGATTGTAAAAAGTTAAGTAATTATACAAATAATATGGAATAATAAAACCTAATATTAATGAATAATAATCCAATTTGATAATAATCCAATTTAATGAATAATCCACCAATTTGATAAAAAAATTATCCTAAATTAAAACATGGTGATGAATAATAATCCAATTTGATAATAATAATCCAATTTGATAATAATCCAATTTAATGAATAATCCACCAATTTGATAAAAAAATTATCCTAATATAAAACATGGTGATGAATAATAATCCAATTTGATAATAATCCAATTTAATGAATAATCCACCAATTTGATAAAAAAATTATCCTAAATTAAAACATGGTGATGAATAATAATCCAATTTGATAATAATCCAATTTAATGAATAATCCACCAATTTGATAAAAAAATTATCCTAAATTAAAACATGGTGATGAATAATAATCCAATTTGATAATAATCCAATTTAATGAATAATCCACCAATTTGATAAAAAAATTATCCTAATATAAAACATGGTGATGAATAATAATCCAATTTGATAATAATCCAATTTAATGAATAATCCACCAATTTGATAAAAAAATTATCCTAAATTAAAACATGGTGATGAATAATAATCCAATTTGATAATAATCCAATTTAATGAATAATCCACCAATTTGATAAAAAAATTATCCTAATATAAAACATGGTGATGAATAATAATCCAATTTGATAATAATCCAATTTAATGAATAATCCACCAATTTGATAAAAAAATTATCCTAATATAAAACATGGTGATGAATAATAATCCAATTTGATAATAATCCAATTTAATGAATAATCCACCAATTTGATAAAAAAATTATCCTAATATAAAAGAATAATAATCCAATTTGATAATAAAAAAACCTAATATAAAAGAATAATAATCCAATTTGATAATAAAAAAATCTAATATTAAAGAATAATAATCCAATTTGATAATAAAAAAACCTAATATTAATGAATAATAATCCAATTTGATAATGAAGATGGTAAGGGAAATAAAATAATAAATAATATTAAACATATTAAAATTATCCTAGGAAATAATTATACAACATTACTTAATTACTTAAAACAATTAATATTAACATTACTTAATTACTTACAAAAATTAACATGCAAGTATTAATTACTTAAAAAGATTCACATACGAGTCCACACAAATTTATTTGTTGTTGTATAAATTACAATAATATAAATTTAAGTTTGTAAACTTACCTTAAATATTGAAGCCTTTGTGTTCAAGCTTTGGAATGGATCTGGAATGACTTTGAAAATGGTAAGGAAAATAAAATAATAAATAACATTAAACATATTAAAATTATCCTAGGGAATAATTATACAACATTACTTAATTACTTAAAACAATTAATATTAACATTACTTAATTACTTACAAAAATTAACATAATTAACATAATTAACATGCAAGTAATTACTTAAAAAAATTAACATACGAGTGCACACAAATTTATTTGTTTTTGTATAAATTACAATAATATAAATTTAAATTTGTAAACTTACCTTAAATATGGAAGCCTTTGTGTTGCTTGGCGTTGGAAAGGATCTGGAATGGTTTTGAAAATGGTATGGGAAGAAGAATGTAAGTTAAAATTCGGTGAATGCCTCTGATGATGAAAGAATGTAAGTATATAACAGACATTGACACTGTTTTACATGTGAAAGACATTGACACTGTTTTGCATATGAAAGACTGTCACACGCGTTCATTATTAAAGCAGTAGTATTTGTTGTGCATGTTCTGAAATTGCAAAAAGTTCTTTGGATCATTGTATCAGAGAGGTAGACATAGGTTTGGAATGATTTGGTTTTCAATAATTTGGAGCATTGGATGCTATTTTTTCTAACATGCCATCACTCAGACAGTCAAAAAGACTGAATAACTCACAGTCTCACACACTCCACCACACACACACTTCGAGACCCCCCCCACCACACCACACACGCACACCACACACGTACTACCCTATTCCCGAATCCTCTCAGTCTCTCTCGAATCCTCTCAGATCTCAGTCTCTCCTTTCAGTCTCTCTCGAATCCTCTCAGTCTCTCTCTTCTCTCTTCTCTCTCTGAGGTCAGTCTGAGCCTTCGCTCTCACCGAGAAGTTCTCAGTCTTCTCCCTCCCTTCCCCCTTCTCCACTTCTTCCACACACACACACAGAGACATCATCACCGAGAAGTTCTACTGTGGTCCTCGTCCGTGTCTCCGTGTCTCCGTGTCTCCCTGTCTCCCTCTGCTCCTCCCATCTCACCCGCCCTAAACCCAGCCGTCGACACCACTCCTTAACCGTCCGTGTCTCCGTGTCTCCCTGTCTCCCTCTGTCTCCGTAGTCCAAGCCGTCGACACCACTGAGGACCACGAACTTGTCCCAGCCGTCTTCGATTCGTGAGGAAGACGATGTTCCAGGCTCCTACTTCTTTCTCTTCTTCCCCTGTATTCCTTTAAATTTTTGTAAAGATTTCAATTTTTCTGCATGTTGCACACCTTTGTTGTACTGAAATTGATTTTAGGGATTTAGGAATTAGGGTTCTATATTTGTACAGATTGCGATTTATCTGCATGTTGCTTGATTTTTGTACTGAAATAGATTTTAGGGATTTAGGAATTAGGGATTCAGTTCAGTTGCTTTGAATCCGAATTTGGGGATTTAGGGATCGGTTCATTTGCTTTGATTTTTGTACTCAAATCGTTCTTCTCGGCTTGTAAACATATTTTTGTAATGAAATCGTTCTTGTCGGAATCCTGTATTGTAGATTCAGTTCATTAGGCTGGAAATTAGCATTTGGGGATTTAGGGTTTCGGATTATTTGCTCCGGCCGTGTTCTCCGACGAGTCCATACCAAATATCGCGATAGTTTCGAAAATATCGCGATATTATCGATATTATCGATAATATCGCGATATTATGCCGAAACCTAGTTGGATAGTTACTTAAATATCGGGGTCCCCAAAAAACGATAATATCGGCGATATTTCGCCGATATTATCGATATTTTCTACTGTGCTTACCACCATATCTCGTCCTCTGCATATTACAACATCGGTTATAAGTCATAACAGACTATATACTTTAAAGCCTATATATATCCAAACATTGTGGTGTGATGTTTTTTACCTTTTTCGACCCATTCTTGTCCTGTCTTTTACTTTTCTTTCTCGGCATACCCTAGAATAAAGTAGCAGAGATGGGTTAATTTCTTGCATGGACACTCGACATTATTTCCTGGTTTATTTTAGCAATATACGAGAGACCTACCTGTGAATTAGCTAGAATTTTTGCATATAAAGCAGGGGTCTCTTCTTCATCAATTTTCCCATCAGCGTTCAGTATGGTCTTCAGCCTACCTTCGTCCAATAGTTTCTTAGACCGAGCATGTCTCTGCAATAATAACAACAATATAATTAGTCACTAGTAATTGGTCTTGACAAGACCACATAAAAACACTCGCACTTCTTCAATTAAATGCGAGCGAGCACAACATAACAAAGCTGTATTAATCTGTTCCTTACTTACACCACTAGTGGTTAGGAACCCTTCTAGAACCTCTACATCTCGCAAGACTGAATGTCTCGTTGCACTAAAGATAGCTTCAGCAAATAGGTTCAAATCTCAATGGTTCTCTAAATCAGTAATTTTAAATTGTATCTTTTTGCACGAATACGTTGCTCTTTCTGTTACTCAATGTTCAGCATTCTGATTTGCATTTCACGATACAGTCTGGTAAATCTACTGGTATTGATTCCTCGTCTGGCATGATGTAAGATTCTTCCTCTAGTAATTCTGAACCACTTTTACCAAGCAACTGATCGGCAATAAGATCTGGTATTTCATGTCCTGTTGAAGCATCATCATCATCTTCGGTTATTGGTAGACCTGACATGAAAAGATGATGTCATATGTCCTGGAAGTGCTGACACTCCGAAACATAGGTGTATTTATTCTGGTCAAACATTAAGATGTAAAATACACTCACTTTTCTACAAAGTTTGAACTCTCATGATCCATACTTCAAGTCCACAAAAGCACATATCTTGCAACAGAAAAAAAGTAATGGTAACTTTCTTTTTGCGGGGAAGGAAGTAGTAATGTAACATCTATATTTTATGCAAACCGCATAACAAGATGCTGCGTGCCTTGTGATTAGAAGTCGAAACCTAATTTTCATATCAACTTTATGCCACTCCTAAGGATGAGTGTTACGTCTTTTATTGCACAATAATAACATCGACTGATAAACCCGTCTTCTCTCCTTTTCGGACTATTTCATTCATTCTCTTATATTTTTAGGGAGAGGGTGGTGGCGGTGCTAAGGAAGGAGGAAGACCAAAACAAACATGGGTGAGGTGATTAGGAAAGATATGATAGTGTCTACAATCCGAGCTGATTTGGCGAAAACTTCTTGGTGTTTCAATAGACAATGTAGCTAGATAGAAAAATCCATATCATGAATGCAGAAAAGAAAATTGAAAACTCCATAGCCATGCAAACAAATCAAAATTCACCGATAAAAAATCATATAAATAAATTTAAACAAACTATAATTAAAGGGCAGGGAAGGAAGAGGAAACCAGAGGAGGTAGAGCAAGATTGAGCATCGTCCTTGAGTTGTTCGACTGCATCATATTCTTCTTCTTCTTCATCGGAGTCGTATGTGGCGTGTGGTTCTATTTCAGAATCCGACGAGGATGAAGACGAATTCGAGGGGCCATCTCTGTCGCCGTGTTCTAGCTTGAAGAATTGCCGCTTTATCATTTTGCTGACTCAGAGAGAGAGAGAGAGGAGAGACGGCGGCGGCTGAGCGGGGTAGAAAGGGCAGGGATGGCTTTGGGTATGAGAAATGAGTCCAGATCTGCTGTGCCCAAATTACCTCATCCTAGCCTGCGACCATCTTCTTCTTTTGATACCTGTCCTTATAGTTAACGTTATACTCTTCTTTTGACACCTGTCCTTGCTCTGGACTGCTGAGGAAGAAGGAACTGCTTGGGTTGTTACAGTTTTACCACGTCAGCTTTATGACGTGGCATAGGAAGTCGCTTTATACTGTTCCATTTAGCCATTGACAGAGAGACCGCCGCCCACCAAACCAGAAAAGCAACAGCGGCTGTCTCAGCATTCCTTATCAAATTTGATTTCTCCATCTACCCATCTCCTCGTTCTGTACCACCTCCCCGACATAACACATTTCCCAACAATCTCTCGGGGGCATAATCGTCCTCCAACTTGTGTGTCTATATGTACCCTCTCCACTCATTTCCCCGCAGAAGAAGCACAGCAATCAGATCCAATGGGTGAATCAACCACAACCGCAGTCGATGGCAACCAGCTGATCGCCAAGGCCCTTGCCCGGTTCGGCGTCGACCGCATGTTTGGAGTCGTGGGAATTCCCGTCACCTCGCTCGCTAACCGCGCGGTTTCGCTCGGAGTCCGGTTTATCGCCTTCCACAACGAGCAGTCGGCGGGTTACGCCGCTTCTGCCTACGGGTATCTAACGGGTCGACCCGGAGTTCTCCTCACGGTCTCGGGTCCCGGATGCGTCCACGGGCTCGCGGGTCTTTCCAACGCCATGGCCAATGCTTGGCCCATGGTGATGATCTCGGGTTCGTGCGACCAGAAAGATTTCGGCCGTGGAGATTTCCAGGAGCTCGATCAGATCGCCGCCGTCGAACCCTTTTCCAAATTATCCGCCAAAGCTAAATCAATCAAAGAAATACCGGATTGCGTGTTTCAAGCTGTTGCAAAAGCAGGTTCGGGTCGACCCGGAGGGTGCTATTTGGATTTTCCGTCGGATGTACTGCACCAGACAATTTCTGAGGCGGAGGCTGAGAGCTTATTGGCCACCGTCGCTGAGAAATTCGGAGAGTCGGAGAAGGTTCTGTGTGTGCAGAATTCGCAGATTGAGGAGGCCGTTTTGCTGCTCCGGCACGCGGAGAGGCCGTTGATTGTTTTTGGTAAAGGGGCTGCATTTGCTCGAGCGGAGAACGAGTTGGGTAAGCTGGTGGAGAGGACGGGAATCCCATTTTTGCCCACTCCAATGGGGAAGGGGCTGTTGCCGGACACTCATGAGCTGGCGGCGACCGCAGCAAGGTCTCTGGCGATCGGGAAATGTGACGTGGCGCTTGTCGTTGGCGCAAGGCTTAACTGGCTTTTGCACTTTGGTGAGCCGCCCAAGTGGTCCAAGGATGTGAAGTTCATTTTGGTTGATGTTAGTAAGGAAGAGATTGAGCTGCGAAAACCACATTTGGGTTTGGTTGGAGATGCGAAGTTGGTGTTGGAGAAGATCAATTTGGGGATCAAGGATGACCCCTTTTGTTTGGGGAAGTCTCATCCGTGGGTTGCAGCGATTTCGAGTAAGGTGAAGGACAATGTTTCGAAAATGGAGGCTCAGTTGGCTAAGGAAGTTGTGCCATTTAATTTCTTGACGCCAATGAAGATTATTAGAGATGCAATTGCAGGGTTGGGGAGCCCTGCTCCTATATTGGTTTCCGAGGGGGCTAACACTATGGATGTGGGTCGGTCTGTGTTGGTTCAGACCGAGCCGAGGACCAGGTTGGATGCAGGGACTTGGGGAACAATGGGGGTTGGATTGGGTTACTGCATTGCGGGTGCGGTAGCTTCTCCTGACCGGCTTGTTGTTGCAGTGGAAGGGGATTCAGGATTTGGGTTCAGTGCAATGGAAGTTGAGGTATGGTCCCTCACATGCGTTGTCATAAAAAATATGTGCTAATGGTTATTAAATATTAATTCCGGCAAATTATCTGCTAGTGATATGCTTGATAGCTGTGATTGATCCTTTAGCAAGGATAACCCGTTTGTTTGCATAAATACTTTCATTAGAAAGCACACAGATTGTGCTGCGAAACTGTGATTTCTTTTCCTCCCCTTGAAATTGTTTTGGATCTGAGTTGGTCAATCTCACTAATGGTTTAGAGAGTTAGAGTAACTTGATTTGTAGTCATCTGACATCTGCTTTCTGGTTGTTGGCTTTGATGCGGTTTTCGTTTAGTTTGGAAGAAAATTTGGTGGTCTTTGTGTTAGGTATAGGAATAAAAAGAATTTGGAAGTGAGATGCTTAATGGCATATGTGCTGCATTATCAACCTAGGTGTTGTTTATTAGGTTGGTGAAAGTAATAGTACAAATAATATTAAACATAGCAGTAACCTTTTTCCTTTCCCGTTTAGTTTTTATTTTTTGTTTTATAAGACATTAGAGAAAGAAACGTATAATTGGACAGCTTAACTGGTCATCTTAGTTTTTTTTTTCTGTTAGTATTAGTTTAGTTTTGAACATGCAGTCGCATGGGTTTGGACATGATTAGCTTAAATAGTGAGTGAGCATCTTATTTGAAGTTGGGGTTAAAAATGGGCAACTTTAAGTGCTGAAGGGACTTACAAAGTAGGCTGGATTATACTTGGAGCAGTAGGAGTTGGGTCTTGAGGGGGGACGACGTTTTCGGTTATAGATATTGGAGGTTTTTAGTCTCTATCTTCATAAGTAAGGACTTTTTGTTCAAAAAATTTGCAGGGGCCATACCTCCATCATCTCCACATCGAGTCTGATGTTGGCTTTCCATTGTATTAGAAACATGTACAGTTTTTTCTCAAAATGTGTTGAGATTTAGAGAATGACTTGATATTTGTGATTTCCTTGGTAGATATCTACCCTTGTGTCTTATTTATAGAGCACACAGTCCTGGAGACATTTAAACAAATAGTAGACATTTGCTGTTTTTGTTGTAGTTGTGCTACTTGAGGTAAATGATGGTCAGACTTCTCTCTCTGAAAGCTTCAGCAAGTTAGGTTTTGGTGGTTAGTACTAGTAGCGGACCAAAGTTCCATCATTTGGTTACATTGGTGGTGTATTGAGAATAGGGTCGGTCCAGAGATTTTTGAGGCCCAGGGCGACGTAAAAAAAAGTGCCCTAACTTCATGTGAGAAAATTATTTATTTTCACACATAAGACATCGAAAAAATTATACTTAGAAAAACACTTCAAACTCAATAATTTAGAAACACAGAAAGACTAATTTATTTTGTATTGAGAGAGGGAAACAAAAAAACTTCGGGCTTACAAGTAGATAGATGATGAGTTTTGTTTTTCATCTGAACTTTGAATGTGTTTTTGAATAAATCGTGAGACGTTTTTTTTCTTATTTACTAACTTTGTCAATATGGGACTAAAAAATAATGATGTTTTCGAGTCTTTAATTAATATGCATTATTAATGAATGGACACTAAATTAAACATTTTGATGACACATTATATAATTTGCAAATTTGGTCTACGTATTATTTTTTGTTGAAGATTAGACTTGAATTAAAACGAATATTTAAAAATAACAACCCACATAACTACTAGATAGTAACTAAAAATAAATTAACAACCAAACAAAAATTTGTAAAAATTGAAAAAAATAAACATGCACATAGCATTTCGAACTTAGGACCTCTTGTTAATTTTAAACAACAAAAATCATTGTTTCTAATTAAACTTCCTGATCCTTTAACCAAATTTTATAAATTTATACTCTTATAAAAAGAAATTTGTAAAAAATGGAAAGTAAATAAGCACACATGGTGTTTTGAACCCAAGACCTCCTCATTATTTTCAAATGACAAATCACCACTTCTAGTTAAATTTCTGTGTCTTTGAACCAAATTTTATAAATTTACTCTCATAAAAATATATATAAATATACCACCCTAATAATTTTGGTGCTCCTAATTTTTTTGGGCCCTGGACGATTGCCCTGCCTGCACTGGGCCTAGGCCGGCCCTGATTGAGAATTCATGTGACAACAATAGGTTTCTAAATACTTAGGACTTACATGGTTGACAAAAAAACTTAGTTGGAGTAAGGCCATCTTTTGAGAGATGTTGTAGGTAAGGCCATCTTTTCTCATAGTTTGAGTAAAGTTAAGGCATAGTTTCTGGTGAGAGATGTCTTTGGTAGTGTCTTTGGTCCAAAGTTTGAAGAGGGTCTGGTGGTCTTCTGTATAATCAGGAAAAGAAAAAGGAAAGAAACGGTCGTTGAAAGCTTGATCTCGACACATTGCCATACTTTTTTCCCCTATTCACAATTTTCCCTTATTGCTGACCGCAGCTTTTGTTAAGGTTAGTGGGCTAGAAGCAATTTTGTTATAAAATTTGATTTCTCTTTCATGATTACCCTTTGAAATTTCTTTCCTGTAATCAAGATTCCCTTAGAAATTTTCCATTCTATCATTAATGTTTTGTTTGGTCAATGTCTTCATTGATAATGTTTATCTTATTGCCTGTCTGTCTGTTTTTGGTGTTTGTATATGCGTTTCTCGGGCTGTACAAGAGACAATATCATTCGTGTATACTTTTTCTTTGATTTCTGCAGACATTGGTTCGATACCAGTTACCTGTTGTTGTGATAGTCTTTAACAATGGTGGTGTATATGGTGGCGATCGAAGAAGCCCAGATGAAATTAGTGGGCCTTACAAGGATGACCCTGCTCCCACTTCCTTTGTCCCAAGTGCGGGTTATCACACTCTGATTGAAGCTTTTGGAGGCAAAGGTTATCTTGTTGGGACACCTGAAGAACTCAAGTCCGCCCTTTCAGAATCCTTCTCGGCACGAAAACCAGCTGTTATAAATGTAATTATCGATCCTTATGCTGGTGCAGAAAGTGGGAGGCTTCAACACAAGAACTGATGTAGGCCTTAGCTGCGTTTTAGCGCGCTCATTTCTCCGGGTAAAGGTGCTTCTGTATGAATAATGTAAACATGCATGAGATTTGGAGTTGTCAATTATTACGAATTCCACTAATCTCACAGTTTCGTTAGGCGTGTAAATCGAAGAGAGTTTCAAATGAATGCCATTAACTCAAGGAACTGTATTTTTATTTTAGATGTGGTATTGAGATGTTGGAAGAATGGTTGGAAAGTGGAGGAGTTTATGTTCTTTTTACTTTTATGATTGATGGTTTATGAATACTTATCGTGCTTGTCTGAGTCTTGTGCAAATCAGTCCATTTGTAATTGTACAAGTTCTTGTATTTCTCTATTGATTTCAACATTTGAAGGAAGAATTTGTTAACTAAAACGTTTTTAGATCACCAAAAACTTTGGATCATGCTGGCATTAAAAAGTTAAAAGTACTTTTGGGTTAAAGAATCCATTAAATTTTTTCTAAAAGAAGCAGTGTAATAGAAGTGCTTTTACAAGAAACGCCTCTGAGCGGAAGTGCTTTCAAAGAAGCCTTTACAAATGAGCCTAATAAAGAGCTAAAATGTTGATTGCATGTTTTATTTGTCAAAATAATTTTTTTATCGATGTGTTTCTACTTTTATTTGCTAGAGTTTTATTCTATAATGGAAGTTGCGACTTGTGAGTGGTTTTGAGAGCTTGAAAAAAAAAAAAAATTTGGATAGTAATTTGAGGTGTATTCAGAATTTATATATATATATATTATTATTTTTTTGGAACATTGGAAAAACAATCAAAGGGCTAAGAAGCCACACAAACAGAAAGCCAAACCAGGCAAACATCAACAGAACACTGGAAACAAACTTTGCATGAAGCTACAAGAAAGACTGACGCGGCACCACAAGCTAAAGTGTCACTCCCTGCAAAGCCAAGAACACCTAATGGGGACAAGGCAATCCATCGAAGTTTAAGACAAAAAACAAGGAGGATGGGGTCGGTCAACCCACAAAACATCGCACATCTCCTTAGACTTCTGCGACGCTAAAAAATCCGCCGCCTTGTTGGTTGATCTAGATTTCCAAGACCAGCGGTAGTCCTAAAAGGAATCCCGATACTTCTGGACTTGAGCCAAAATGGGATATGCCCTCCAACTGCCATCTTCCAACTTACCATTCAAACAAGAAACCGATTCCAATGAATCCAATTCAAGAATTATACAACTAAACCTTTGTGAGATACCCAGTTCACAACCAAGCAAAAGAGCCAAGGTCCCCTCGCGGGTCAGCATTTGATATTTACCCCTCCATCCTTTTTGCAACCCGTACCCTCCTTTATCTCCTCTGCAACCCTCATCTCCTTTGATCCATAGCCTGCCTCAGCTCCCCCAAATTGTAATCCCCATTTCTCAAATTTCAACCTCCCCAGATCTAAGCTCGGTAAAATTGGGTTGTGGAAATCCGCGAAATCAGAGGTTGTCGAAGACAAGAGGTTTGGAACGTTGAAGTTCAAAATAATTGCAGACTTTGATGAGAGAGAGAGAAAGATGCTGGGGAGGGCAGGAGGTGAAAAGGTGATGTTTCAATCGGCAACGACTAAGAAGGAAATTTGGAGGTTGGTTATGGGTTATGAATTTTAGGATGGTGTTTGGTTATGGATTCAAAGGTGTGAGCCGGCCAGCTCGTCATCAATGAGATCAACGCCTCTACCGCCATGCCTCTCCAGGCCATCAAGCTCATCGCCCTCTACCTCTCTGGGCCCAATTTCAAGGTACCATCTTTGATTTTGAATATCGATCCCTATGTCACAAACTATTAAGTTGAATCGGATTCAATTGGATGGGATGTGTGATGAATTGAAAGGTTTGGATTTGTGTAGGAATCGGCGATCTCGAATCCACCATCGACCCATCTAATTTCTCCATTGCTCTCATCATTTTCCTTGGCGATTACTGCAACCGCGGCGGGTTGCAGAGAGAATGGAGGGATAAGGGAGGAAGGAGGAGAGAAGGGAGGGTGGTGCAGGTTGTAGAAGAGAGAAGGAAGGGAAGAGGTGCAGGTTGCAGAAGAGAGAAGGGAGGGAGAGGGTGCAGGGGGTTGGGTTATTTTTTTTGAACCCCTTCTCCAAAAAAAAGAATTTCACGTGGATCATTAATGACATGTGGCACCCAGCCATTGTCCACATAGGCACCATGTCATTAGTTAACAGCAGACTTAACAATTTAACTAACGGATGTACGAGGCTATCCTAAAATTAACACTTTAGGTATGACTCTGGGACGAAAAAAATTTGATGTACTAAATGTTGAAAACCACGAAACATGAGGGTAGTAAACATAATTAAACCCTTCTATATATAATGCGCTTAAGGGAGTAAAATGTTCCAACTTTTGTGATGAGTTGAAAATTTTCAGTTTCGCTAAATGACATATTTGTTATAGTGAGAGATATCAACTATGTGAAGAAAGTTGATGTTTCACCATAAAACTAATTGACAATATGGGAAATAGTGATGTTATTCCCACACTGATGTCTTATCTTCCCACCCACCTTTTAATGAATTTTTTAATTACAAATTTGTCCATTTAGAAAAAGACTGGTAAGGACATTAATTATTTTGTTTTGCTTAATTTAAATAAAAAAAAATAGGCTGGGCATGGAAGACAATTTGTCTACCTTAAACCCTAAATCATATTTTCATCTCCTTTCATTCAGAGAAAGTAAAAAAATAGCAATGGACTTAGAAGGTGACTTTTTCACTGAACAGGTAGAAGATGACGCTTCTACGAAAGAGGTAGAAGATTATGTTTCCATTGAAAAGGTAGAAGAATAATTTGTGTGTAGGTCATTTGAATTTGTCCATCGTATTTTTAAATTTGTCGTTGTCAAATTCTTTTGAATTTGGGTACTTCTGTCGTTTCCATTTGAATTTGCAGACCTTAGTGGTTTTCATTTACATATTATTTGTTATATTTTTTAAGAGACAATTTTATAATTTCATATGTATGTATATATTAAAGGTTATTTTAGGAATAATAGTGGGTGGGAAAATAACATTTTAATTTTTTAACTTTTTAAGATGGGTGAGATTATAACGTGGGTGAGAAAATAAGACAATGAAGTGGGACTAGTAGCTCTAAAAAATCACCCAACTTACTTATAAGCCCTTGCAAAATTTCTCTTTTCACAGATATGGGACTCTTTAACCTTTGCGTACTCACATGCCCCTCACGTGTGGCAAATTTTCAAGCCTAACACGTGGACAACACAACTCCGGTGACGTGGAGCACGTGTAGCTGTTGAGCTCACATGTGAGACAACCTGCTATGAGACCATAAAGAGAATTGAGGTTCCTTCATAAAACCAATTGGCAATATATAAATCCTTGCAAGGTTTATCCTTTCACTAATTTGGGACTCTTCCACCTTTTGTTTTTCTACAGAAAAAAAAGACGGAAAAACCTCTCACACTCTATTTGGATGAGGAAATTTAAGATTTTTAAGGAATTTTATAATGATGGAAATTGAAATGACGGAATTTTATTTTCTAGAATTTGTGAATTTTATTGTTTGGTTAACCTAAAAGAACAATAGAATTTGAATACGAAATTTGTTATTTTTGAGCTCTAACTTAAATAAATTAAGAAATAATATCTATTTACATGGAATTTAAACTTGAGAATTGGAGGTCCCAAATTCTAAGTTTTTTTTTTCCACGCGAAAATTTTAAATTTCTATGTTTATGAATCCAAATAAGAGAATTGATGCATGTCAATTTATAAATTCTAACTTTTTTCCGAAATTTCAAATTTATTTCCCTCATTCAAACATAGTGTTAAACGACTAAAATTGAAATAATACAAGAATCAAGTTGATCTTGCCTCATTAGTCATTAGGAAGAGTCATTTATATAACAATCCAACAAGAAGAAGACACCAGCCATAGCATTTGTCACAAAGTTTGCTTCTAATAAATATGTTGAAATTCAATGGCAAATGAAAATGGTACCGTTAACAACACCAATAAGGACTTCAAAATCTCCCTCCACTTCCAAGTTGGTATATATAGATATATGGTCCATCTTATGTTGCCCTATTTCTTGTCAATTGTCATGCTTTTGTTTTAGATTTACCAAGGGGATTTCCTTACTAGATATAGATATGCTAGAAGGTGGCATTAAGAGGTTGTAACAACTTAATCATAAATTCAAATCTCATTTGGAAGATAATATTTTCGAAGATAGTTTATTACTAAAGAGATGGTGAAAACTTGGGGCTAGTTTAGTTATAATTTTTAAAACACTTTTCCAATTATCAAATGTCGCATCCCGACTCGGGCTCCACCACATCCCGGACTCGACTCCATCGTAGTACAATATTGTCCGTTTTGGGGCCTGACCATGCCCTCACAATTTTGTTTCTAAGAATTCACACGAAAACTTCCCAGTAGGGGTGGGCACTTGAAATCGAAAACCGCAACCGAAACACAAACCAAATCGAACCGCACCGAACAGTTTGGTTTTGCGGTTTCAAAACGGTTTCGGTTTGAAACCGAACAAAATAGGGGAAAAACGATTTGGTTTCGGTTCCGGCCCTTTAAAACTGAACCGAAACCGCATACCTTTATTAAGTGTTAAATTCTAATTGGTTATTTTCATTGAGTTGAATTATTTTGTTGTGGTATGAATTATGTTGTCACCAACTAGGTAACGTGAATTTGTGATGGTATCAAACCCTAAACTTACGCCAATCATGAATTTGTGATGCAGCGAGGCAAGGAAGTCATTAAACAGATCGCCTGTTGGGCAAGTCCTTGACAATATCATTTACAATTACAATCTGACTTCTGTGGGAAGGCTTTGGCTTTCTTCCTGAATTTGAACTGATTGGGGGTTGTTAAAAATACAAAAATAGAAGTCAAAGGCAGTGCTCTTCAAACTGCACTTGTATTTTGGATTTGTGAACATGAATTTATTAACTTGGTTGCCTCAAGTTGAATTATTTTGTTGCGGTGGATGTGAATTTTGTTGTCATCAACTAGGTAACCATAATAGTTTTTTCAAACAATGAAACCAAACCGAACCGAACCAAATGGTTTGGTTTCATTTCGGTTTTAGCCTTAAAATCGCACCGAACCAAACCGTAAAAACTTGCGGTTTTGGTTTTGGTTTCACTCAAAACCGCATCAAACCGAACTGCGCCCACCCCTACTTCCCAATGGGTCACCCATCCTGGAATTGCTCTTGCGTGAACTCGCTTAACTTCGAAGTTCTGATGGAATCAGAAACCAGTGAGCTCTCAAATGGCCTCATGCTATAGGGAGGTGGACATGTACATATAAGGCAAAGAGGAGGGATTCTCTCCCCTCGAAGATGCGGGGTGATACATCAGATATAATAATTAGTGTAAAATGTATTTGGCTATTAATTTAAAAAGAATTAATTTTGAAAATAAAGAACACAATATTTAAGAAAATCCATTGACAAGCCGAGCTCCAAACAAGTTTTTCACATCATGTACATAAGCAAGAGTGCGAGTTATATAACAAATTCAAACGAAAAGCCTATGAGTATTCTTCTGCGAAAAGTAGGGTTCCGTTTTATAACGTTTTACAAAAATAGTTGTTTGTAAAATTATTTTTTAAAACAAAAACGACAAATAGGATATTTTTTTAAAATTTATTTTATAATTTAAGAATGCTTTTGGTTATTTATTCTGAAAATGATTTATGAGAAATAAAACATTGAAAATGTGTCTAATATCAAAATCTAAAAGGAAAGATTAGGTTCCATTCCTCAATTTTTTTGTTTTATCAATTTAATGTAGAATTAAAAAGTAAATTTTGAATGGTTAGTTTTGTATCAAATAAAATAAAAGTAGTAAAATTTGAACTTAAGATCATCCATAAAACTCGAAACTGACTCGATCGCTTCTATTTTTATAGCTATATATGTTGTGGTCTTGGAACTCCAAGTTTATTTAGTACTGTTGAAATTGAATCTCGATCTACCAAGTCTTAGGGACTTGTAGTTTGATTTGGTCTGGCTCTCAAATTGGTGGTTTTCTTTTGATTGGGTCTGGCTCTCAAATTGGTGGTTTTCTTTCCTATGTATAAATACGTGTGAAGAATTCTTCTGGAACAAATTGCCAAAATGTCCCAGGTGCGTGAAAGTGAAACTCCTGAAGATAGGGTGGTCGAAACACTGTGTAGGTTACCGCCCAAGTCTCTGATGCGATTCAAATGCATACGCAAGTCTTGGTGCACTCTCATCAATACTCCAAGTTTTGTTGCCAAACACCTCAACAATTCTATGAACAACAAACTATCGTCCTCCACTTGCATCCTTCTCAACCGTTGTCAGAATCATGTTTTCCCGGATAGAAGTTGGAAACCAGAAGTTTTCTGGTCCATAATTAATCTTTCCATTGATAGCGATGATCACAACCTTCATTATGATGTTGAGGACCTCAATATACCGTGTCCATTGGAAGGTCATGATTTTGTAGAGATTGGTGGCTATTGCAATGGGATTGTCTGTGTACTAGCATGGAAAACTCTTCATTGGATATATGTTATTTTATGCAATCCTGCAACTGGGGAATTTAGGCAACTTCCCCATTCATGCCTTCTTCAACCTTCCCGTTCTAGGAGAAAATTTCAATTGAACACGATCTCTACATTATTGGGATTTGGTTATGATTGCAAAGCTAAAGAATACAAGGTCGTGCAAGTTATTGAAAATTGTGAGTATTCAGATACTGAGCAATATGATTATCATCGTATTGCTCTTCCTCACACGGCCGAGGTATATACCACGACTGCTAACTCTTGGAGAGAGATCAAGATTGATATATCAAGTGAAACCTATTGTTATACTTGTTCAGTGTACTTGAATGGATTTTGTTATTGGATTGCAATCGATGAAGAAGATTTCATACTTTCATTTGATTTAGGTGATGAGATATTTCATAGAATACAATTGCCTTCTAGGAGAGACTCTGATTTTAAGTTTTCTAATCTCTTTCTGTGTAATAAATCGATTGCTTCTTTTGGTTCTTGTTGCAATCCAAGTGATGAGGATTCTACATTATATGAAATATGGGTAATGGATGATTATGACGGAGTTAAAAGTTCATGGACAAAACTCCTAACCTTTGGACCCTTAAAAGGCATTGAAAATCTATTTACATTTTGGAAAACAGATGAGCTTCTTATGGAAACCTCTGGTGGAACAGCCAGCTCTTATAATTCCAATACCAGAAATCTCAACTATCTTCATATTCCTCCTATTCTCAATCAAGTTAGAGCTTTTAAAGCTCTAATTTATGTGGAAAGTATTGTTCCAGTCAAGTGAGTTGAGGGAAAATCTGTTGACTTTGTATTTTAGGTAGGATTCCTAATTGATATCAATTCTGTGTAATCTCCTGTAATCTCGTGTAATTAGTTTTCTTCCTATTACACTATCCGCTGCTACATCACGTGCCCACGAACTGCGATCAAAATCCAGAAATCTTGCCGTTGTAAATCCCGGTTGACAACCACGACTTCTGCCTACAATTTCATTTGCACCAGAAACCAGACTCATAAACCTGTCTGCCACCCTTCTGCTACTCGACTTGCCGTTAGACCCACCTGGTTACCTGCATTGGAATCTGTTTGCCGGTTACTGCTGCCGATCTATCTCTTCCTCGTGTCTGCTTGAAGCACCACGCATTTGACTCACCATACCAATCTGCAGCTCATCCTATGTTCTGTAAAAGTGATTTAGTCTGATAAAAAAAGGGAAAAAGAAAAAAAAAAGAAATAGTTTGTTTTCTAGGCATTGTTTGTTTTTTTTTTAGGGTCACATAGTTGGAATCTTTGGCCTTATTGATCACCTAACTCATCCAGATCAATGGCAGCCCAGACTCGTGCACTAATTGCCAAAGCTAAGGTAGCTTCTGAAATGGTAAGGCTTTAAAGGTTTTTGCATTTGTTATGAACAATACATGGATAATTGATTCTGGTGCTACTGGACATATGACTTGTGATTCTAGACAGGTACAAACCCTAAAACCATCCACCAAAACTGTCATGAGTGTTGCCAACGGTAATCTTGCCCCTATTATTGGGGAATGAATTGTCTCCCTTTCAGATACCCTTAGTCTTGATACCGTGCTTGTTGTTCATTCTCTTGACTATAATTTATTATCTGTTGCTCAAATAACTGTCGCCCTGCATTGTCTTGTGATTTTTTGGCCTTCTTTTTGTGTTTTTAAAGACATTCGAACTCGCAAGATGATTGGTTATGGTATTAGGAAGGATAAGCTCTACTACTTGGAGTTGACATCGAACAGTTCTCGAATGTTGACTCAAGCTCTTGCAGTGGAAGGAAATCAGGGTGATAGGAATAGAGCTTCGGAGATTTGGTTGTGGCATCGTCGACTTGGACATGCTTCGTTCGGCTATTTGTGGAGGTTGTTTCCTAGCCTATTTGTTAAGCATGATATTTCTAACTTTAATTGTGGTGTTTGTGAAATGGCTAAAAGTCATCATACTTCATTTCCTCCTAGGTTGAATAAAAGTTCAAACCCATTTATGATAATTCATTCTGATGTTTAGGGACCATCTAAAACTGCTACACTTGGTGGTGCTCATTGGTTTGTTACTTTTATTGATGATTGCACACATATGACTTGGGTTTGTTTGATGAAGTTCAAAAGTGAAGTTACTTCTTTGTTTCAGAAGTTTTACAAAATGGTACAAGTACAATATAAGTCACAAATACAGGTTCTCAGGAGTGATAATGGTGGCAAATATGTTAACTTTGAACTTCATGCCTTTCTTGATCATCATGGGATTGTTCATCAAACTACATGGTCCATATACTCCACAACAAAATGGGGTTGCTGAATGCAAGAACTGTTAGCTTCTAGAGGTTGTTCATGCTTCTTTACTCAAGGCGTGTCTCCCGTTATCCTTTTGGGGAGAAGCTCTCACCTTAGCTGCGTTTTTCATTAATTGTGTTCCATCCCGATCGGTTGCTTTTCAGACACCCCTTCAGGCACTTCTTCACATGTTGATGCTCATGCAGTCCCTAATCTTCCACTTCATGTGTTTGGTTGTGTGGCCTTCATTCATCTTCATAAACAACAACGAAGTAAGGTTGAACCTCGGGCCTTACAATGTGTGTTTGTGGGGTATGCATCAAGGCAGAAAGGATACCATTGTTATCACCCTCTGACGAATAAGTAGTTTGTCACTATGGATGTTGCATTTCATGAGCATGGTATGTACTTTTCCAATCCCGAGTCTTCACTTCAGGGGGAGAATAAAAAAGAAGTTCAAACTTTTGATTATACTATTCCAGATACAGATAGAGAATGATTTGGATTTAAGTGGTGATGTCTTGGAAATAAATGGTGATCATTCACACGAAAACAATGATATGAATGAATTGGAATTAAGTGGTAATGTCTTGGAAACAAGTGGTGATCATTCACATGGAAACAGTGTTGAAAACTTTGAAATGGACGAGTTGACATCGCCAGATAACTCATTGCCTGATAGCTCACTGCCAATTTCCTCACCACAAGACAACCCTGTGTGGCCAGCTACCTCACAATCGATCTCGAGTCCTAATAACCATAATCAATTGTCTTTAATCCCGAATGCACCACCACCACATCATCTCCTTGATCGCATCAACCGAGGTATTCCTAAACTTACTTATGAAGCCAACCCTAACTGCAAAACTAGGTATTCAGTGAGTAAGCCTAACCTTGAGTCTAATGTATTATACCCATTAAGTAATTATGTGTCTACTAGTCACCTATCAGAATCAAATAAGTCGTTTGTGCATCAATTATCTACTGTATCCATTCCTAACAGATGCTTTAACTGATCCACGTTGGCAGCAATGAATGAAGAGTTGAAGTCTTTGAAGAAGAATGCTACCTGGGAGATCACAGATTTACCAGCTGGAAAGAAAGTTGTGGGATGCAAATGGGTCTATACTGTGAAATACAAAACAGATGGGACGGTGGATCATTTCAAGATAAGACTGGTAGCAAAATGATACACTCAAAAATATGGAATCGATTACACAGATACATTTGCACCTGTAGCCAATAGCGGTGGGCGCGGTTCGGTTTGATGCGGTTTTGAGTGAAACCAAAACCAAAACCATAAATTTTTGCGGTTTGGTTTGGTGCAATTTTGAGGCTAAAGTCGAAATGAAACCAAATCATTTGGTTCGGTTCAGTTGGGTTTCAAACGATTTTGGTTTGGTTTCATTGTTTGAAAAAACTATTATGGTTACCTAGTTGATGACAACAAAATTCATATCCACCACAACAAAATAATTCAACTTGAGGCAACCTGTCACATCCCGGGCTCAACTCCACCGTAGCACGATATTGTCCGCTTTGGGCCTCGACCACACCCTCACGGTTTTGTTTCTGGAAACTCACATGAGAATTTCCCAATGGGTTACCCATCCTAGGAATGCTCTCGCGCGAGCTCACTTAACTTTAGAGTTCTAATGGAATCCGAAGCCAGTAAGCTCCTAAAAGGCCTCGTGCTAGGTAGATATAGGAATATACATATAAGGTTTACTGTAAGATCCCACATCGCCCATTGGAGTGATCCTTATATGTATATTCCCATCCCTACCTAGCACGAGGCCTTTTCGGAGCTCACTGGCTTCGGGTTCCATCGGAACTCCGAAGTTAAGCGAGTAATGCGTGAAAGCAATCTCATGATGGGTGACCTACTAGGAAGTTCTCGTGTGAGTTCCCAGAAACAAAACTGTAAGGGAGTGGTCAGGGCCCAAAGCGGACAATATCGTGTTACGATGGTGGAGCGGGCCTGAGATATGGTAGACCTTGGACCGGGATGTGACAATTTGGTATCAGAGCCTAACCTTGACCGCGTTTGTGTCGACGAGGATGTCGGGCCCCTAAGGGGGGTGGATTGTAAGATCCCACATCACCTAGGGGAGTGATCCTTATATGTATATTCCCATCTCTACCTAGCACGAGGTCTTTTGGGAGCTCACTAGCTTCGGGTTCCATCGGAACTCCGAAGTAAAACGAGTAACGTGCAAGAGCAATCCCATGATGGGTGACCTACTGGGAAGTTCTCATGTGAGTTTCCAGAAACAAAATTGTGAGGGCGTGGTCGGGGCCCAAAGCGGACAATATCGTGCTACGGTGGTGGAACGGGTCTCAGATATGGTGGACCCTGGACCGGGATGTGACAATTTGGTATCAGAGCCTAACCTTGACCGCGTTTGTGTCGACGAGGACGTCGGGCCCCTAAGGGGGTGGATTGTAAGATCCCACATCGCCTAGGGGAGTGATCCTTATATGTATATTCCCATCTCTACCTAGCACGAGGTCTTTTGGGAGCTCACTAGCTTCGGGTTCCATCGGAACTCCGAAGTAAAACGAGTAATGTGCAAGAGCAATCCCATGATGGGTGACCTACTGGGAAGTTCTCATGTGAGTTTCCAGAAACAAAATTGTGAGGGCGTGGTCGGGGCCCAAAGCGGACAATATCGTGCTACGGTGGTGGAACGGGTCTCAGATATGGTGGACCCTGGGTAGGGATGTGACATTTATAGGATCCACTCCCTTGGGCATGTGGGATGTTACAATCCACCCCCCTTTGGGGCCCGACGTCCTCGTCAGTACACTTCCGGCCAGGGATTGACTCTCATACCAAATTGTCACATCCTGACTCGGGGCCCCGCCACATCCCGGGCTCAACTCCACCGTAGCACAATATTGTCCACTTTGGGCCTCGACCTTGCCCTCATTGTTTTGTTTCTGGCAACTTACACGAGAATTTCCCAGTGGGTCACCCATCTTGGGAATGCTTTCGCGCGAGCTCGCTTAACTTCGAAGTTCCGATGGAACCTAAAGCCAGTGAGATCCTAAAAGGCATCTTGCTAGGTAAAGATGAGAATATACATATAAGGCTTACATAATCTACTCCCCTGGGTGATGTGGGTTGTTACACAACCAAGTTAATAAATTCATGTTCACAAATCCAAAATACAAATGTAGTTTGAAGAGCACTGCCTTTGACTTCTATTTTTGAATTTTTAACAACCCCTAATCGATTCAAATTCAGGAAGAGCCAAAGCCTTCCCACAGAAAGTCAGACTGTAATTGTAAATGAGATTGTCAAGGACTTGCACAACAGGCGATCTGTTTAATGACTTCCTTGCCTTGCTGCATCACAAATTCATGATTGGCGTAAGTTTAGGGTCTGATACCATCACAAATTCACATTACCTAATTGATGACAACATAATTCATACCACAACAAAATAATTCAACTTAATGAAAATAACCAATTAGAATTTAACACTTAATAAAGGTATGCGGTTTTGGTTTAGGTTTGGTTTTGGAGGGCCGAAACCGAAACCAAATCGTTTTTCCCCTATTCGGTTCGATTTCAAATTGAAACCCTTTTGAAACCGCAAAACCAAACCGTTCGTTGCGGTTTGATTTGGTTCGTGTTTCGATTGCGGTTTTCAATTTCAAGTGCCTACCCCGAGTAGCCAAGATCAACACAGTTCGTGTTTTGTTGTCCTTGGTTGCAAATCTTAATTGGCCCTTACAACAGTTCGATGTGAAAAACGCCTTCTTGCATGGAGACTTGACATAAGAGATTTATATGGATCTTCTACCAGGATGTAATGCTCCAGATAGAAGAAAAGTGGGCAGGTTGAAGAAATTCTTATATGGTTTAAAGCAGTCCCCTTGAGCATGGTTTGGAAGATTCACAAAATCTATGAAAGCATTTGGCTACAAACAAAGTAACTCCGATCATACTCTGTTCCTGAAAAGACGAAATGGGAAACTTACTGCACTTATAGTGTATGTTGATGATATGGTGGTAACAGGTAATGACCTAGAAGAATGTGTGGCCTTGCAAAGATATTTGTCTACAGAATTTGAAATGAAGGACCTTGGATCATTGAAATATTTTTTTGGGGATTCAGGTATTGAGAAGCAGTTCGGAAATTTTCTTATCACAGAGGAAGTATATTATTGATTTGTTGCACGAAACCGGCATGTCAGCTTGTCAACCAGTAGCTACACCATTCGAAGAAGGATTGAAGCTTAGTGTTAATCCTAATCAAGTACCAATTGACAAAGGGAGATACCAAAGGTTAGTAGGTCGTTTAATGTACTTGGCACACACAAGACCGGACCTTGCTTATGCCTTAAGTGTATTGAGTCAATACATGCATGATCCCGGAGAACAACGTATGAATGTAGTGATGAGAATTTTGAGATATTTGAAAGGAAGTCCTGGCAAAAGAATTTTGTTTAAAAGGAATAATCATCTTAGAGTTGAAGGTTATACTGATGCAGATTGGGTAGGTTCGATTGATGATAGGCACTCAACATTAGATTACTTTACATTCGTTGGGGGTAACTTGGTTACATGGAGAAGTAAGAAACAGAATGCGGTGGCCCGTTCCAGTGCAGAAACTGAATATAGAGGCATGGCTTTGTGGATTTGTGAAATTCTGTGGCTTAGGCTCCTGCTTCGCGATTTGGGTATACTACAGATCAGCCCATGAAATTATTTTGTGATAATAAAGCTGCCCATGACATTGCACATAATCCGGTACAACATGATAAAACAAAGCATGTTGAAGTTGATCGATTCTTCATCAAAGAAAAATTAGAAGAAAAAATAATTGAGCTACCGACAATAAGAATAGAAGACCAGTTGGCAGATATCCTCACGAAAGCTGTTTCAAGTCATAAGTTTTCAAGTTTCTTACATAAGTTGGGCAAGAGTAACATATATGCACCATCTTGAGGGAGAGTGTTGACTTTGTATCTTAGGTAGGATTCCTAATTGATATCAATTCCGAGTAATCTCTTGTAATCTCGTGTAATTAGTTTTCTTCCTATTACATTAGAGTTGTACACCTTATATAAATACCTCTCCTTGAGAAGAATAAAATCACCATTCAAAGCATTCTCTTCAAGTTCCATTTTCTCTTATATATTTGTATGCATAATATAATATATATCGATGGGACATTGTTTTGTTGAGACCATATCCACAGTAGTAGTACTCATAGCCTAGCGCTGTTCTAAATCTCATCTTGTGTTACATTTAGCTTTCATATATGAATTTTTACTGTCCCCTTCCATGTATGGTTTTATTTTATTGATCAATTGAATGTCTCTGTTTGGTCTTCTAAACTCAAACCGTATACATAACAATATGTTTTTTTTTTTTTTGTTAAATTGCTACAACTCATACTTTTGGTTTTAAGAATCAATAGCTTAATTAATAGTAGTGATTGATAACACTATCAAAGAACCAGAAATGATGAACTCAGAAAACCAAAAATTGATACTAGCTAACAGAAATGAATATTGAGAGAGAGAGAGAGAGAGAGAGAGAGAGAGAGAGAGAGAGAGAGAGAGAGAGAGAGAGAGAGAGAGAGAGAGAGAGAGAGAGAGAGAGAGAGAGAAATGAAAGAACTATTTGTATTGATTTGTGAATGAATGAGTTACACCGTCTGTGTTTACAGTACTATGTGATGAGTCGATATTATACTATATATTGTACCGTAATCTTAGTATTAATTTATTGGTTATTTTGTGAGAATTTTGATACTTTGAATTATATTTCCAATGTAGGACATTTGATTTCCTCTTGAGCAAAAAGTGGCCAAACGGATGAATTTCGGAGTGATTTCAATTGGAAGATGTTCTTTAGTCTTTCGACTTATTTGTACCAAAGTTTCAGATTTTTCAACTAAGCGGTTGATTTATGGCGATGGAATACAGGAGCAGAGTGCTATCAAAGTGACGTTTTGGGCTCATTTGGTTTTTTTTTTTTTTTTTTTTTTTTTTTTTTTTTTTTTTGCATCCAAGATGATGTCTTTTGGGTTCGAGGCCTTCTGCAATTATGTTCGAGATGTCCTAAGTTTTAATTCAAGTCATTTTGGGCATGTTTTGGACCCTAAAGATCCAGAAACGTGGGATTCTTTGTGACTGGGCAGATTTCCTAAAGTTAATTAGATAGGAATGTAATTCCTAGTTATCTTATTATATTATGTTTTCTATTTTTTAGAAGACCTTTTCTAAAAAGAATTTTATTTTCTAGTAGTACAGATAAGGCTCCTATCACTATATATCAAGCACATAGCTTTGCTATCAAGCACATAGCTTTGCTATCAAGCTATCTATCTAACTAACTAACTAACTAGCTGATTATTACATCATTCAATCTTTTATGACCATAAAGCTAAGCTAACATATTTTATGTTCAGTTGAATAGTGAGCTGGCAATCCATTTGACAATGAGATAGCTGTCAATCAATCTATTATATTCAACATTCCCCCTCAATCTCGGCTGGCGTACCTAGCTTGAAATTGTAGCAGTGTCTAGGAAATGATGGATTGTGAAGACCCTTAGTAAGTACATCAACCATTTAGTCTTCAGTAGGAATGTAAATCACCTCCAAATCCCTTGTTGAACACTTTCTATAACAAAGTAGAAGTTTGTATCAAGGTGTTTGATTCGAGAATGGAACACAGGATTTGCACTAAGTGCAATAGCGGAAATGTTATCATAATGAATTGCAGAAGGTGAAGGTAAAAGCAGTTCCAAATCCTTCAATATTCCTCTCACCAAAGCAATATCAGTTGTAGTATGAGCAAGAACCTTATATTCTGGTTCTGTTGAGCTCTTTGAAACTGAACTTTGCTTTTTTGATTGCCAAGACACTGGATTATTTCCCAAATACACTACATATCTTGTAATTGATCTTCTTGTATTAAGATTAGTTGTCCAATCTGCATCTGAAAATGCAGTCAATGTTGTTACTGTATCAACCAGTGTTCTAAAACGCGGTCTAGGCGGCCGCCTAGGCGCTAGGCGGCGCCTAGGCGCTAGGCGGCGCCTAGGCGCTAGGCGGCGGTGCTCCGTCGCGATTAACTAGAAATCGTTCACTAAATCGGCAAGGACATTAAGCGGTGTAAGACGGCCACCTGGGCGGGCTAGGCGGGCTCGGCGGACGTTGGGCGGTCTGGGCGGCCTGGAAAAGAAACTTCAGTCGCGAGACTCACAACCTTCTTATCTCCCCGAGTCTCGCCGTCTACCTCTCTGTTTGCTAGAAGAGAAGTCGAATATCTGTGGTGGCGCAAGTTGGATTTGAGATCCAATTTTGAGGTTCTGAAAGGGCGAAGAAGAAGATGAGGGAAGAGAGTGAGAGCGAGAGAGAGAGGCTGCGAGAGAGAGAGAGACTGAAAGAACCAATTTTGAGGTTCTGAAAGGGCGAAGAAGAAGATGAGGGAAGAGAGTGAGAGAGAGAGAGAGACTGAAAGTTCAAAGAACCACGGGCGAAGAAGAAGATGAGGGAAGAGAGTGAGAGAGAGAGAGAGACTGAAAGTTCAAAGAACCAATTTTGAGGTTCTGAAACTGAAAGGACCGGTTGCGTGAAAGGTTGGGTGAAATCCCTGTTTTTCATGCATGTTGAAAATTGAAATCCCTGCTTTTCATGGTTGTAAACTTGTAATCATGAAAACCACCCGTGAGCTTTTGATATTTTTATAAGTTATATATTATAAAGGGTCGGATGAGAACCACCCACTTGTGTGGGTTTTTATATTTTAAAAGTTTGGGATGTATATCTATATCATATGTATATAAATGTTATATAAATTATTTAGATAATATTTTGTTTTTTCCCTAGGCAAGCATATTATATATGTACATAAAACATTCACATATGTATGTTATTCTATAAGAAATAACATATTATTCAATATTTATTTACATCTGGTATAGTAAGTTTAATTAATTCATATAAAATATAAGAAATTTACCTAAATCCGCCTAGGCCGCCTAGGCGCCCGCCTAGATCCCGCCTAGCCGCCTAGGCGCTAGGCGCCATCCCACCGCCCGACTAGCGCCTAGCGTTTTTTAGAACCTTGGTATCAACAGAATATAAGATCCCATGATGCAATGTTCCTTGTAAATACCTCAACATTCTCTTTACTGCTCCATAATGCATTTCTGTATGAGAATTCATAAACTGACACACTATATTCACATCATATGAAATATCTGGTCTAGTGAAGGTCAAGTATTGCAATGGTCCTATAAAGAGAAGGATTTGATATTATGGGACCATCTGAATTCAACATTTGATCATGTGGTTTACAAGAATTGGTTGCATGATTAAATGAATCCATACCTACCTTGTGGATCAAATCTTTTATATACTTTAACTGGTTGACAAATATATCACCACTTGGTTTATATAAAATCTGTAACCCTTAGAAAGTATGTCAATAGTCCCATATCCTTGAGTTCAAAAACTTCAGCCAATTCATCAATCATTTTCTGCACTTTAAGAGAGTTAGACCCTATGAGTATGATATCATCAACATGTAGGAGAAGAATGACTGTCACTGCCATCTTTCTTGAAGAACAAGCTTGTGTCAGAAATTGAAGAATGAAATTACATAGCTGCTAAGTACGATGTGAATTTTGAATTCCATGTCCTTGGAGCTTGCTTTAAACCATATAGAGATTTGATGAGTTTACACACATAAATAGGATGAGATGCATCTACAAACCCCTATTTTTGTTTCATATAAATTTCTTCTTGCTCACCATGCAGAAATGCATTTTTGATATTAAGCTGTCTAAGTTTCCAACGGTTAATTGTAGCTAGAGCTAACAATATTCTCATAGTGGTATGTCTAACCATTGAACTAAAAGTGTCAAAGTAATTAGTACCTTGCATGCTCTTGAGGGAATCCTTGAGCCACAAGCTTTGCCTTATATTTGGAAGCACTACCATCAAGATTTTTCTTCACTTTATAAACCTATTTGCTGCCAACAATGGATCTATCATTAGAAGAGGTGACTAAAACCCATGTTCCTTGACTTCTAAGAGAATCATATTCTTCTTGCATAGCTTGTTGCCATTGTGTCCTTAAAGCAGATTTTTTTAATATAGATGGTTCTGAGACATCAATAATTTCATATATAAAAGTATACCCAACAAATTGATCTTCTTCAGTTAACTGCAAAGACTCTAACTCAGGAAAGAAGCTATGAAACATTGTAGTCCTTCTTCTGAATAATGCCACTCTTTAATCTTATTACCATTTGATGCATAGAACCAGAAGTATTCATATTAGTAGAGATGTTAGTGCCAATGGTGATTCATTTTGTGATGAGAAACGTAAAATTACCCTGAAGTTGAGAATTTGAGTAGACATGCAACATTGGTGATGTACCAAAGTGATTATGTGGGGAACTTTGGACTGCATATTGCTCTGAAATAGCATTTGACTCTCTTGACTATAATTCAGTACTATTGTTTGTAACTAATACAGAAGGACTTGGAGTTGTAGATTGCAATTCAGAACTGCTATTGATATCTGATACATAATTTTCCTCTTGAATTTCATCGTCACTATTCTGTGCATTTTGATGACTATGCACTGGAATAGGCACCTGAATAACAACATGAGTTTGATTTAACCTTTGACAAAATCTTGAACAAGTATCCTTTGTTACAGATAGCTGCTTGAAAGGATAAACATTCTCATCATGAATAATATGTGTTGAAATGATGAATTTACCATGATGAGCCGTTATTATACTATATATTTTATCCTAATCTTAGCATTAATTTGTTAGTTATTTTGGTAGAATTTTGATACTTTGTTATGTATTTTAAATGTAGGACATTCAACTTCCTTTGGAGCAAAAAGTGAACAAACAGATGAATTTTGGAGTGATTCCAATTGGAGGGGGTTCGTGAGTCTTTCAAGATGACTGTATCAAAATTTCAAAATTTTCTACCAAGCCGTTTGACCATGGCGATGAAATAAAGGCCCAGCGTCCAGCTTTCCTAGATTGCATTTTCTGGACATTTTGGGTATTTTGAAGGTCAAGATGGAATATTTTGAGGAAGATTCCTTTTGAGGATTTATAGGGGACGTCTGAAGCTTCAAAAGAGACATTTTGGGACCAAATCGGAGTTGATTTGGTTGGTCAAAAGTCTGATTTTCTAAGAAGTCCGAATTTTACTTCAAATAGGAAACCTTTAATTTCTGTTTTAGTATTTTTATTATGTTTCCTAGTTTTATTCTAAGACCTTTTAGGGTTTTAATTTGTAGTGGTATAAATAAGGCTTTTTAGCCATTAGGGTTTTTTATGCAAGAAATAGGGGAAGAACGCACGCACTAATTTAGAGAGCCTTAGAAGTTTATTTTCAAGGTGTTTTCTATCCTTGTTTTTAATAATATTTTGTGTATGGTTGTTTATAACTAATTTCCGTTTGCTAGGGTGAAGCCTTGAGCCTTAGCATGAATATGTAGTCTTTATTCAATTGCTTATGATATTATGCATGTTTACTTTGAATTATTAATCACTGTGCTTGAACTGTCTCTATGTCTTAATGCTTATCTGCCATTAGGATGTTTAGATAAGTAATCGGATGCAATTCGGTCGGAATATCATCGGAGGATTGAGTATTTGCTTCTTGTGATTAATAATTGTAATTTCACCTAAGGCGAATATCATGCTCTTAGGGGTTGCATGGTTTTTCAAAAGGTTTTCATAAAACTTAATGAGTCTTGCATGTTCATATTTGATCTGAATATCACAGGCGAAATGCATGTTTGATATACGTTCTTGCTTGAATATCACGAGGAGAATATGCATAAGGAAAATCTAACCTTCAAAGTTGCATGTGTAATTCGTAAGTAATTGATAAAACTACATAAGATTGTTAAAGGGACGGTGGAAAACTAGGCTTTTAACTTTATTTTCAAAACTATTTTCTTTAGTTTTTCTTTGTCAATTTAATTAGTCATTTTAAGTAAATTCGTTTTTATTATTTTTAAATTCTAAAATCAACCTTTTTGAGACTTTGTTCAAAATAGTTAATTAAGAATTAGTATAAATACAAATTATTCATTCAATCCCTATGGAAAACAACCTTGCTTGAGCTACTATATTACGATAACCTTGTACTCTTGCAAGTATTTTTAAGTGTTTTTATCCCTATTTGCATAGGTGATAAAAATCTCTATCATACCACTGTGAATATCATAACCTTTTCATCTTTTATATCCCACTACAAAACCCAGAAAAAACATACTGACTTGACCTTGGTTGAAGTTTGTTCTCATTGTAAGGTATGAGATAAGGGTATATTGCAGTCCCAAAAACTTTGAGACAATGAATTGTAGGATTTTCACCAAATAGTAACTGATAAGTGTACTATTTTCCAGAGTTTGACATGGCATCCTAGTGCATATGAAGAGTGTGATACCAAACTGGCTCGAATATGAGCTTCTGTCATTAAACTTAAAGCTGTTTCAATCAGATACCTATGCTTTCTCTCAACAAGTCCATTTTACTAAGGTTGTGAGGATAGGATACCTGATGTATGATACCCTTATGATCCAAGAAATTCTTCATCATTTTATTCTGATACTCCCAACCACCATCATATTGTAGACATTTAATTTCAGTATTAAGCTAAGTAATGACAAAAGCATGAAACTTGGCAAAAATTTGGAACATATCTGATTTATTTATCATTGGGAAAATCCATATAAATCTTGAGTAATCATCTACCAAACTCACATAATACATATACCCTTCTATAGATTTCTAAGGAGGTGGACCCTATACATCTGACTGTATCTTTTCAAACATGAATGTTTTTCTAACTTGTTTTACAAAAAATGACAATTTACACATTTTACCATAAATTTGAGAGGCAAGAATCACTACTAACTGATACACCTACAGTCTTCAACATTATAAATAATACTTCCTCAAATAGTTGCCCCAACCTTTTATGCTAAATTAAGACTCTTACTTTCTTTCCAAGAAATGCAGCACTATTGTCGAACTTTGCAACAAATGAACTTTTGAACACTTTTTTCACTCTTTCCTTTGTACAAAATCACCCGAGTTGCCTTTCTTGTATAAAAAAACACCAAATTGTCACACATGAACCAACAACCATCATCTCTACATAGTTTCTTAATTGATAACAAAATCATTGCAAAATGAAGAACATACATCACATTATTTAATACAAATATATGATTATCTGTGTCAACTACCCATGTAGCAGCATTTGAGAAGCCATGGACATTCTGAGCCATTTGAGTTGTATTGGATGATTGAGCTGCCATTCCAATAGGTGACTAAGTGAGTGATGGAGGTGGAGGAGACCCGTGATAGGAATACTTATTCTTATGATAGCATTGTAGAGCAGTGTCGACTTTCTTTCCACAGATTTAACCAACAGTTGGCTTTCTAGTAGCTTGATCATTATCAGTCTTGTAAAAACAATTTGGTGTAGTGTGTGACCTCTTTGAACAAATACATTTAGGAGAAACAGAAGACTTGTAATTTGCATTCTCATTTCAGTTGCTTCATTGCTTAAATCCACTTCCACTAGAAAAATTATTTATAACTGCCATATTGTATTCTCACTTAAGTTGCTTCATTGCTTAAATCCACTTCCACTAGAAAAATTATTAGAACTGCCATATTGGTTTTGAGACCCCTTGGTGTTATTATTAGACCCATTAGATCCATTACAATCATAGAACCATAAGACCTATTTCCAAAGTTGGAATAAGTTCTTGAGTTATTGTTGTTTCCATTGAACCTTATGTTATTGAAATTTAATCTCTGTTATAATTGAAAAGGTCTTCCACCATTTCCAGCAAACCCACCATTGAAACCTCCTTGAAATCTTTGTCTGTTGGAACTCTCTCGTTGCTCAAAATTCTGGTATAACCACCTTGAATACCTTGTACATTTGATGATTCACTATTTATTTACATGGCATATATTAACCCAGCAAGACTATTCATATTTGTTTCAAGCGACCTTTTAACACCAATTAACTGAGCTATGAAATCTTTCAAAGAGATGGATGTTTCCCTTGCAAGAATGATAGTCTTTATGACTTCAAATTTGGGTGGTAATCCTGACAACACAGCAATCATCAAATCATTCTCTGATTTTCTCCCATGTAGATACCAACTCATCCTTAATAACCTTCAATCTTGGTAAGAATTTGTCCACTGAATCAGACATTTTTTGTGCAGTGTGAAATTCAGTCTTTAACTGATTTATCCTCACAAAAAAAAAAACAGATGCAAACCTTTTTTGTAAACTTTCTCGACCCTCTTTAGTAGTCATGTAGCCTATCATATGATCCCTGCTTCATCAGTTAATGTACCAATGAGCAAACTCAGCAAAACCAAATCTTTCTGAATCCATTACTTATATACATGCTTAATTTCTTTTGTGACAACCACCTTCAGGAGTTATTACGATACTTTGGTGGACACTGTGATTCCCCATTGAAGTAATCGAACAAATCATACCCTCTAAAAACTGATTGAAACTGGTAACTCCACTTTACAAAGTTATCTTCTTGCAATTTGACTATGATCATACCAAGTAACCCCTCGATCTTGACTGAATTTGCAGCCATTGTAATGGATACAAAACAAACACTTATGACCTGAATCTTGATTAACAGAGAGTATAATATCACTTTTGGCTTCGTCCTTCTATGAAGGGACAAGAATCAACAATCTTGAACAATTAAGAGGATTTCAACAATTCGGCCTTTTTAATTCCTCATAACAATCATATACATCATTACACAAAAAACAGGAATTGGCATCGACCTTTTTAATTCCTCACAACAATCATATACCTCATTTACACATACAATCAAATAGATCGTGTACACAAAATTCAAGAATTTTGATGAATCAAAGAACGAAAATATATACCAGTAACCCAAAAGAACGAACTTATATGCCAAAAAAACTTCAGCGATCACGAATTGAACCTTCAAAACAAGAAAACTCCGGGGAAAAGCTCGAAAGACTGTCCTAGGCAATTGATATCATGATAACAGTATCAAAGAACCAGAAATTGATACTAGCTTCCAGAAATGAATATTGAGAGAGAGAAATGAATAGACTGTTTGTAATGATTTGTGAATGAATGAGGTACACAGTCTGTGTTTACAGTGCTATATATCAAGCACATAGCTTGGCTAGCAAGCTGTCTAATTAACTAACCAACTAACTTATTGATACATCATCAAATCCTTTGTAACCATAAAGCTGAGCTAGCATATTTTCTGTTAAGTTGAACAGTGAACTGGCAATCCATTTGACTCTGAGCTGGCTGTCAATCAATCCATTATATTCAACAGTAATGTATTCTTGTATGACACCAAGGATGACGATTCCATTAAGGGACCTGGATGGTCCTGAGACCACCCGAACCTTGGCTAAGTGGTTGTGAGGCCTTCCAAGTATTAACACTATGAATCTGATGAAGAAATGAAGAAATATGTATAGAGGTTTACAGAGAAAATAGCAGAGAGAAAGAGAGAGAGAGAGAGAGAGAGAGAGAGAAATGTAGAAACTTTTCATATTACTTCATAAGAATCTAAAGGCTTACAAGCTATGCTATATATAGCATTTTACACTTGTCAGCTCATCTTTATCCACCTAACTAACTTTTAACCATTAAGCAACTAACAACAATTCTCAACTGTATTTTGTTGACATGGCACACACCCTTATTCTACTAATGACATGTGTCTACACTTATCATCCCCCCTCAATCTCAGTTGGGTTTACCGAGCTTGAGATTGTAACAATGTTTGAAGAAAGCTGGATCGTGCATGCCCTTGGTTAGAATATCTGCAATCTGATGCTCTGTTGAAATATACTGCACTTGTAAGTAGGGATGGGCAAATACCCATTGGTTATAAACGGTTACGGTTATGGGTAACCATTTAGATAAATAAACGGTTATGAGTATAACCGTTTACCCGCGAAATTTAAATGGGCGGTTATGGGTATTAACCACGGTTATAAACGGGTAACCGTTTACCCATTTATTTTATATATGTAAAACTAACACAAACCATGTTCTCGATTCAATAATACTTAGCACCCAATAAAATAGCAAGGAATTCATCGGTCATTCTCTCAATAACACTACTACAGGAATGATGATTCTCATCATCAAGGAATTGGTCAAATTAATTTAAATTCCTTGCGGGTAACCGTGAAATTGACAGAAATGTCTTCTAAACAATTTTTGTAACTCAATAATACTTAGCAAATATTATATTTACCTTAAGTGATAACAGTTAAAAATATCATCCGTAAACTATTATTTCAATTATTGGAATGATATAAAGACTTAAAAAATTAAAATATGGAAATGTATGATGAATGTACCCACCAAGGACCACAAGTTTGGGCTGCGAAGGAGAAGCCTGTAGCATGATCTGATCATATTTTCATTTATTTTAATCATATGGTTCCTTGGATTTTGTATATTTGAATGGATTAAATGCAAAATGTCTTGACCTTATTTATTTTTTGTGTACTTCTATATCTTAATTTGCATTGCTTTGACAAAAACATAATCTTAAATGGTGGTCGCGTGATGCGATAATTTTGCTGTTTGGCCGGCCTTCTATCAAATCCAAAGTTGCCTTTTTAGTACTTTCAATATGGTATACTTCAATTTATGTGCTTAGTCACTTTGCTTTCTATTTACATTATGATCATCAGCGGATGTTCGCAAACTAGTATTCTTTGTGGTTGTACAGCCTTACAATCTCTACATTGCACTTCACTATATCATATGGATTTGAAGCTGCTGCAAGGTACCACTCTCATCATTTCTTTTTTTAAGTGCATTTTGTATTTTACATAAATATACGTAGGACTTCTCAAGCAATATTCGAACTCCCCTCAAGACCGCTCGAGTAGCGCTCAAACCTAATAAACAGGATTGCATATTAATATTGTGTGTTTTAATGCTAGGGGCCTGGAGATAATAACTGAAGTAAACCTAAACATCAACTTTTTTTTTTTATAGTATTTGGGCGTCAAAAGAATTAAGAGCTGGAAATCCATAAGCAGCTAAGTGGCTATATGTGACACGCCTGACTCTGATATCCTCTAAACATCAGGGTAGGCACATATTGGCCGACACCCGAAGGTGATGAAGCCATATAACATGCAAGAGAACTATGAAGAAAGAACGAACATAAATAAAACTCGTAAATTTAACTATAATGAATATGCAATTGTGGAATGTGTTCAGAGCATACAACTAATACAGGACATTGTAAAAGGAATATTATAAAACTGTACTAACAAAGGAATGGGTCCTACGCTGAGAGGACTCAAAGATACGATGCGAAGTGCCTTGACGCTGAGATTGTACGCCTTGATTCTAAGCCTTGAGGGGGGCGTAAAACAAAACATGAGTGGACCAAGTTTATATATAAGTAATACAAAAACAATTAGTCATCAACGTACTAACCCCCAGGTTTAGAAAACTCATACAACATAATAAGGAATACATTTTCCGAAAACCCTAGCATTCCATAAAACCTTTCATAAAACATATATCATATATAGTGTGCTTAGTAGTTGTATCATCATTCGCCCAAAGGCCCTTAATCACCCAATTGAAGTCATATATAAGTATTGTTCCCCCGAAGGCCCTTCATCACCCGACAAAGCCATATATAAGTATCATTCGCCCGAAAGCCCTTCACCATTTGCCTGAAGGCCCTTCATCACCAAACCGAATCCATATATAAGTATCATTCACCCGAATGCACATAGTATGAATAACCATTGAGTAAGCACAAAAAATCATGAACATAATCTTTCTAAAATATATCTCATCGGAGCTCAATAGCTCAAACATCATATCATAAATTCATAGGAGCGTTCTAGCTTAAAACATCATCACCATGTTCATAAGTATATATAATCATAAATATTTCAAAGGCGTAAATTCAATAAAGCATGATATTTCATAAAGCGTAAATCCGATTTATTCATAAATGTTCCATAAAACGTAGTCATAAAATCATTCTTTTCGATGGCGACGGAGAACAGTACCTTCGACGAAGGTGGGTGTGCTCCATGCACCCACCATGGTAGCGCCCACGTGTGAATTGACATGCATACCCACTCGCTGACTTACATGCAAACCTATTCGCTGACCTGGAAACAGAAAACCTGTCCGGGTCAGGTCAGACTTGGGTCTGATTTAGGTTTTGGGTCGTTGGGTTGGGCCTGGTTTCCTAGTTGGGTTTTGGGCTGATTTCGAATCTAGTTTTAAATTCAAGTTTTGGGTTCAAGTCGGTTTGACCTAGTTTCAGGCCGTGGGTTGACCAGAATTTGGGCAGAGCTTTTAGAGCTCCGTTCGAGCTCATTAAAATGAAGCTTAGAAAGAGAAGAAGAGCTTTGTACCAATTTAGAGACGTGTGGTGGCTGAAGTTGGCTAAAAAATGGCCTGGAAGTTTTGGGTTCTCGCAAAAAAACTGGGAAAGTCTTCCCGAGTTGTTTTCTGTCACAATACGTCAACAAGGCATACCTATAGTTTTTAAAACCAACCAAGACGTTGAAAATGAAGAAGGAGCGATGGTATTTTGAGTTTGACCTAGTCGGGAAAAGGTAGAACTTGCCAGAGTTCACCATTGCACCATCTCGGTGCTTGTTGAGGAAGAAAAGAGAGATAAAGGTAAGGAGTGAGGGAGAGGCCAACATGGCAGTGGTTCGTGACTAGCGTAAAGTTATGGTGGGTGTGCTCGCCGCTGCGATAAGGGTGGTGTGATCTCAGTTTGTAGAGAATGAGAGAGGATAGCTGGGGGAGTTTGAGAGAGAGAGATGTGAGACTTTTGGGTGGAATACATGGAGAGAAGGGAGGAGATGAGGGAGGGGGCTAGGGACAAAACCAAAAGGGTGGGTCTCCCTTGAGCATACCAATTAAGACCATAAAGCAAACATGACAAAATATCTCCCAATCAAAGTGAATTTACAAAATTACCCTCGATGTTTTGTAAACTCCAAGACGTGTCTTTACAATCTACCCCCCGTTAAGAAAATTTTGTCCCCGAAATTTGAAATAACTTGTTATACGTAAAAAACAAAACTTGAAGCGAGGAAGAAAAATATATATATATATATAAAGAAGAAATCAAGTCAGGCTTGCATCAAAGAGAATATGCCAAACCATCGCGATTGGGTTGCAATGTTTTCTCTTTCATGCCTCCAAGCTCATACCTTCTTCCCCCATCAGTATAAAAGTAGAATCATACTTTATAAAGATATAAAGTCGAAATTATATAATAACATAAGGTCAAAAATATGTACGCATAAGAAGATATCATCAAAATAGATATGTACTAACATAGAAGATGAAAACTCATATGGAACTTAAAACTGAAAGTGGAAAAGACTCACTTAAACATTTGTAACGTCAAAAACACAAATATATAACTATAATAAAGTAAGTTAAAATACTTGCACTGAGAATTAAAATAAAAAATGAAAATAGGTCTCGCCTAAGCATTCGTAATGCGTTTACCCCAAAAATAGGTGTTTGTGTCTTTAGGTCGAGCCCAAACAATAACTAATCAGTATCAACTACCGTACACAGGTCTACCTGTCCACTTGCATAACGAACACAATGAATAAGCCATCGATATTACAGTCTGCAACCCGCAATATCGACAACACATTGTTGTCTCAATAAACAAGTAGTAATTTCCCAAGTGTGCAAAATTATCATTTTGTCCAACTACAAGGTGACATCAAGCATACAGTTTCCCATATTGAATTTGGATCCTTTGAATACCAGTTTCGCAATACTTTTCTGTATAACAAGTGTTGCCGGTAGAATCTCTCATACTATGTCTCAAATAGTGCCATACCCAAATCGAAAATAAAAACTATCGTTGTAAACAACTCCAAAAGAGATCGGAAAAAATTCTAATCATGCTGAAACCACACAACGAATAAACACAACACGTCCTCCAAGGTCTAGATAGCTCATTCAGATTGTTCAACAATTTAAGAATGAAATGCAGTACTAGACAATAACTTAGTACCCATGGCCTTCATGAAAGCATCATGATAAGGTACAATAATGACGGCACACCTTATAACCGAATAATGTGATTCACAAAGCCTAACTGAACCGATTCGTTGAAACTTCCTCTTGGATTTAGCGAACGGTTATGCGGAGAAGGCTAAAAGAACACTCAAGAATTTAAAGGTCAAAACAAGTCCAACAAATCTAAAGTATTAGATAACTGGAGTGAATGCATAACTTTGATGCAAGAACATGTGTATGTACCTAACTTGATTATGTGGTGGCAAGTCGAGATGGTTGAGAATGGACTCGACTCGATTGGTACTTTAAAGTAATCTGATCGACGGTAACATAAACCTTTTTCCCATTCCAATATTCACAACAGCTGTTACAACGATAACCTCAGGGATATTCAATCACCAGTAGCAATGATTCGCTCAATAGGGTGATAATGGATGATTGAATGACTGATGGTCTTATCTAAAACTTTTGAATCTGAGTGGTTTTCCTGAACAGTTTGTTTGCTTAGAAATGATACGAAGTGTTTTACGGTAAACATGAACCCAAAGTTGACTAAAATGCCTTCCAGTACCAGGAGGTGAACCTGGGATTACGGTCGTAATTGATGCTAATCGAGACGTCGATCTAAAAAAGTCTAAACTGAAGAATTATGCCAAGCGGTCGAAGTATAGTCCTCACAGATTGGTAGATAAAATGACGAGTGAGTTGATCAACAAATACTGAAACGTCGTCATAGTCTCCATGTGTACAAGGTGGTTTTTACCAGAAATCTATGGTGACATTAACCCATTTCCATTCACATCCTCAGTGGGTCCCCGACAAACCAAGAAGGACAACCATGGGAACTTCTTCCCACCTATAAACAGGAATAGAAAGAAATTGAGATAAGCCCAATGGAGTCCATCTCATAGCTTCCACTTATTAGTAAATCAGATGCTACTCACATATTCATCGATATCCTATTCATATAATACCAGTAATAAAGCGGACGAAAAAAGTGGTACAATTTAGTACTGCCAGCATGCATGGCATACGATGAAATGTGAGCCTCATAAAGAATTTTCCTTTTTCATAGCTTCCTTACCCTTAGGCAAGAACAATTTGTTTCTTATCAACAGAGTTTTAACTCCTCAGACTTTCAAATCTTGTCTCATGTCATCTGACATTTTCTCCTTCAAACTCACACATTACTGATTAAACTCTTGGGCTTCTTACCCAAAATCTACCAATATAGGCTTGACTAAGGAGTGAGCCGACAATACTCAATGTGGATTGGATGCCAAAGTAAAGCCAATTCGTCAAAGAGAAAATGATAATGGAACATGGATAACTCAGATGAAGGTAAGTTATCCATGGGATTTTTGACTAACAACATCAGCTACGACATTTACCTGACCAAGATGGTACTAAAAAATGCAAACAGGATCATTGATGAGTTCCATCCACCTATCCCGTCTTAAACTCAACTCATTCTGTGTGAAAACTCACTACAACTTTTTTGGTCAGAAAGGATGTAACACTTTTTGTTGTAGAGAAAACATCACCAGATTTTACAGCAAAGGAAATTGTTGCCAACTGTAGGTCATGAATAAGATAATTCCTTCCGTGAGGTTCAAGATGCCCGGGACCATAGGCGATAACTTTCCCATGCTACATTAGAAAACAACCCAAATGTGATAAGGATGTAAAACGAGCGGCTTAAAACTCACCATTAACGTCAAGAAAAGCAGGGACAGAAGCATGAGTAAGATGATGTTCCATACACCAAAATTTTTTGTTCCCAACCTTCATACCACAAAATTTCAACAAAGAAAGGGTGTCATTAGATTTTCAAGTATAACAGTAACCATTGGCTCAAGGTAAAAGATAATATGGTTCACTTCATACGGTTCTAACCATCAAGATGCACACGAGTTACTTGGTCATGCTGCATCAGCGTGCAACCAAACATTCAATAAAACATCACCGTAAAATTCAAAATTTATCGATATCATCGAAAAGTGTAAAAACAATGATCAAGTGCGACAATACTTCTGTTGTAAAAAAGATTGACTTGCTCCCTAGCCAAAAAGGAATAAGGCTCTGCACAAAGAATCATTAAGAACTGCCGATAGAAAGTGACAAGACCAAAGTTATTTCACATTTCACAACACCTTGTGAGGATTTCAATTTCCAACGGTCGCAACCTTTTTGAAAATTGATAAGAATAGCATCTACTACAAAGGAGTCTCCTAAGAAAAGTATCTAATTGGTGTACTTCTGACTGTTGATGTTTAGTGATCTTAACCTCGTTGTTTGAGTAACTAAGAAGGTTGCCAATAGAACAATCGCCGAGATTTTTTCTGAGGGTCCACACTAATTTCCTCAGCCGGAATGACAAATCCGAGAACATTGATTTGATCCCACCAAACTAACACTTGTTAAACTATGCTTACAACTGGTGATTCCTCACTGTCTCTAACATGAACTTCAAATATTTCAAGAAATTTCCATATAGATATAACTCTGCCCGCCAATCTTAGGGAACACATATCACAGAGTAATATAACCATTTCAGATCTTTAGTTGGTCTTATCCAAACTTTATCCCACTAAGATTTTTTTGTTTCACAACACTTCTATGTAGATCTAGCTCAGCCTACCATTCTTAGGAAATGCATGTCGCATAGTAACATCACATTTTTGAACCATCAACTGGCCTTAACTAGACTTCATCTTACTGATATTTTTCAATTTCACATCACTTTAATGTAAATCCGACTCTGCTTGCCATTCTTAGGGAACGCATGTCGCAGAGTATCAGTCCGTTGTTGAAAGTCGTCCGACAATCCATTTCGTCACCGATGAGGCACAATCCTGACATGAAATTTGTACTTCAAATAGAATGTGACAATTCAGGACAGGAAATGGTTTGCATAACTGCGCTGAATGGTACCAAATCCAGAAGTCGTGCCACCCATATGGTGTCAACTACAACAGTAACCGAAGATCTGAAGTATGCTTTGAATAATCCATGCTCTGATACCAAATTGACATGCCCGACCCCGATATCTTCCAAACACCAGGGTAGGCACATGTTGGCTGACACCTGAAAGTGACGAAGCCAGAATAACATGCAAGAGAACTATGAAAAAAGAGCGAACATAAATAAAACTCGTAAATTTAACTATAATGAATATGCAATTGTGGAACGTGTTCAGAGAATACAACTAATCCAGAACATTGTAAAAGGAATATTATAAAACTGTACGAACAAAGAAATGGGTCCTATACCGAAAGGACTAGAAGATACGATGCGAGAGTTCCTTGACACCGGGATTTTACGCCTCGATTCTAAGTTCTGAAGGGGGCGCAAAACAAAACATGAGTGGACCAAAATTATATGTAAGTAACACTAAAATAGTTATTCATCAACGTACTAACCCTCAGATTTAGAAAACTCATATAGCATAATAAGTAATAGGTTTTCCGAAAACCCTAGCATGCCATAAAACCTTTTATATCATATATAGTGTGCTTAGTAGTGGTATCATCATTTGGTTGAAGGCCCTTCATCACTTGACTGAAGCCATATATAAGTATCATTTCCCCGAAGGCCCTTTATAACCCAACCGAAGCCATATAGAAATATCATTCGCTCGAAGGCTCTTCATCACCTGACCGAAACCATATATAAGTATCATTTGCCCAAAGGCACATAGTATGAATAACCACTAAGTAAGCATAGAAAATCAAGAACATGGTCTTTCCAAAATATATCTCATCAGAGCTCAATAGCTCATACATCATATCATAAATCCATAAGAGCGTTCTAGCTCAAAACATCATCACCATGTTCATAAGTATATATAATCGTAAATATTTCAAAGAACGTAAATTCAATAAAGCATGATATTTCATAAAGTGTAAATTTGATTTACTTATAAACATTTCATAAAACGTAGTCATAAAATCATGCTTTTCATGTATGCATTTCTAATAATAAAATCATGCATTTTGGAAATGATCCACTCATAGATACTCCGCCATTGACAAAACCAAAAGGGTAGGTCCCTCTTGGGCACACCAATTAAGACCAAAAAGCAAACATGACAAAATATCTCCCAATCAAAGTGAATTTACAAAATTGCCCTCGACGTTCTGTAAACTTCGGGACGAATCGTTACAGTATGGGCCACAATGTTTCTATCACTCTCTGAGGCAGTTATTGTGAGCACAATTGTCTTCTGCTGCCGCTCTGTTTTGGGGAATGTTTTTAGTAGTGAGAAGCCAGTTGTGGATTGCATTGCGGTCATGGCACCTCTGATTTGTATCTTAGTATTTATGGATAGCTGACAAGCTATTTTTTGCAGGTACTTTCCATCATATGTTTTCTCATATATAAGCTTCTTTATTGGGTGCAAGTAATGCCACATGGATTGCATTTGTATGCTACACACTTGTTTTGTAAGGCTTTTAGAATCACTTAAAGCACAGTTAGATACAAACAGTGATTTTTTGCCGTGCTTTTTGAAGAAGCACCTACCAAGTGCTCATTCGAAAGAACACTTAATTGTAAAAGTGCCTTCCACAAATCTCTCACAAACATAAAGTAGTTATGTTCGAAGCACTTTTTATAAGAAGTATAACAAAAAATAACTAAAAATTGTTGAGAATGAATGTGAGGAGACCTTACATGTACTTATAAGTAAGTTGAGATACTCTCCATATTGCCAATTAGTTCTATGGTGGAACCATAACTTTTTTCAGGAATCCAAATGCTTTGAAATATTACTTTCTAGTGCTTCCAGAAGATAGCTAAATACAGTCTTCATAACTCGTAAACATTGCTAGTTATTTATGTCAAACGCTTCCAAACACGTTTTGATTATTTGAAAGTAGTTTTTGCAATTCCAAACACACCCTAAATTGGGACACAAATATATACGAGCAATTTATTAACTGTAATAACTGTATAAATGCCACATAGCATCATCTGTGTTAGGAAAAGTGTCACAATCCTATGCTTTGGATTGTTAGGTAGTTAGGAGCTTACTTGGCTATTAAGTTTCCAAGTTACCATAATAGTAGTAAAGTCACAAGTGTAAATATCTTCTTATACATTTCAATATTAAAAAATATCCATCTTTCTCTCTAGTATCACTTCAGCTTCCATTACTGCAACTCTGAGTTTTCTTCATTTCGTCACTACTGTTGGATTGTTAATATGGTATCCCGCTCAAGTTCGTCTTTTACCTGGGAGGTGAGGTGAAATAAGCTGATTTCTGAAGGATATGTGAGCTTTGTGATCTGCATCAATGCGGTGGGATCTTCAATTTCTTGTCAGTGATCAATCTCAAGTGTGATTTTTCCTGAATTTGAGCTGAATCTGGCTAAATTATTCCAAAATATTTCAGTGTTTTGATGATTTTGTTAACGCACGAAGCTAATTCTTGTTTGTTTGATAGTTAAGTGTGAAAACTTGCATCTTGAAATCTGTTAAGGGTAAGAAGATTTAAATCTGTGAAGTTGTGAAATCTTTGTGCAAAGTCTTGAATCTTGATTGATTACTAGCTATAGAATCTTGAATCTTGAAAATTGTTGAAGGCATGAAGCCATGGATGCATTTAATTTTTTTTATTTTTTTATTTTTTTTATTTTTTTTGTGATTTGATCTGAAAAATTGAAAATTCGATAGTATATGTTTGAGATTTCTTGAAGAGTATCTGATTACTATTTCATTGATAATACAAATGGCTTCTACACCTCTTCGAATTGATGGTATACTAGGCATGGTCACTATCCGTTTGCAAGATGATAACTTTGCAAAGTGATCATTTCAATTTCAATCTGTGCTAGAAGGATAAGCTATGTTTGACTATTTTGAGGGTGCAATGTTTGTCCTCCAAAATATGTTATATCTCTACAAAGTGGGGTTACCAAAGAACTTACTTAGGCATATCGTGATTGGATAAAAACTGATAAAGCACTGTTAAGTCTGTTAATTACTACACTTGGTGATGAAACAATTGAATATGTTGTTGGTAGCAAGACTGCATATGAAGCTTGGACTTAGCTATCTGATCATTATGCCACTATATCTTGAGCCAGAATTAATCACTTGAAGACTGAACTTCATACCATTAAGAAGGGAGATGATTCAATTGAGAAGTACCTTATTCTATTGAAAAATCTAAAGGATCAGTTACTTGTTGCTGGAGAAAGCATATAAGATAATGATCTTATTGTTGCTGCACTAGCAGGGTTACCTTTTGAGTATAACATGATGAGAACTATAATAGTTGATAGAGAATCTCCTATAACTTTTAAAGAGTTTCATGCACAGCCACTTAGTGCAGAGAAGACAGTTAAAGAACTTCAAACCTCTATGCAATTACCAATGACTGGAATGTTTTGTCAAGGGGAATCCTCTATTGCTGGAGCTAATATACAATTTCATCAAGGTGAATCATCTACAACAGGAGCTAGCAGACAAGTCTACCAAGGAGATGTCTTTCCAAGAAATTTTGAAGGTGGACAACAATCAAATAGATGATATGGTTTTGTTGGACAGTCTCAAAGATTCAATGGAAATAGAAATGGCCCTTCTAGAGGTCACTTTACTCAAGGAAAAATATACCTCAACAGTTTCATTCTCAAAGAGACAATGGATGATACAATGGTCCTAGATACAACTCAAGGCCAAGGTTTTGATGGAGGCAATGGAGAAAATTTTGGAAACAACTCTGGTGGTTTTACAAATAGAAATAATGGAAGTTTTGATGGATCATCTATTGGAAATAAAGATGGATCTTTATGGGGTTCATAGAATGGAAAGGGCAGAGGTCTAACATAATTCCAGAGTGTCAAATATGTAGCAAGAGAAGGCACATTACTCCTTACTGCTACTAGATGAATGAACAAATGCCTGCATCTGTTAGAATGCCAAATCTGTGGCAAACGAGGACATGTACTCAATTGCTTTCATAGGAGCAATTATACCTTTCAGGGAGCACAACCACCAGCAACTATCAATGCAATGACTGCACAAGCTTCACTAGATTGCAATACCAGTCAAGCATGGATTATGGATACTGGAGCAACCCACCATATAGCAGGAGATATGGCAGATCTAAGCTTAATTACACCATTTGAGGGGATCAAAAGATAACTGTTGGAAGTGAAGAGTGTCTTCCTACAGAGAATACTGGTTTTTCCTCAATTCAAACTTCTTCAAAACCTTTACATCTCTATATTGTCTTGCATGTTCCAGAACTTGCAGCGAGTCTTTTATCTATTTACATTTTGTGCAGGGATAACAAATCTTATGTAATCCTTGATGAGTATAATTTTTGGGTGCAGGACAAAGCAACAAAGACAATTCTCATGAGAGGAAAGAGTAATGGAGGCTTGTATTACATCCCCAAACAGTTGTTCTTCAAGTATAATGAACAGCTGCAGTATACTCCAAAAGCTTTTCTAGGACAGTTAATAAAGGCATTTTTGTGGCATCATAGGCTCGGGAATCGTACCAATAAAGTTAAATAGTACGTTTTCGAATTCCAAGATTACTTACACATGTGGTATAAATAAACATATTTATAGTTCCTGTTTCAGTGGTAAAATGTCTAGGCAAGTCTTTGAACCAAGAAATCCTGAGTCTGTAAAACCTTTTGAAAGAATTGGTAGTGATGTGTAGGGACCATCATCTGTTGTATCCATTGATGTGACAAGCCATGTTTAACTTTCCAAATAGACTTTTTATACTATTTGTGTAAGCATAAAGTTGTGGCATGACATTCTTGCATCTTATTTGCTCATTATTAATTGTTTGCACGATGCCTCTTAGATATTTGTACAGTCCTAGGTCAAGGACCAACTTCATGTGTGTGTTCACATGCACTATTTACATTCACTTTTGATCCAGAGTTAGGTGTCAACATGTCCTTAGGTTAGATGTTAGGACTCGTATGTGATGCGCTTAGCATCAACTTCACATGATGTAGTACTAAAATGAAAAACTTACACCCAACTTGTTCCATTATTAGAATACCTTTGCCATGGACTTGTGTGACTACGTAGATTAATGAGCAGAGACTTATGCTGTCAGATGACTGTTGTGTACATACCATGTATTCTTCAACTTACTGCACTTCCTGGGTACTATCCAATATTACGTAGTATTATTATTTCCGGAAAATTATATACTTGTTTACAATGAGGGGTTACCCGTTTTCGAAAAAGTTTTCAAAACTTTATTTTTAAGCCCACTCACCCTTATTATTTGCTCCTCTAGGATTTTAGTGGTAGGGTTCGTGTGATGATGAGGATTTCTGGCAAAAACTGATATGAATGATGTTTCTCATTACGGTATAAATGCTATTCACCCAGTGATAAGGGCTCAACCCCGCTCATGTGCTTACTCTAGTATTAGTTACTTTAGGTTTTAATTTACTTGCACTTTCCACAACACCATCACTTTATGGCCGTTTTACCTTTCTGATTGTATGCTTGCGAATTCGTCCATAGGTCAAATTGGATATGTAATTATTGGAATAATTGTTGGAGACTCAAATGATGGATATGCAAGCATGATAACTTATATGTTGTTGTCGATCAACATAGCTCGGTGTGGGTGTCCAGGTGGACATGGTGGACATTCTGGGTTGGGATGTTTCAACATTTATAAGAATATAATTGAAGATAAAAAAAAGTTAATTAATTAAAATTTGTATTAATAAATTCAAAATATTTAGTGGGCGATACTAATTAAATAAAAATATACATTAAACATTAAAACAAGAGTGCTGATAAACCCACCTCATTATCTTCTTTCTTCACCCACATTTTAATGAAAATATTAGAGACATGTTTATCCTTCTAGAAAAAGACTTTTAAACCCTACCCATTTTCTCTCCCTCACCGTCTCTCTCTCTTTGTCTCTAGTTTTTTCTCTTTCATTTCATCTCTCTGCTCGACTTCAAACTCCACGACCGAGCCACAATTCAAGTTGTTGTTGTTCTAGTACTTTCATTGTAGCCTCACTATAGGCTTCCCTTGCCCTTGTGTCATTTTTTCCCTGAAATTTATTTCATGTTCTAATACTTAGATACAATTAAAACTTGAACATGGGGTGGGTCTGGAATTTTGCCCTTGTATCATTTCAATAGGGATTTTGGGTTGGCGAGGTTGAAAATAGAGGCGGAAGGGGAAGAGGGATGGGATGATAGGGGGAAGAGGCTTAGTTGTCATTCACAGGCTACTCTTTCTTCCCTACTTTGTCCTCTTACTCGCAACCATGGCTACCAATTAACCGATTTTGTTGCTAAAGGAAGTTGAGGGAAGGATTGGGGTGCAAAGAGTACAATGAAGAGGTGGTGATGTAATATAAGGTTATTTTAGGAATAATAGTGGGTGGGGAAATAAGATTTTAGTTTTTAAATTTTTTTTATAGTGGGTGAAATTATAATGTGGATGGGAAAATAGGACAATGGGGTGGGTCTATCATCACTCTAAAACAAAAACAGAATTTGAATTTGAATTAAATATACATCAAATGACTAGAATCAAATATGTAATCTAACACATGTTTTAAGTCAATTTTTTCATTGGAAATACAATCATATAATCACTTTTCCTCTAAGTTTACCCCAATTTTTATCTACACTCCATTAAGAATTTAAATTTAAACCTTTTCTAATTTCACTATGTTTCTTCTAAAATTACCCTCAAAGACCAGCACCACAAACACCCTAACGCTGCCTCCCATGAATCACTAATTTCTGAATTTCACTATAGCCCAACATCTTTATGTCTCTTTTGTATTATTCAATATAAACCAACACGTTGGTTCTTAATAAGGAGGTGGATTATCTGCCCTTCCATTTTCATACTCTCTCATGCCCTCTTGTTTGTGTGGTCACGGTTAAGCCACATCAACATTTTATATTCCTATTACTTTTTCTTTTATTATTTTTATAAAAAATTAATATAAAATGTTGACGTGGCTTAACCGTGACCACACATCACAAGAGGGTATGAGGAGAATATGGAAATGGGAGGGCAGACAATCCACCTCCCCTGAATAAAACTCTTCTTTTGTGTTTTGACACAATTAAATATATATATAACCCCATCACGTAGGTTTACTTAAAAAAAAAAAAAACTTTTAATTGTGTCAAAAGACAAAAAGAAGAGTTTTATTCAGAACCAACAAGTTGGTTTATATTGAATAATACAGAAGGGACAAAAAGATGTTGGGCCATAGTGAAATTCAGAAATTAGTTATTCATGGGAGGCAGCGTTAGGGTGTTTGTGGTGCTGGTCTTTGAGGGTAATTTTAGAAGATACATGGTAATATATATATATATATATATAAATATATATATATATATATATATAGATATATGAAAATGGTCATCTTGAGGGATGCAATTGATCCTAAATATTGTGGCGACTGTTTGAATTGGCGGGGGCAGCCAATGAACTTCCATTCGTTGTGATCGCTGCGAAGAGTGATCTCAACCAAGTCAGTAATCCCGGCCCAGTCTTAGTTGTTTAATAAAAAAGCTACTCTTATCACATTTTCATACCACCTCTCTAATGGAGATGGGACACACGTGTTGGTGGTCCTCCTCGTATTAGAAAGGTGGTACAAATGTGGTATGTGTAGCATGACTCGTTGAATTGGCACTCGAGTTTTGGTACCTTATTTTGTACCTTTGCGTTTAGCATTTTCAGTGCAAACCGCCTCAAGGGACAGTTGAAGGCCACCAACTAGAAATTGCAGTTACTACCAGTTCCAAAGGACTGATCTACCATTGCTCAAGCTCAGCGAGATGATTCAGATTGCTTCTTCTGCACTGCCTATAAATAGAGCCTGAGACCTTCACACTCGAGACCATCGTCAGTTTCAATATCTTCAAACTATACAAAAACTTTTGAGTGATTCCTCAATCAACGCTAAATTGCTTTTCAACACAAAATCAATTGCATTTTATGCAACCAGGCTTTCAGCTCTAAAACTACAAACACTAAAGTCTTTCTTCGAGGTAAACCATGAGATTTAAAACTATTTCCGCTCTGCCACCATGTGGTATTATTTGTTGTTGATGTACTATCTATTGGGACACATAATCCTCACACAACCCACCCCTGAAAGCAAGTGGTGAACTCTGTTGGAGCAATAGTAGAAAATATGAAAAATAACAATATAATTCCAATGATAATAATCATAAAGAAATTCACAACATCAATTATATATGACATTAATATAAACAACTAGAGAGAAAGTTAGAATAACTGACAAACTTGGAGATTGAGGCTTGCATAAATGCAATGTCCTAAAGATAGAATTTCGCCCATACTCTTGTGCTTGTAGTTCGATAGGCGTCCATCTCCCATGATTCAACAATCTATAATCCGAAGTCAAAGCACTTCAATCTTTGGACTCTGGCGAACTTTATATATTCTGTACTCTCAAGACACGACTCGAAATTTGACACACGAATCATTTGAGAAACAAAGTGGGGAAACCCTATTTCTCAAAAGTAAAAATTAACTCTAATTTTCTATATCTAATACCAATGGTTTCATGGGTTTATATAGAATCCAACTTCTACTTATTAAAGAGATGTCACTTTTCATCTATAAGTATACATAACTTATCAAGGGAATATCACCTAAACAACATAACCTTTCTAAGAAATTGGTTAACACAATTTTTCATTCAATTATTAAAATTATATATTACAATATTTCATATTATAATATATAATTTCCAACAGTGAACTCTTGTTACCACAAGGTGCCTTAGTCAAGCCTTAAATAGGCACTTAGGCTCTCTTGTAGAAACAATGATTTTGTTTAGGCATGTTATTGTCGGCCAAGATCAACAGATTGTTTTTTTTTATTATTTATTTTATTTAAAGTTGTTTAGTGTGCCATATGCCTGGGCCGCAAGGAACTGGCCTTCTTCTTAAAGGAATGATATCCTGGAGGAGTTAAATCCGTACTTAGGTTCTTTTATATGCCTTGACGACAAGGAGTTTATAATTTTCTTGTATTAAATACCAAAAACAAAAAAAAACAAGACAAGGATCACAAACTGATCAAAAAGAGATTTTGAGCCAGTGAACAACCTTTGAGTAAGGGGGGAATGCAGAAGAGTAAAGAAAAATGAATAAACAAGGGGATATATCAGCAAATATATTCAAGAAACATTGATAACTAAGCGAAACATAAAGACAATAGCGTGAAAGTAAGTAACAAATACGAGCCATCGAGCAAGTTTTTTACCTAGTTGGGCGAGTTCTTGCAGCTGTGGGCAATGTACTAACAAAGGGCTTTTTAAAAAAAAAAAAAAACAAAGAAAATCAATAAATCAAAAGGAAAGTAGCAAACTATAAATACAAGAGAATGTCTTAGTTACTAAGGGAATGTTTGTAAAGTAAGCAGCGAAGCTCTAAAGAAGTATTTTGATTTGCATTGAGCGTCTCTTTATCTAATCCCGCCGCCGCCTTTTATAGAAGCCTTCTTTCTTCAAAATTAAGTCCTTGTAACTCGGTTCATTCCCTCTTCTCCGATTGTCATGTGATGTTTGTCAGAGGATTAGTCCTTGTTTGGATACTCGAGCTCGGATCCTCTCCGATTTACAAGTTTTTCCACGGAAACTAAAGTGTTATACCATGCATCCAAATTAAATAGGGGACAATGGAACTTTGTCCTCAACTTACTTGATTGGAACAATAGTTTCCACATAAATAAGAGCTTCGAAATCTATAACCTCACTGACAGTAAGAGGAATATGGATATACTTGAGATTACGGGTACTACAATTATAAGAGGTGGCTCTTCCATCGGAGGCAAGCATAAGAAGCTCGTCACTTTTCCAAAATGTCAATGGTTGCTTAATACCTTGTAAGGGTCCAACGGTTAGGAGTTTTGTCTATGAACTCTTAACTCCATCATAGTCGTCCATTACCCATATTTCACATGATTGAGAATCTTCACTTGGATCAAAACGAGAGCAAAAGGAAACAAGGGATTCATTACGAAGAAAAATATAATCAAAACTAAACCCGGATTCTCTACTAGTAGGGAATTGTATTATATTAAATATCTCATTACCTAAATCAAATGAAAGTATGTATTCCTTGCCATCCGTTGCATACAAATAAAGAAATCCCTTCAAGTACACTGAACAAGACCAGGAATAAGTTTTACTTGATAAATCAATCTTGATCTCTTTCCAAGAGTTAGAAGCCATGGTATATACCTCAGCCGTGTGAGGAAGAGCAATTCGATGATAATATGTTTGCTCATCATCTGAATACTCGCAATTTTCTATAATTCGCACAACCTTGTATTGTTTAGCTTTGCAATCATAGCCAAATCCCATTGCTTGAAAGGTTGTTTCCAATTCAAATTTTCCCTTGGGATGGGGTAGAAGAAGGCATGAGTCGGGAAGTTGCCTGAATTCCCTAATTCCAGGATTGCATAAAACAACATTTTTCCCTGTTATTACACAGACAATCCCATTGTAATAACCGTGAATCAGTACTGGGTGATGATCTTCCATTGGAAACGGAATGTTTAGGTCCTCAACATCATAATGAAGGTTGTGCTTATCACTATCAATGGAAAGATTAATCATGGACCATAAAATTTCATATTTCCAACTCTCGTCTGGGAAAATGTGAGCCTGAGACCGATTGAGAAGGATAGAAGTTGAGGAGGAGAGGTTATTGTCCATGGAATTGCTGAGGTGTTTGGCCACAAAACTTGGACTCTTGATGAGAGTGCACCAAGACTTGCGTATGCATTTTAATCGCATCAGAGACTTAGGCGGCAACCTGGACAGGATTTCGACCACCTTATCTTCAGGAGTTTCATTTTCGTGCACCTGGGACATTTTGGCAGTTTTGCTTCACTAGAATTCTTCACACGTATATATATATACACAGGAAAGAACACCAGTTTGAGTGACAAACTAAATTAAACCCTGATAGGATTTTTAATGTCTATGCAAATAGGGTCAAAATCACATGAAATACTTGCAAGAATACAAGGATATTGTAGTATAGATGCTCATGCAAGGTCGTTTTCCTCAAGGACTATTTGGATAATTTATGTAGAAACAATTCCTAATCAAAATACTTAGAATTAAAACTTGAGAAAATAGAGTTTGAGATTGGGTAAATTAAAAAACGAATTTTAATTAAAAACTAATATAATCAAAGAAAAGATTTTTAAATACCAAGTTATAAAGGCACTAGGGTTCCACCATCATCTAACAATCCTATGAATTTCTACCAATTACTTACGATTTACACATGCTACTTCGAAGGTTAGGTTTTCCTAATATATATTCTCCTCGTGATATTCAAGCAAGAACGTATATCTAACATGCAATCCGTCTGTGATATTCAGATCGAATATGAACATGCAAGACTCATTAAGTTTTATGAAAACCTTTTGAAAAACCATGCAACCCCTAAGAACGTGATATTCGCCTTAGATGAAATTACAATTATCAATCACAAGAAGCAATATTCAATCCTCCGGTGATATTCCGACCGAATTGCATCCAATTACTTGTCTAAACATCCTAACGGTGGCCAATCATCAAGATAATTAGATAGTTTAAAACAGTGATCAGTAATTCAAAGTGCGCATGCAATCAATCGTAAGCAATTAAATAAAAATTACATATTCATGCTAAGGCTCAAGGCTTCGCCCTAGCAAAAGGAATTAGTTATGCATATTCATAATTGAAATCATAGAAAATATTATTACGAAGAAAAGGGATGAAAACACCTTAAAGTATAAAATCTCAAAGAACCCTAGCCAAGTTCTTTGTCTCTGAAGTTGAATAGTAATAAGCGTCACCTCAAATTGTAGACGGCCCAAGTAATATATTTTCTCAGCCCCCCACAAACCCTAAGACATAGGTTTTTTTATTCCAACTAGGAAACTAAGAAAAATAATAAAATATCTTAGAAAATAAAACCCTAATTAAACTAGGAGAATCTGCCAAGTATTTGTCCAGCCACGTTTTAGCCTCAGATCTCCTCCAAATCCGGCCCAAGATAGCTTGTTTTAAAGATAAGGATCTTCCGAACATATCTCCAGAAGGCCACGAAACCATCCGAGGTCACCTTGGGCTCCAAAAACGCAATTTAAGCCCAGAAACGTCATTTTCCAACACCGCGCATCGCTCCTTTATTTTATTGCCAGAAAATAACCGCTTGATGGAAAGATCCCAAATTTTGATACGACCAAGCTAAGTGACTCATGAACGTCTTCCAACTGAAATTACTCCAAAATTCGTCCATTTGTCCATGTTTTGCTCCAGAGGAAGTCGAAAGTCCTATATTGAAAATACAATTCAAAGTATCAAAATTCTTCCAAAATATTAACCAAAATATACCAATAATAGGGTTAAATATATAATATAAAATTCACTTATCAAACCCCAAGTCCCTAAGGCCTGGTAGATCAATGTTCGATTATTAAACATATCACCACATAAGATGCCAAAATCCAATAGTACTAAATAAACTTGGAGTTCCATAACCACAACGTATATAGCCATGAAAGAAAACATGGGCGATCCACAGTTGGCGTTTTTCTGAGTTTTCCAAAGAAAACAGGGGTGATCCATTTAGTTTCGAGTTTTATGGAGAATCATATGTTCAAATTTTTCTATTTTTAATTTTTTTTATTGATACAAAAATAACCATTCGGGCATTACATTTTAATTCTACATTAGATTAACTAGGGAAGTAAAATTCACATGATACCCCTACATGGGCCCGCATGTAACATCACATAATTTTAATTAACTAAGAAAAGAAAATTCACATATTCATACACGAGTTTTAGTTAATCAAGTAAAAAAATTTCATTAAAAATACAATCACATAACCACTTTTCATCTAAGTTTACCCCAATTTTTTATTACACCCCCAATTTCTGAACTTCACTATAGACCAACATCTTTTTTTCTCTTCTGTATTATTCAATAGAAACTAAAATGTTGGTTTTGATTAAAACTCTTCTTTTGTCTTTTGACACAATTAAAAATAAAAAAAATAAAAAACCTAAGTGGTTGGATAAACTTAGGTGAGAAGTTGTGTTTATTTAAAACTCACAACTGATTTAATATATATGAAAATGGTCATCTGGAGGTATTCAAGTGACCGTACTGTATATATAAGTAGCAGTACTAGCTAGGCCCGCTCTTAATACTGGATACCTTTGGCGGGGCATAAATATTGTGCTGATTGTTTGTGTGGGCGGGGGCAGAAATATCCTAAAAGTTTTCGAGACGACATTTGGACTTTTTCTAAAGAAAACAAAAATGCCCTCATTAAATGAGTAAGGTGCACAAATATTTTCATGCACAATTCAACATCTTTGGAGGCTTGAGCAGCAAACTACAACGTCACCAAGCTCAAATCTTTGTTTTAGAATTCTGATCATGGTAAATGTATTGTTGTTAAGTGTGAAGACAGTTGCTTAAGTTATATGAAGATTACACGCTATGTTGGTGATGAGTCCATGGTTTGGGAAGGTCTAAAATTGAATCTTAAACTTGGTTTTAAAAATAGAAAACTTCATTTTAATCCTTGGCAAAGATGACTTTTTGATTAAAACCATGAGTAAGATCAAAATCTAATTTTAGTCCCTTGATACATTAATAGCTTCATTTATTAATTATATTTTGATTTTTAATTATTTATCTTTTTCTTTCTAATTTTTAATGTATTAATTTTATTTCATTATAATTTTTATTTTCATTTCATTCATCGTAATATATTTTGTTGTGAACATTTAGATAAACTAATTTTTGTTATACAATATATTTCGATGTACTTTATCTTCTTCATTTAGGTATATTAAATTCATTATAATACATTTCGGTGCATACATTTAGGTACACACATTTCGGTACATACATTTCGATACAAACATTTAGGTACATTAATTCAATATAATACATTTTCGGTACTAACATTTCGGTGCATACATTTCGGTACACACATTTAGGTACATTAATCTAATATTAATACATTTCGGTGCATATAATTAGGTACATACATTTCGGTACTAACATTTAGGTACATTAATTGAGTCTTTCAAATTTGAAGAATGTTAAATAAAATTAATAAATTAAAAAACTCTTTTTTGGTCAAAAAATAAATTAAAATTTGTGTATTAATAAATTTAAATATTTAATGGGAGACATTAAATAAAATGCACATTAATTATTTTGAATTAAGGACACATTAGGGACTAAAATCAATATTTAATCTAACACCAGGTTTTTTTTAAATTTTAATCTTCTTGAAGGATTAAAGTTCAAAAACCCCTTTTAAAAATTTGTGGCCCAGGTGGAAAACTATTGGGAAGGTCTCAAAAGCCATTTTTAACAAATACATGCAGACTCTGAGAGGGTTAAATAAGATTAGATACATGTTCCCACTGAATAACTAAACTAGGATTTGGGAGATTGACTAAGAGCAAAATCTGAGATTTAGAAGAAGTTTCATAGAAGCATCAAGAAGAGAAGCAGCATTGGAGTTCTATGGTAGTTTAGGTTATCATTTGGACATTAGGATTGAATTAGAATTGAGAACCCTTTAAATTCAAGCCATATTAGGGTAGAGGAAAATGAATTTTCACTTTGAGGGGACTAGATGTGAAAAAAATCCATCCTTTCTAGTCCAACTATTTTGAAAGGGATTGGAATGGATAAGTTTTCAACTAAGTAATCCATCTTCTACCTGCAAGTTGAATTTTTTATTTCTTCCATCAACAAACGTTAAAAATTGTACCCATTCATATCCAATACTATCCTCTATAACAAATGAGGCCTATTTAACTTCATTAATCTGACCTCTAACTTTTGCGTTCACTACTACAGAAAACATCTTTCCCGAAGTTCGTCGTGCAAAGCCGTCGTGCTAAATTTGGGGTGACGAAACCTTCGTCGCCTAGAACTCGTCACGCAAAGGTTGAGAAGCAAACAATTGCGCGAAAAAGGAGAAAACTTTGTCGCGGAAGACCTTTTCATGGCGTGAAGTAGCGACAAAGGTACTCTTCGTGCTAAAGTTTCAGGGAAGAAGGAATGTTGTCGCGTCAAGTTTAAGGTTATGATAGAGCATCATCATGTTTAACTTTAGTCGATGACAAGGCTTCTTTAGGTAACACATTGCGCGGGGACGGGGCTTCGTCGGATAAAGGGATGGAACAAATTTGTCCTATCATATTCGGTTTTCAAGTATTTTTATTTTTTATTTATTTATAAATACGTCGTGGTTCCAACTTTCTTGCGACAAAAGAGTTTCAAGCTTTAAATCTTAGGTGACGAACGTTGTTCGTTGTGCAAAATTTTTTAAATAATCTTTATTAAATTACAGATTAATTAAATTTGTTGTTAAATTACATATTTTAATTAATTTAAAACACAAAACGAATAATTAGATTAATTATTATTTATATTATATATAAAAATGTACGTACAAGCCAAAAAAAAAATCCTAATACCAAAAAATAAAATAAAATAAAATACATTAAAAGCCAGTGGTCGGGGGGTCTGTTGAGCCGATTGGCTGGGTATGTGCTGTATGGAATGGCTGGGAACCTGATAACTGAGCTAGCTGGAAGCTGAGGATGGCATGGGAAACTGAAAGCCGGACAACTGGAGGGTATGTAAGATTTGGGACATCTAATGGCCTTGGACCACAAGCTACTGCTTCAGGTCATTAACTTGTGTCGTCAACGTGGCCCTGTCCCAAGATCTGCTCGGAAGAAGAGGAGGCCGCAGTATCATGGTGTCGAGCATTCTTCATCCTCTGATAATCCCTACTATGCTTACAACCGAGTGTCTGATGATCCAGAGTCTCAGCAATGATCTTAAGACTCGCATCCTCGGTCAGAATCACGTCCTCGATAGGGGTGTCCGAGGAAAGTTGTGATGCTTCTCCACCATAGTAGAATGTAATAAGAAAAAAATATATTAATATTTTAATATTTATAAATGTAAGAATAATAACAATTACATAAACTTACATGCAACTGCTCAGTTGTCTAATTGTCGGGTTGAACATAAACTTCCTTGAACATGTCGGTCTTGAGGAACTTAGACCCTCCTAAAGAAGAAATTAAAAAATTGGGTAAATGACAAAAAACTACCTCAACTATTGGTGTAACGGCACTTTCATACCTCATCTTTTAAAATTGACAATGTCATACCTCATCTTATGAATTTGTGTCAATGTTATACCTTCCTTTACTGGCCCGTGAATTTTTTAGTTAAATGCTGACGTGGCTTGATTTGGGCCCTACTTTCTATTAAAAAATTATTAAAAACTAAAAATATTTAGTTAATATTATCTAATTATTAAAATAATAAAGAAAAGTAAATAAAAATAAATAAAAAAACCTCAGGTCAGTCCGTCTTTCCCCCCTTTCTCTTCCCCATCTTTCCGCAAACCAGAAAGGAGGAAGAAAAAAAATAAATAAATAAAAAAACCCCAACCCAACCCATTTCGTCCCCCCCCCCCCCCCAACAAACCTAAAAAGAAGAAGGAGGAAGAAGAAGGAAAAAAAAAAAAACCCAACCCAACCCAGTTCGCCCCCCCTCCCCTGCAACCCAGAAAGAAGGAGGAGGAGGAAGAGGAGGAAGAAGAAGAAAAGAAAAAAAACCACAACCCAACACAGTTCGCGCCCCCTCCCCCTCCCACACCTCCCCCCCCCCCCCCCAAAAAAAAAAAAACCACAACCCCAGAAAGAAGAAGAAAAAAAAAAGGAAACCCAGTTCGTCCATCCCCTCCCCACCCGGGCACCCACCATCTTCCCTCCACACTCATTCCCCCTATTTTCTCCGCGCCCAGGTTCTCAACCTTCGGAATCGACCTGGTGAAGGTTTCCCGATTCCACCTCAACGAGATCTAGGTTTTTATTTTATTTATTTTTTGGGTTGCAAGTAATGGGTGGGAGGTTGGGTGTAGATGGTGGGTGCGAAGGTGGGGAGGTTGGGTGCGGGGAGAAGAGGGGGTGGGGGGGGGGGTGGGAGCGGGGAAGACAAAATGGTTTTTTGTTTTTTTTTTGTTTTTCTCTTCTTTTTTCTGGGTTGCAGTTGCAGGAAAGGGGAAGAAGATGAAGATGGGGAGAAGAGAGAGAGAAGGGGGGAAGGGGACGAAATGAGTGTTGGTTTTTTTATTATTTTTTTTTTTTTACTTTTCTCTATTATTTTAATATTTAAAAAATATTAAATGATTTTTTTTTAGTTTTTAATAATTTTCTAATAGAAAATAGGTCCCGGATCAAGCCATGTTAGCATTTAATTGAGAAATTCATGTCAAGCCAACGGAAGGTATAACATTGGCACAAATTCGTAAGATGAGGTATGACATTGTCAGTTTTAAAAAATGAGGTATGAAAGTGTCGTGACATCAATAATTGAGGTAGTTTTTTGTAATTTACCCTAAAAAATTTGTTATTAATCCTAATAGAAATTAATATGTATTACAATTTAAAAATGATATACTTTTACCTGACATTGTTTCTCCAACATATAAGAGAAAGGCCTCGAATTAAAGTTGACCTATTGATCATGTTGCCAAAGTCAAGTTAGTGAATGATTTTAGACTCAAGCAATGGGCAAGAGAATTAAATTGTTTAGATTGTGTTACCAGAGATGAACCCTAGATGGGTGTGTTTATATTGTGGGGAGGAAGACCTTTTTAGGATAAATCATTGTTCTAAGCCAGGAGAATCCTAAAGGATATCTAGAAGTAGATATTGCACCCTCTTAGGAGTTGTGACTACTTGTGGTGCATGCTAATTCCGAGATTGTAAGAACTTCAAGACTAATAGTATCTGATTGTGTCCATATCTTGATCAGATCGCTTGTTTTAAGGAACAAGCAGGTTATCTAGTGAAGTTCCTAGGACTCAGCTTATTACCTCGAGGTAAAGTTATGGTGTCACCGCTACTCTATATGGTATAACTCTTCCTGGAACTGGTTAGTTCATGACCAGACTTCTAAGGCAACTGTATTTGGATCAGCCTTACTCCGACCCTGGAAAATCATGGTCCCACAATTGCCCCTAACTGTTTGCCTGAGATGCAACTCATTCCCCTTGAGGATGGATTGTTATCCAAACACCATGCCTTACGAAGTAAGCTGAAATATGTACCGTTGCGAGCTAGTCCTATTCATTAAAAAGGGTAATTGAGTCATTCTTGGTTTTCATCATGCATCCATCTGAATTTAACCATCATGATGATGCATGCCTCTGTTTTGCATGCATACTTCTTATTTATTAGCCTTGATTCTCTCCCAGATCGATCTCTAGGTTGGTGACTTTTCATTTTCAATGGTTTAAATAGCCCCTTTAGGTTGCTGTTCCTTTCATTCTTCTATCTTTTGTGCCATAAAACCTGTTTTCACCTTAAACTGCCTCTCCAATCCCAGTTTTCTTCTTGGTTTTTTGTTGAAGAAAATTCTAATCCCAAAAAGTCATGTTGTGTATAGTAATTTCACCACATTCTCAGGAATGCTTTGTTGCTTCTTGCAACTTGTTTTATAATATGCCCACTTCTTGTAACTCATTCTTTAACATTCATCCCCTTGTAACACTCTCCATGCAGTCTCTGACGAAGGATAGGATCTACATGAAGTGCAAAGATTTGTTGGGGGGTCCTTCATCACCGTTTTTTTCCTCATCTGTTGCTCACTGATGGTGATGGTGATGGTTCTTCGTTCAAACATTCGCCTATGTGGCACTCATGTGGCTTAAGTGTTGAAATCACATTAGAGTGCCCATCACCAACCTTCTTCCTCACTGGACATGTAGTGCATAATTTGCAATGGAGTCCAATTCATTTAAGATGATGGGATGTTTTTATGGCTTTGATAATAAACATGCATTTGTGTACACCAAACTATTGTACTAATTTGATCTCCTTTGTGACTTTGATAATAAACATGCATTTATGTAAGGATATTCTTGTCTTGTGTATCTTTTGCATGAAGAATTTCTAATCTGATAAATGTTTTCAAAGTAAACAAACTTTAAGGAATAAAATAATTTACAGAGTAGAATGGGAATAGGTCTGTGGGCACAGGACAAAGTTTTAAGACCCCTTTGTTAACGTTGATTCAGAGAAACTTTGTATCTATAAAGGATTCTCATCACGTTAGTCGGAATACCACCTTACTTGGGTACTAGGAATTAAACATTAAACCTATGAGGAACCCTCCGATCTGAGCTCATTTATGCATTTATCAGATTTGAGACGGTTATGCCACATATGAAATATCCTACCATAGACGATTATGCCATATCTAAAATATCCTACAATAGATAAGTTATTGAAATCTTCTTTACCTTGCCCCTATTTCTTGGGCTAATGGATTCATTAATTGCTATGTAGTGCATGAAGGGATTTTTCTTCCTAGATTAGATTGTGTGTCCATTTATATTGAATCTTAAATGAAAGTTCGTTGGAAACATGGTTGTTAGCATGTGGATTAGAAACATTTTTTGAATCCTTTTGTCAAATACAACACGTCAAACCTGAGCGTTTCCGATCAGACTACCTTATTTGACTTACCTAAACCATTTTTGCATATCAAAGCTCCATTGGAATAAAATTCCTCTTGGAATTGCCTAGTCTGGATGCCTCATTCAAACCTGTTGACATACGATGTCACAGAACATACTTGGCTTAGTATGCTGATTTGGGATAGAACTAGTCGTACTCCAGGTTGGAGTTTTGAGCCATCCTTGGATGATTTTTGGATCGCATTTTCGACTATTCCCTCGAATAAAATAGAGCCCGAGTTTAAATGTTATAACCTACAGCCTTACTGGTAGCATAAACTTTTTGGAGGCGGATGGTGCATTGCATTTCTAGGTCAATGCGTGATGTGCCATGCTTGCATCTCTCCAATTATTATTGCCCTTATTACAAGTTGTCTCCTAAACTGCTAATCGTTCAAGATGGACTGGTCTAAAAGATACTCCTATGACAGTGTTACCTTGAACTATTTTGTACTTGAATTTGTGCAAAGTTTTCAAAGTTTTTCCCCTGTTTGGAATAAGTAAAGTACTCTCATGCATCATAAGGAAAAGAATGAACAGACATTTAAGACATATAACTTTTCTTTATTAATGATCCACAGTAGAATTCGATCGATAAGGGGGTGTGGTTGAATTTAAAAAGATTGCCTATATATCTCTGGGATGGATAATCAAATCACTGGTGTAGTCATAAGAAAAAGATGATATCACGTAAAAAATCACCAGATGTCACTTTTGACAATAAGCATATGGCAAAGCGTGAGAATATGAGTTCTCCATGTACTTTTCTTCGTACAGATGGTGGCTTGTGATTGGGTTTGGAGAGAACTGCCTACATATCTCGACAAAATAATCAAATCGCATGTAGTTCGGATGGCGTATTCATGGATAATATTTTCTGAGCATGGTGATGTTCCATTTCTTGGTGATCAGGGTTCCATCCTGTGATCTAACTGTGATCTAAGTGATATGTTAAGTTGACTCCTACTTTAGCGATCTTGTATGGTTTTTCCCAGTTTGCCTCGAGTTTTCCTTTTCTTTAGATTTTGGTATTCTCAAAAACTTCTCTCAATACCAAGTCCCTAACTTGCAGTTTTTTGGGTTTGACGCCTTTATTGTAATATGATTGGATCTATTGCTAATAGACTACTAGTCGGACTTAAGCACATTCTCAATGCTCATCCGCAAAGTTGAGATCAGTGTTTAGGACCCCTACATTTTTCTAGGGCGGTCCGTTCTTCACTATGCAAATTCTGCATAGTTGTGACTTGAATTGATATGAGAGCTCTTTGTAGGGTGGTCCGAGCTCTTTGTACCAATTTGTGACTTCAGAGCTGGTGAACTGTAGCCCGTTGTCTGTCAATATTGTGTAGGGAATTCCAAATTTGCAAATGATGTTTTTTCAAACGAAGAACTTTACAACTGCAATAATGATTCTTGTTAAAAGCTCCGCTTCTGTCCATTTTGAGAAGTAATCTGTGGAGCAAAAAATAATCACAAGGCGACATGTGGATTCTTAGGTAAAAGAGGACAAAAATACCCTTGAGGCATACTGGGATTCCTACGCGCGAGCAACGGGCAATTATCCCTAAACCAAGTCAAAAGTGCCCAAAATAGGTATCAACTTAAAACCTATTTCATTCCATATATTTCTTACCTCCTTTTCCCTCTTTTAGCTAATCAATTAGCTATTTATTTTATTCTTTCCATAACTTCTAAAACCTTCCTTCTAAAAATCATGATAAATGGTCAATTAAGGGGTTGATTGCCTATTTAATCCCTTAAATTGTCAATTAAGTGATCCCTTTAACCTATAAAACACCACATGGCCGGCCATCCTCCATGTTCTCTACCTTTTCTACCATATTTTCCCTTTTTAATTACCCTAATTAAACTTAAATTCAACCCAAAAACCCTAGCTAGGTCGGCCACCTCCTATCCCTATATATACGCTCCCATTTCCACCAAAAAGCAATTCCAACACACCTGCAAAATTCTCAATACTCTCCAAACACTTTTCTCTCTAAATTCTAACTTTGGCATCAGAGGTTTTTTAGCCAAAGCCCCCCCCATTCATCGTGGGCGCGTGAGGCTCTTGGACTTGACCCTAAGGTGTTAATTGTTTTGTGGGTGCAATTTTGTCCAAGATCAAGGAGGAAGAAATTTGCATCCACAAATTGGTGCTTTCACTGAGCAGTTGAAATCCATACTCGTAGAAGACTCTCACACAAAAAGGTTTTTTCTTTATTTTCTAGTCCATTTGAATATTTTTCATACGTTCTTATTATTAGAATTTTTTACTTGCGAAGGTTCTTTGATAAAACTTATAAGCAAAATATAATGGCTAGAAATTTAGAAAATTCCACAAGTGAAAATTCTGATGTTCAAGAAATGGGATTGCGGAGATTCGTGAGGCTAAATGCGACAATAAGTGGAGCAACACCACCACCACGAGTTTCCACCACGGGAACCACCACGGTGGCTACCTCGGTAGCCACCTATGGCGAGGTCCATGGTGCCTTCACCACGGCCCGAGCCGTGCCATCTAAGGCTCACGGCACCAAGGCCACGACCCAAGTCGTGCCATCCAAGCTTGCATGTGTCCGAGCCCAAGCCTCTCATTCGTATGCATCACGCGTTGAGCAGCCTGCTCCCGACGAGCAGCCCACTCCCGTGGTCCAGCCTACTCCCGACGAGCAGGCCACTTTCACGGCCCAGCCTGCTCTCATGGCCCAACCTGCTCTCACAGCCCAGCCTTTTCCTACCAAGTAGCCTACTCTCATGGCCCAGCCTGCTCCCAACTAGCAGCCCACCCTCGTGGTTCAGCCTTCTCCCGTCGAGCAGCATGCTCTCATGGCCCAACCTACTCCCGACGAGCAACCCACTCCCGTGGTCCAGCTTGCTCCCTTCGAGCAGCCCACTCTCACGGCCCAGCCTGCTCCCGTGGCTTTTCAAGCAGCCAAAGTCGGCCTAAGACTATCTCAACCATCCGGACCTACCATCGAGCCAGGGGCATTCTTACCATATTTTTTCGCGGATTTGACATTTCCTAACTCAAATCTCGCACACGGAGTCTACCACCCTTCCACTGCCTAATGAGGCATATTCCTTCCAAGCTCTTCCAATCCAAATGGTGAACAACACTTGTCTCGACAAGTCATAGAGTTGACGAGCGCCCTTGCACAACAGACAACCTTGGTGAATCAACTTTTGCAACGCATCGGGATCCAACGTGCCCCGGACGAGGTATCTCGAAGTAGGACAAGGGCAGACGAACCTTTCCAGCAGCATCCTGGCAAGCAGCCACTCGACCAGCCAAGAGCCAAGCGTTCAGGCAGTGTACATTCCTGATTGGGCCCCCAAGATAGCGTATACTCCCGTTTTAGCACGCGGATGAGCGTGCATTCTCGACGAGGCCCACGAATGAGCATACATTCATGGTTGGGGTCACACTCCGATAGTCAACATGAGCAACCTTCCGGGCAAAGTGTTCATTCGTGGCTAAGCCCGCAAGGAGCATCATTCACCTCACATCGGAGTAGGCAGCATGACGGACGGAGAAAAGCAGTCATTCAATCCAACTCAAGTTCAACCAGCAGTCTGCGAAGAACTAGATCGCTTGCTAGGAACGCACCACATGCACTACATCCGCAGTATAGATGAGCCAAACACATGGAAGAGCAGCCTAGACCAGCAAGTCATGGCTAGGGGCAGCCAAGAGCTCAGCTACCCTAACAAAGGCAAATTCAAAAAGAAGTAGAGAGACTTTTGACCAAGCAATTGCACGATTTCCAACGCAACAAGGTCATCGACGAGGCACTACGACGGAACATGACCAACATAACCAGGTCACCCTTCACGAACCAGATCGAGCAGGTAGAGCCTCCACACGAGTTCAGCATGCCACATTTCATATTTTTCAAATGGGATGAAGACCTAGAGAGACACTTAAAGCGCTACCGAGGCGCACTGATCCTTTATCAAAACAACAATGATCTCATGTGCAAGATATTCGCCACCACTTTACAAGGCGAGGAGTAAGATTGGTTCTACACCCTGCCGCCACAATCCATTTAGAATTTCTACGAACTTTCTTTGGTTTTCACCAAAGAATACTCATCCTATCGCTCGATCAAAAAGAAGTCTGACCATTTGTTCGACATCAAGAAGAACCCAAAGGAGTCGCTTCGCGACTATGTGAGGAAGTTCAAAGTAGAGAAGGCAAGGATAGTCGGATACAACGACTCGATAGTTAGAGCAGCCTTCCAAAATGGACTTCCAGCAGACCACCCTCTATTCGAAAAATTGATCATGAAAGAAGATCTAACTCTAGCAGACTCTTTCGCTCTAGCAGAGAAACATGCACTTTGGGACGAGGCTCGCCAATGCACATTCAAAGACTTGAAAAAGTACCTGACGTCATATCCCTACTATCCAAACCGGAAGCAGCGGAGGACTTATTCACGAGTTTGACAGTATCTAAAGAATCAATAAGCATGCGAGAAGAGCTAGGGGCCCGACTACCTGTATTCTACAATTTAAAAGCTCTCATCGATGCTATTAGAAATTCAAAAGTTCACTTTGGCAATATTTGTTGTAACCTGAATGCTTAAGTTTTACCTTCAAATGCACGCAGTCATCATCATGACGCACTATTCCGCCGAATCCAGACGCACGACAATAAAGGCGTAGAACTTGGCGAATGCAAAGTTTTCTGACGAACGCAACAACTCGTCCTAAAAGGCACGTCAAGGGCAGACGAACACTAGAAGGAACACTCATAAGAAAATTTTATCTTCTCAGCCCAGAAGATTCTACATAAGAGCAACATGTATCGACAGTTGAACAATACTTCCTGCTGCGTGTCACACGGCCCTAGCCGACCCTTGCTCCATTATTCAGCTCTAGAGTGGCCCAATACCGGCAGTTGAGCATCTCCTGCCACATGTAACATGGCCCTAGTTCCATGGCTCCCTACCGCGCCTTCACGGCTAGTCTTGACAACGTAATAGAGCGGCCCAATGACGCCCCAAAGGTAGCTGAGCACACTTCAGCCGCGCTTGCTCCACCCAATGGAGACTTCTGGCATTTGCATGTCAACCGTGCATCCAACTACAAAGGTTCAGAGCAGACGTGGTCCTTGTCACCCCAGGCGGTTCGATGCCCGAACAGGCGATCATTCTAGGTTTCAAAGCATCTAACAACGAAGTAGAGTACGAAGCCCCACTAGCAGGCCTTTGAATGAAAAAAGATTTGGCGGTGAAAAAGCTTTCAATTCATTCCGATTCCCAGCTAATCACCAGCCAGACTACTAGGGGCAAAGGCATGATGATCGTGGCAACCAGCTACTTCACCAAATAGGTAGAAGTAGAGCCCATGATGACCACGATTCAGACAGATATAGAGCGCTTTATATGGAGGAACATCATTTACCGATTTGGCATCCCTTAATCCATCGTCACCAACAACAGCCTGCAATTCGTAAGAAAAAATTTAGTGAAGTTCTTCCAAAAATATGGCATCAAGCAGCACATGTTTACACCAAGATATTCTCAAGGCAATAAGCAGGCCAAAGTATCCACCAAGATGATCCTCGACTGCCACAAGAAATCCCTCACCAGTAAGAAAAGAAAATGGACAGACGAACTCCCTGGATGTCTATGAGCATATCACATCACCAAAAGACGAGCAACCAAAAAGAGATGGCCACAAGCTTAAATTTGGCAGAGGAGAAGTGCGAGCAGACTATCACCCGCATCGCAGATTACCAGCAGTAGTTCCTTTCTAGCTATAACAAAAGGGCCAAGATCTGGTAGTTCCATCCCAAAGATCTAGTCTTAAGAAAATCCTTCATCATTGCCCACAAAGAAGGCTCCAAAAAGATGAATCTCATCTGGGAAGGTTGTACAAGATCAGCAGAATAGGCGGCAAGAGTAATTACACCCTCGCCACCATGAAACGACAAAAAGATCGAAAAGTAGTGGAGCGCCTACAATCTGAAGAAGTACCATGTGTGACCTCCCATTACATCAAAGCTCGAAGACTCAAAACGCTCGACGGGCACCACCTCACAAGTCGAGGGCTATCCAGTTGTTATGCAGTTCCTACCTTACAGCTAAGTTCTCGTTCGTTTCACTCGTTTTTCAATAAGGAATTCAGAAGTAATCACAACTTGGCTCGGTTTCATGCTTACAACAACTGATCACTCCAGCACTTCAAAAGAAGATTGCGCCCTTCTTAGGGATCCATCGCAGGAATTGCGCCCCCTGATGGACCAACCATGCTCTCCAGTGCGGGAAGGTAAACTAATTGCTCTCCAGTGCAAGAAGGTAAACCAATTCCCCGACACCCATATAGGTCAGCTCTCCAAGACGAAAGGATAAACTTTACACTCCGAATATCCAGACGTGGATGAGCCTAGCTACCCTAGTATAACTAGATGCACGATGGCTTGCGCCGGGATTCCTAGAATTAGCCACAATGGTCTTTTTCAAGGCTTAGCTAACTGAAGGATCTTGGGTCTCTTAGCCTAATCCGCAGGGAACCGGGCCCTAGAGACGGAGGGGGCACATTACGCAGTACACCTTATAGACGGCTGCCCTGGAACCCTAAAGCTGCTACCGAGTGCATTAAGGTAGTCTACAGATTCTAGAAGAGTGCATACGGCTTGCCCTTCGAGCAGTAAAGTCGCGCTAGACTTATACAACCGCACATTCTTGTGAAAGGTTAAACAAGCTAGCGCGCATATACGAAGTTTTATCCACTGCCGACATGCTACGTAGTCGATAAGCTTCACCTCTGCCAAGCGCTAAACAACCTACACCAAGTCCTAAAGTGTTGTGATACTTGCTACGCAACCTACAGAATTGAAGAAAGTCAAGGTTAACAGCCTAGTGGTTACGCGGACTTGTCTGCTTCTGTAAGTAAGGCATCCGGCTGTCAACCCTATGGCTAACAACTTTGCAAAGCTCTACACCAACACCTATAGCTGCACAGGCTATGCGGGCTTGTCTGCTTATAAAAAAAGTAGCATGCCTGCCACTGGTCTATCAAGTCTACAGGTTAGGGCATGAACAAAAGAAGTGAAGATGAAGAAAAGCAAAGGAAAACATGTTTATAAACAACTAGCAAAGGCCGAATGAGTTCAAGCAAAACAAAAGCTACAAGGAAAAACAAATAAAATCCTAATGGCTACCTAGAAGACTATAGCAGCTTGGACATCTCACGACTACTCGGTCGCCACACCTTCAGCAGCCGCGACGTTCTTAGCAGCGGTATCATCCGGCGCTTCACCCCCGGCTGCCCTAGCCTAGGCACTAACTTCTCTAATTACTTCACTAATAGAAGCCTCAAAAGTAAAATCAAGCAAGTCTTCAAGATAAATAGAAAAGGTCTCGAAACCCCGAGCCTAGCCTTGTCACCTTTCAACTGCTCATCATCCTCGAGCAGACCAACATGGATGCTCTGCAGCTCATCCACTTCCTTCTGCAGCTCATCCATTTCCTTCTTCAGACTTTCGTTGATCTTCAGTACGTCTTGAAGTTCCAACACTTGGGGTTCAAGCATATCGATGATTCTTTTGAAGTGGACCACTTAGTTATAAGCAGCAATCAACTCTTCATCTTTTGCAGCAGAACGAAGCTCATAAACGATATGTTTAAGATCTTGAATCTAAGGTATGTGACATCCAATCTCATTCTCTGCACTTTCATGCTTAACTTGGATTGCGTCAAGCCTAGTCTTTAAGTCAACGATCTCTTGGCGAGCGGTCTAAAGCTATAAAGAAGTGGGGGCAGAAATATTAGACCCTTTCAAAGCAATGAGCTCAGAATTTGCCATAGTATTTGCCATCTCCTTAGCAGCCTTGCTATATCTGCATCATATCAAGCAGAGCAGTCCTTCTATATTGGGTCGTATGCTTCACAAATGAGCTTGGGCAAACACCTTTCTGATGCCATCAACAAACTTGGCACAAGCGTCCATGTTTTCAAGAGATCTGGTTTCAAAAGCACATAGATCTTAGCAGCCTCCCCAGAAGCAGGCTTAATGGATTTCTCACAGCTGCCTACGCGAGCAGTCTCCTCATTCCCAGCCGGCGAATCAGTCTCAACAACATAAGGAATGGGCCTTAGTGCCACTTTACCAGCAGAGTACACCTTATCGTTCTTCATAATAACAAACCTCTCCAAAGATGAACCGGACTTAGCTCCCAATAGACGTCTTGGTACAAAATTCGGCATTAGGGGCATGATAAGACCTTTATACCGACCAATCGTATCAACAATCGTACTAGCCATTCTTGACATGGCAGGTGCCGTATGCTCAAATCTAGCAGCCTCATTTTTCGTCCCCTTGGAAAAAGTCAAGTCAATCACAAACCTAGAGGCAGTCGGCAAACTCGTGCGAGCAGCGAAAGAAGTCTTTGGTTTTTTCTTAGCCAACATCTCTTGAGCAGGCAGGGAAGATCCATTTTCCCACCTTCATTTACAGAAGAATCCACAACAGTGATTGGATGAGCCAATGCATCCGCCTTGATCCTATTCACCTCTTCTTTTGAGAGCAGCCCACATTTCTCCTAACGAAGAGAGTTAAAGTAGCCAACGCCATTCGTGGTACCCAGCAGGGGAGTTCAACCCAACATTTCAGCAGCTCATGAGGCGCGCAACCTCTTCATTTCTCTCAATCACCTGCCTAGCTCGCGTCATGTCCAAAAGCCTAAAAGGACATGAGCCATGTGACTCGCCTAGCACTGCGCCATAGTGCCATAATCCATGCCCCAGCCATACAAGCTGCCCTTGGTTCTAGCCAAGTCGAGCAACTTAAAGCAGTGGTCCCTGCCACAATACCTCCTCGGCCCAATCCGAGATGACTCCTGGCCCATGCCAGCCCACGTGTCGCACCACCCCGACAGCTGCCCCGTGGTAGCACCATCCAAGAACAAGACAAGGAAAATTAATTTTTTCTTACCTCGATGCGGCACAAAGAAGATGAAGAAAGCAATGAAAGATGGTCCTTTGCACGGGCAAGATGTAGAAGATTGCTAAGGGAGAGGGAACAAATATCCTCTAAGCTATCTTTCTCTTGTAGGGTAGAATAAATCTCTCTCCAAAGTTGATTTAATAACCCACTTAAGGTGGACTTAAACAGGCTTTGAGAGAAATTTATTTCACTTTCTTAGAAAGATCTAATTGTCTATTAAAGAGAGAATCAACATCAAAATAGGAAGCAGTCTTAAGTTTCCTAAAGCAAGAAGATCTCTACACCTGCTACCCTTTCTTGCGAGCAGCCCAACAGGTATGGAGGCATTTGTGGAGCAAAAAATAATCACAAGGCGACACGTGGATTCTTGGGTAAAAGAGGACAAAAATACCTTTGAGGCATACTAGGATTCCTACGCGCGAGCAGCGGGCAATTATCCCTAAACCAAGTCAAAAGTGCCCAAAATAGGTATCAACTTAAAACCTATTTCATTCCATATATTTCTTACCTCTTTTTCCCTCTTTTAGCTAATCAATTAGCTATTTATTTTATTCTTTCCATAACTTCTAAAACCTTCCTTCTAAAAATCACGATAGATGGCCAATTAAGGGGTTGATTGCCTATTTAATCCCTTAAATTGTCAATTAAGTGATCCCTTTGACCCATAAAACACCACATGGCCGGCCATCCTCCATGTTTTCTACCTTTTCTACCATATTTTCCCTTTTTATATACCCTAATTAAACCTAAATTCAACCCAAAAACCCTAGCTAGGCCGACCACCTCCTATCCCTATATATAGGCTCCCATTTCCACCAAAAAGCAATTCCAACACACTTGCAAAATTCTCAATACTCTCCAAACATTTTCTCTCTAAATTCTAACTTTGGCATCGGAGGTTCTTCGGCCAAAGCCCCCCCATTCATCGTGGGCGCGTGAGGCTTTTGGCCTTGACCCTAAGGTGTTAATTGTTTTGTAGGTGCAATTTTGTCCAAGATCAATGAGGAAGAAATTTGCATCCACATAATCTATCGCCATTATCAGGTATTGCCTATTCCCTGGTGCTTTCTTAAGAAGTCCTACTAAATCGATGCCCCATTGCATGAAAGGCCATGAACCTATTAGAGTATTAAGTTCTTCTGCATGTTAATGGTTCATAGGAGCGTAGCTTGGACGTTATTGCAATTCTGGGCAATGCTAATTGCGTTTTGCTTCATGGTGGGCCAATAGTAGCTTGCAATTATCACTTTTCGATCCAACGACCTTCCTCCAGCATGATTGTCGCAGACCCCCAAGTGGATATCATTTAGAATTCGTAGGCCAACATCTAGAGTGATGCATAAGGTATAAGGTTCATAATAGGAGCATCGGTAGAGCTTTCCGCAGATGACTATATATCTTGACCAAGGTTCTAAAAAACGTTAGGCGCTAGTCAGGCAATGGGCAGGGGCTTACCACCTAGGTGGACTAGGCGGATTTAAGTAAATTTATTATATGTTGTATAAATAAGTGCCTATTTAAACTTAAAACACATAATTGTATACAAAAATTACAAAATGAAATGATATATAGATTATAAAGTATTAGAACATATTGAAAACATGGGAAACAAGCATATAATGAGTGTTCATCAAGTATCCAACAAGTCTCTTAAATTTTATTTAAAAATAAAATGCAAAATAAAAGTTATTGATTCTATGTCTAAGTGAGAGTCGTGATCAAGGAAGGTTTAGGCAAGTTAGGCGGACGCCTAAGCGGATCTAGGCGACTTTCTTAATTTTCAAACACCTAGGGACTAATCGAGCTGTGGCCAGGTGCCTAGCGCATAGGCAGAGATTTTTAGAACCAAATCTTGACACTTTCTGGATTAACTTTCTGGCCAGGTTACTGTTCTCTAGTTGTTTTTCACTCTGTATGTAGTCGATGATTTTGTCCATCCAATTTTCTCGAGCGTCAATGACGGCAATCATCTCAAACTCCATTTTATGGATGCAACATCCGTTAAATTTTCCATCTGAACCTCTGTTAATTGATGTCGTGGCACCCATGCGGACAATAAATGGATGCCACGTGTTAATATGGGCTCACGTGAATATTAAAAAAATTAAAAAATTAAAAAATAATAAAAAAAAATTGAAAATCAATCTAGGTCTCACTTCTCCCTCCTCCGCACCTAGTGCCCCCCGTTCCCGGAATCGCAGCCCTGACGCCAAGTTCCTCCTCCTCAAATCCGAAGGTTTTAAGCACCTTCCCAACCTCCACCGCCGATTTCTACCACCCAGTCTCCGCCGTCGATTCCGAAGAAAACGGAGACCAGATCAGAAACAGCACTGTCCTGATCCACTCTCAGCTGCAATCCAACAACGTCACTGTGAATCAGGTCGAGAGAGGAATCTCGTCTCTCCATCTAAATTAAGACGTCGGAGGCAATGGTTGCCAAAATAGCAGCAGCGACGAAGCAGATGAGGAAGAAGTGGACAAGGAGGGAGATTCCGATTCGGAGATAATTAGGGCGTTCAGAGTAGACGAGAATCGTAGAAACGCACCGCTGAAGGCGGAGAATGCGACACGAGTCAAGGAAGCCATGCATCGAATTTCCTTCGCTGGAACTCCTCCGCATTAGGCAGGTCTGATCACAGAGAACAAGTGGATGGACCTCCTTCGCGGGGCCGGACAATCTTCGTCCCAGAGGTGAAATAGTTCAATCTTTTTATCTCTTTTTCTTGGATTGGAGTGGATTGCAAAATTTCAAATCTATTGGAGTGGTGGATACATTTCAGGCGCTCGTGCTGCTGTCGGCGAGAGGAGGTTGGGAAGGTCCTTGAAACCTTCGGATTTGACTCTAGGAACGGGGAGCACTGGGTGCGGAGGGGGGAGACGAGATGACCCAATTGATTTTAAATTTTTACTTTTTATTCTTAATTTTATTAATTTTTAAATTTTACATATAAAAAAAAAATTAATATCCACATAGGCCCATATTGACACGTAGTGCCAATTCATTATCCACATACATGCCACATCATCAATTAACGGATGTTCTGACGGAAAACTTAGCGGATGTATAAAAGTGTCTCAGAATTATGCTTTTAGGTACCAGACTTGGACGAAAAAAACTTGATGTATGAAATATTTAAAACCAAGAAACTTCAGGATAGTAAACTGAAATTAACCCTTATTTTTATTTTTACCTTTGTTTTCTTCGTTCTTAAATTTTCATGTGATTTCGTGATCAACGTGGCAGATTTGCTAAGCCTCCATAACCTAAAATTGAAACATTATTTGGGGATCTTTTTTATAGTGTTAGTGACCATGCAATTATTGGAGGCAAGGAAAACCCTCCCCCCAGAACATTGAAAGACTATTGCATCCAACTCGTGTTGCATCTCCTTCATGCATTGTTTTTCCTGCTGATATGCCAAATTATGAATTTAAAAATGAAATCGTTCAACTTTTTCCTATTTTTCATAGTTTGGAAAATAAAGACCCTTATGTGCATGTTAGGGAATACGAGATGTGTTAGCACTTTTTATAATATTGAACATGATTAATTGGATGGAGTAAGATTAATTTTTTTTATCCATTATCTTTAAAAGACAAAGCAAAACATTGGTTGTATGTATTAAAGTTAGGTCTATTTGTTCGTGGTTTGAAATTACTGATGAATTTTTTCAAAACTTTTTTCCAGATCATAAGACTAAGGCCTTAAAACAACAAATTTCTACTTTTTTGTCAAAAAAAGTGGATGATTGTATCAGACATGGCAAAGATTTAAGAATCTCTTGAATTTGTGCCCACATCATGGTTTTGAAGACTAGGCGCTTGCTAGTTTCATCTACGAAGTTCTCCTGTCTCGAGATTGTCAATTTCTTAAGTCTATGTAAATGGGGAATTCATGTCAAAGGAACTTGATGATGCTTTAGAGTTCCTAGATCAAATTTCTAAGAAGACCCATCAATGGAAAGGTCATAATCCACTTGAGAGCATTGATCGCTCTAAGCCTTCCACATCTTTTAGTAGTAAGGGAATTTATCAAGTGAGGGAAGAAGATGAATTGAAAGTAAAATATGATAATTTTGCCAAAGAGGTAGCTGCATTAAAATTTGGAAAATCTAATATACCTTAACAAGTTTATCAGTAAGATATTGACCAAGTTTGTGATGTTTGTTGTGAGATTGTGCACCCCGCTAAAATTGTCAAATGTTGCAGGAAATGAAAGGAGTTTATGAAGAACGATGTGCTACCATTGGAAGTTATCGAAGCAGTATTCTCCTTTTTCAAAGATATACAATTCGGCAACTAGAAATCACCCAAATTTACTTTGGAGGAATGACTTGTACCCTCAGGCAAGTGCTCCTAACCACCAATATTCTGCTTCTAATTTGTTTCAACATAATTATATGTAGATACCCTTCAAGTATTAGATCAAAAGTTTGATTCATTATTTAGTCAACTTTCAAAATTAACTAACTCTATGTCAGTTAATGAAAAAGGAAAATTCCCTGCAAACACTCAAGCTAATCCTAAAGATGTTAATTCAATTAAGATTGAATTTGAGCATGCTATGTCTATGATTACTCTTCGGAGCGGTAAATAATTGACACAACATCTTTACCTGAGGAGGTTGAGAAAACCAAGAGTAATGATAAACTTGACAAGGTCAAAGAATCTGAAAATGACAAGGAATATCATGTGCCTATATATTTTCCGAAAGCTTTACAACCCTTAAACAAAGCTGTTTATAACTCAGATATTTTTGAGCTTTTTAAGCAAGTTAAGATAAATATTCTTTTGTTAGATGCTATTAAGCAGGTTCCTACTTATGCTAAATTTTCGAAAGATGTATGCACTTATAAGAGAAATCATAATGTGAAGAAAACTACGTTTTTAGCTACCTATGTGAATGTAGTATATTGCAAAATAAATCCCCCCAAAATACAAAGACCTGGGAAGTCCTACTTTGTCTTGTGTCATTGGAAATAATTTTGTTGATCATGCTTTGTTTGACTTAGGTGCTAGTCTGTATTTGCAGCTAGGTCTTGGTCAATTAAAGTCGATACGGGAAAATTGCAGCTGGCTAATCATTCTATTAAAACCCTAAGAGGGGTTATTGAGGATGTGTTAGTCTAAGTAGACTAGTTTTACTATCCCGTTGATTTTATTGTTTTAGATACTGCACCTGTTTCTAGCCTCTGAAAATCACATTCCTGTAATTTCAGGACGTCATTTCTTAGCTACCTATGATGCTAACATAAGTTGTAGGAGTAGATTACGAAACTTTGTTTTGTAAATATAACAATGGAGGTTAACATTTTTAATGTTTTTAGGCAACCATGTGGAGACTGCAATGAATGCAAGGTTGTAAGGTTGTAAATTTTATTTTGACTGCAATGAATTGACAGTTTGAGAGGAGTCGAATTGAGGATAAAAGGTCGTACCCAGTGCACAAGGCTCCCGCTTTACGCATGGTCTGGGAGAGGTGAATGTCGGCTAGCCTTACCCCACTATCAAAAGTCATACCATCTAGTGTGGAGGTGCCCAAATTGATCAAAGATGATGCAAGCAATTTTGCAATCTTTGTAAGAAAAAGTAAAGATAGAGAACAAAGTAGGGTGTAAATGAAAATGAAAGAAAAATGCTTTACGAATACTTATGAAATGTTAACAAAAGGACACTAAATAACGTGAAATGATAACAAATTTAAATTAATTGATAAGTACAAGCAACCAGGCAAAGTTTAAGTGTTGGTTTGGTATTGCTGTGCTTTGAAAAAAAAAACTGTTTTTGATGTGCTGTGAGAATAAGCTCATTTTTTGCTGCTTCACATTTTCAGCTTTTTTTTCACTCAAAACTGTGAAAATAAGCTGTTTTTAAGTGTTTACCAAACTCCGTTTTGAGCTCAGCTTTTTTTTATACTCAAAAGCACTTCAATACCAAACCAGTACTAAACATATTCGGGCAAGTTCACATGTATGTCAAGCAAGTTCTTGCAGGTATAGAGATTAGTCTGACAATGAAATTTAGTATAGGAAATTGATACTATAAAAGGAAGTAGCAGAGCTATGAATACAAGGGAGTGTTTGAACTAGAAAGGGAATAATTGGAAAGTAGGTTGCAGAGCCTTTAAAAGTTTTTTTTGTAAGATGAGTCGAGGGTCGTTTTCTTCAATGCCTCTGTTGCATTTTATAGAAACTACTTATTTCTTTCAAAGCAAGTTTTCACAAAACGTAATAAGTCTTGCACATTCACATTCAATCTGGACGCTATAGACGAGTTGCATGTTAGATATACGTCATATGTTGGAGGTTCCAAGTAGGACATATATTAGAAAAATCTAACCTTCAAATATGCATGTGTAATTCATAGTAATTGAAAGAACTACATAGGATTGTTAAGGTGACAGCGGAACCCTAGTGCATTCTCACTTTATTTCAAAAATTCTCTCTCTCTCTCTCTCTCTCTCTCTCTCTCTCTCTCTCTCTCTCTCTCTCTCTCTCTCTCTCTGTTTCCTTCTTTAATATTGCAGATTTTTGTTAACCCTTTCAATTAAATTCATTTTTCTTAATTTAGGCCAGTAAATCTCCTTTTTCCAAAACTTTGTTCTAAGTAATTAGTCGAGATTTGGTTTCGCATAAATTTATTTAAAATAATCTATGTGGAGAACAACCTTACTGAAGCCAACTATTCTACAATAATCTTGTTTCTCTTGCAAGTATTTCATGTGTTTTTAACCTTTTTTGTGCAGGTGGTAAAAATCTTATCACTTATTCACCAGTCATGGATGTGATAATGTTTCCTATTACCTATCACTTATTAATGTAGCTCATAGATGTGATAATTGTGTATCTTTATGGAGATCTTGATACAGAAATCTATATAAAAGTTCCAGAAGGACTTCCATTGACTAGATTAAATAATTCTAGAGGCATTTACTCAATGAATTAAAGCAATCCGGATGGATGTGGTATAACTGTCTGAGCAAGTATTTGACTAGTTAGGGATACGTGAATAACGTACTACACCATAGCGTGCTCAGGGAGAAGTCACATTCCAAATTTGCGATTGTTGCAATTTATGTCAAAGACATGAATCTCATTAGGACTCCAGGAGAGCTTAAGAAAACCGCCATGCACTTGAAGTCAGAATTTGAGATAAAGGATCTAGGGAAATCGTCATACTGTTTCAGCCTGGAGATCGAAAATTTTTCGAATGGTATTCTTATCCATCAGTAGAACTACATTCAGAAGGAGTTTCATCATTTTAATAAGGATAAAGTGAAGCTTTCAAGTACCTATATGGTTGTTTGAATGCTAGATGTAAAACAAGATCTTTCTTGTCCTAAGGACGATGATGAAGAGGGCTTAGAACCAGAAGTTCCTTACCTTAGTACAATAGGCACATTATTATACATAGCTCAGTGCACTAGACCAAACATCTCCTTTGCCATGGATCTTTTAGTTAGATACAACAATGAACCTACACATAGACACTAGACAAGTCTTAAAGACATCTTCCACTACATCAAAGGTACGATGGGTTTGAGTTGTTCTATCCCTAGAAATTCTTGAGTGGAGCTGTTGCCTTCTCAGTTCTTGGGTTAATTCTTGCCTTATTGGTTATGATGATATAGGGTACTTGTCTAACCGCATAATACACGTTCTTAAATGGATAACAAATTTACCATTGGAGACACACCAAACCGACCTTAGTTGCAACCTACTGAGAACCATGTTGAGATAATCACCCTCTATGAAGCCAATCGAGAGTGCTTTTGGTTGAGAACAGTTATTGAACATATTCGAAGTACTTGTAGACTTTATTTCATCGTTGACGTCTCTACAGCAAGTTATGAAGATAACATAACATGTATCATATAGCTCAAGAAAGGATACATCAAAGAAGACAACACCAAACACATTGCCCCAAAATTCTTTTTCTATCATCTACAACAAGAGCATAAGAGCTTTGAGGTCAAGCAAATCACTGCTGAAGTCTACTTTCCACCAAGTCGCTGCTGAAGTTTACTTTCTGCCAAGTCACTACTAAAGTCTACTTTCCAAAAGCTTGTTCAAGAAATTGGGATGCGTAAACTTTATGAGTTGTAACATTGTTAGCTTCTTTGGAATTATGTCAAACTCAGGGAGACAATCCCAAAGTATACTCACTTGGCCTTAATTTACTGTTGTCTTTACGGTTATGAGCATTTTTTCCTTTGAGTTTATGCTACCTGAGTAGGATTTTACGAGGCACCTATCCTGGGCTGGTGTTACCTTTATGTAAGTCTCATATGTGTTTAAATTGGCTTTGCATCTAACTCACCATTTTCCTCAGACTATATATGGTTTTTTGGCCCATATTGGGTTTACCATAATAGGTTTTGTGAGACTTATTTCAATAAGGAAGTTCCCTGTTTGAGATTAATGTGTTCTCGGATCAATACTGAAGAGGCAACTTCCCCAACTTTGTCGAACCTTATGTTACATCAACTTGAGTATTTACACACTCACGGGGAAATGTTATGAATATTATTTAGTACGTGACTGAGTGAATTCTAGTTAGATTTGGATTCTAGATTATCAATTATTCTAGCAATTATTTCCCTATAGGATTGTACTTACTTGGAGGACAAGTTAATCCTCTCCGCTTGGTTTACTATAAATAAAGGCACTGCCATAGAGAGAATCACAAAATCCCAAAATACGCCACAAAATTTTTGAAATTCACAAGGCTTTTTGGCCAAATGATCTTGAGAATGACATAACTCCTCACTTTAATCCCTGATTATAAAAATCGATAGAAGTGGCCCTGAGTTTGACCGCTGTAAATCATTTTAGTTTTTCCATGAAAAATTCGTCGATATCCTCATCAAGTCGAGTGGTCCATTTGACAAAAATACCCTTAAATGGTGGTCACGTAGTTGTTCACATGACAATTTAACGAGGATATCAATAGATTTTTTGCGAATGAACCAAAATGATTTATGGTGGATAAACTCATGGACCAGTTTTATCGGTTTTCATTATTAGTGACCAAAGTGAGAAGTTATGTCAATCTCATAGATCATTTTTGGCTAAAACGGCAATTATAACTATTGCTATTTGCAACAACAATTTCTTATTAAGGCTTTAGGGTTGAGTTTTAATCTAAAAATCAATTCGATATAGGAGACTTAGTCCATTGGTAAACATTTCATGTGGGTCATTTCTTCGTATTCTCACATCTTAGTGCAGTAATACTACATGGTGGATACACTCATTATTTTCCTTGATGATTTTAAAATTATGAAATCATAAAATGCGTGCCACTTCTTGCTGCTCAAAATGATACTTCACATCAAATCTAGTTTCTTATAATTTTTGTTGTTTTATTGATGAGAGGTTACGGGCATAGTTAGTAAAATCACATATTATACACGAATTTACGTATTTTGAAAAAAATACTTCTATTTTCTATACACATTTTAATGTTTTGTTAAATTGCACGTTTTTTTAAAAGTCAAACGTACAATACAAGTTTTAAACATGTAAATACGTATTTTTAATGTTTAATACCAGTTATTGTCACACATTTTTTTAATAATACATAAAATAAAAAATAAAAAGTGGCTGAATTTTTCAAAGTTTAGAAAAGTTGTCGAATAATATACGTACGTATCTTTCACATACTATAGCTATTCCGTATTTTACAAACTATGATTAGGGCTAAAAGGCTATAAATATTTTGCGTAATTTTTTTTTAGAATCCTGAATTTTACTTATAAAAGTTTTCACTTCTACGCTGGAAGGTTTAACTTTGTTATGTTAAATGAATCAAAAAATGTGAATTGTTATTATTAATTAACTCTAAAGAAAATAGTTATCATACACTTCCAAATCGAATAACATTACAAAATAGTACAAAGGCCACAAAGGGCACAAAGCAATTAAATTAAAAGATGCAAACGCAAGCCTTATATCATGAATACAAATTAAATATGACGAAATGGAACTTTGCACTCAACTCACTTGAATGAAACAATACTTTTCACATAAATAAGAGCTTGGAAATCTACAACCCTATTGAGAATAGGAGGAATATGAAGATATTTGAGATTTTTAGTACTATAATTATAAGAGGTGGCTCTTCCATCAGAGGCAAGCATAAGAAGCTCGTCACTTTTCCAAAATGTCAATGGCTTCCCAATGTCTTGTAAGGGTCCAATGATTAGTAGTTTTGTCCACGAACTCTTTACTCCATCATAGTCGTGCATTACCCATATTTCACATGATTCAGACTTATCACTTCGATCGTAACGAGAGCAAAACGAAGCAAGGGATTCATTACGAAGAAAGATATAATAAAACTTAAAACCGGATTCTCTTCTAGAAGGCAATTGTATTCTATGAAATATCTCATCACCTAAATCAAATGAAAGTATGTATTCCTCACCATCCGTTGCATACCAATAACAAAATCCCTTCAAGTACACTTGACAAGAACAGGAATAAGTTTTAGTTGATATATCAATCTTGATCTCTCTCCAAGAGTTAGCAGCCGTTGTGTATACCTCAGCCGTGTGAGGAAGAGGAATACGATGATAATATGTTCGCTCATCATCTGAATACTCAGAATTTTCTATAATTTGAACTACCTTGTATTCTTTGGCTTTGCAATCATAGCCAAATCCTAATGCTCGAAAGACCGTTTCCAATTCGAATTTTCCCTTGGGACGGGAAGGTAGAAGAAGGCATGAACTGGGAAGTCGCATGACTTCCCTCGTTGTAGGATTGCATAAAAGAATATTTTTACCTGCTGTTACACAAACAATCCCATTGCAATAACCGAGAATCAATACGTAATCATGATCTTCCAGCGGAAATGGTATATTTAGGTCCTCAACATCATAATGAAGGTTGTGCTCATCACTATCAATAGAAAGATTGATCATGGACCAGAAAACTTCTTGTTTCCAACTATTGTCTGGGAAAACATGAGTCTGAGAACGGTTGAGAAGGATACAAGTGGAGGATGAGAATTTGTTGTCCACAGAATTGCTGAGCTGTTTGGCCACAAAACTTGGACTATTGATGAGAGTGCACCAAGACTTGCGTATGCATTTGAATCGCATCAGAGATTTGGGCAACAACCTGGACAGGATTTCGACCACCCTATCTTCAAGAGTTTCATTTTCATGCACCTGAGACATTTTGGTAGTTTTGTTCCACATGAATTCCTCACACGTATATATACACAGGACAAAACACCACAAGTTTGAGAAAACTAAATCAAACTCCGAGTCTCTAAGGCCTGGTAGGTCAAGGGTTTTTTTTTTTTTTTTTGTCAAAGGGTAGGTCAAGGTTCAATTACTAAACATATTATTACTAAGATGCTAAAATCCAACAGTACTAAATTAACTTGGAATTCCATGACCACAACATGTATAGCTATCAAAGAAAACAGAAGCGAGCCAGTAAGTTTCGAGTTTTATGGTGGACCATATGTTTAAATTTTACTATGATTACTTTTTTTTTAATGATGCACAAATAACCATTGAAATTTTACATTTTAATTCTACATTAAGTTAACTACGAAAGGAAAATTCACATAATCATACACAAGTTAATAAATTAAGCCATTTTTTTCATTAGAAATACAATCACAGAACCCCTTTTCATCTAAATTTACCCCAATTTCTATTAATACTTTGTAAAAAAGAAGAAACCACTTTGGAGATTTCAGATTTTCAAGAGGCATCTGCACATATGGAACATTAGAACTGGTAAGGCATGGCCGAAGTGTGATCCAGTTCACCCACCTCTCCTCCTCCTCTTTAATTTTTTAGTTTACATTTTCGCACAATTTTCTATGTAATTTGGATTAATTGTTTGGTGTTGTTGTCTTAAATTTTTGGAAGACTATCTTATGGATATTATTTTCTCAAATTCTTAATTAAATAAATGAAAGTATATTTTTTCATGTGACCGATTCAATTAATTTATTTCTAGGTATGTTTAGTGGGGAAGTTAGTTGTCAGGCATACAATTCAACTACGGACACAATATGGTGGGAACGCATTATTTTACTAATATCATACCTAAAAATGCACCTCTAAAGGCTTTTCAGGTCTATCCAACCTGAATAAGGGATACAACACAACCCGTATCATGTTGTCCAATAGTACTAAAATAACCTTTAAAAGCCTTTTTTCCTTAAATATCAATAAAAAAATTTCTCGTATTGTCAATGTTCAATAGAAAAAAAAGAGTTAATTAACACTTAGGCCTTTGATAAGGAAGTTGATCGTGGATTATCAATAAGCCTCGAATTGAATCTTCCTTGGTCGGGTTAGAGCGCAAGCTGATGGTTTTGGCTATTGTACTCTTACCGTCTAAATTTTCTTTCTATTAATGTACTAAAAAAATTACACAACTTAACATTATTAACACTAGTGTATATATCGTAAAGAAGAATAGAAGAAACACTCAGAGAAAAGAAGGAAAGTTTAGAGAGAGAAGTAAAAGGAATTCTTGTATATTCAATCATCTAACAAATGGTCTGTATACAATGGTTATATACCTACCATCCATATTACAACAATGACTATAATACCCTATGGTAGTTTTACTTCTAACTAACTCTGTTTCCAACCAACTCCCAATTGTAACTAACTCAACTTCTTACAATATAACAACTCTCACTCTCTTGTTATATCTAACACTCCCCCCCTCAAACAGTGCTGGGATCTTCACAGCAGGTTTTGACTGACATAAACTGCTATATGAAGACTCCGACAATGCTTGAGATACACAGGGCTATGTAAACCTTTAGTAAGCACATCTACAACCTGATCTTCAGTTGGTATATAATGAACCATCAAATCTCCTTTCTGGACCCTTTCTCGAACAAAATGATAGTCGGTATCTAAATGCTTAATCCGAGAATGAAAAACTGGATTAGAGCATAAGGCTAAGGCAGACAGATTATCACAATGTAATATAGGGGGAGTAGATATAAACTGATGAACATCCTTAAGTAGGGAACGAATCCAGAAAATATCAGCAGCACAATGAGCAAGGGCTTTGTACTCTGCTTCCGTAGAACTTCGAGAGACTATGGATTGCTTCTTAGATTTCTATGAGATGGGGTTGGATCCTAGATATACAACATATCCAGTAATAGATCGCCGTGTGTTAATATCAGCTGCCCAATCAGAATCTGAAAAGGCTGAGATACGAAACTCATCAGACTTTGTATACCGTAACCCACACTCCAATGTACCATGCAAGTAACGGAGTATTCGTTTCACAAGATGCATATGCAAATCAGTCGGACTTGTCATGTATTGACATACAACATTCACTGCATGTGAGATGTCTGGTCTTGTAAAAGTAAGATACTGTAAAGCACCTACTAAGCTGCGATAGTGAGAAGGGTTTGATAACAAGGTGCCTTCAGTTGTAAGTAACTGAGAATGAGGCTTCGAAGGAGTTGATGTGGATTTACAATTATCCATTCCAGCTTTCTTCAATAATTCCTTGGCATATTTCGACTGATTGACAAATAATGAGCCATCGGAACTATACTGAATTTGTAGCCCGAGAAAATATGTTAACATTCCCATGTCTTTGAGATCAAAAACTTCTGCAAGCTGTGTAACAACTGATTGAATCTTTGTAATAGATGACCCTGTGAGGATAATGTCATCCACATATAGTAAGAGAAGTATCACATCTCCTTTGTCAACCTTCACAAATAGACTGGAATCGGATAAGGACGTTTTGAACCCCAATGCTGGTAAAAAACTTGTAAATTTAGAATTTCACGCTCTAGGCGCTTGTTTTAAGCCATAAAGTGACTTAATTAACTTGCACACATGGTTGGGATGTTTAGAATTCACAAAACCCTGAGGTTGCTTCATATAAACCTCTTCCTCAAGGTCGCCATGCAAGAATGCATTTTTAACATCAAGTTGTCTTAACTGCCAGTTGAATTGAGTTGCCAAAGACAAAATAAATCGCACAGTTGTATGTCGAACAACCGGGCTGAATGTTTCTGAATAATCTAATCCTTGTTCTTGACTGAAGCCTTGTGCAACTAACCGTGCCTTGTACCTAGACACTATTCCATCAGGATTTCTCTTCACTTTATAGACCCACTTACTTCCAATTATACCCCTATCTAAAGGAGGAGGAACCAGTTTCCAAGTTCCCTGTGACTATAAAGCATCAAACTCTTCCTGCATTGCATTCTGCCACTGTATAACACTAGAAGCAGCTTTGAAATTCTTAGGTTCATCAATATCCTGTGTATTAGCAAGAAGTGAGAAGCCACATATGTTTGTCCCAAATATATCCTCATCAGTGTAATCATGTAGTCGAAGGGAAGATAATTCAGGTATAGTGGTCAAGAAGGCTGAATAATCTTTCCTAGGTATAGCACCTGTCTTCAGTCTTGTTTGAATAACATTGCTTGAGGGAGGTACACTAGAGTGCATATCAGAGGTAGAGATAGGAAGAATTACCTGAAGTTGCGCAGGACTGAGGACAGGAAGCAAAGAAGGTGTATCAGTTGAAGAGGAAAAAGTAGGACTTGAGCTGGACAATGACTGTGATCCAATCTGTTAAGACTCTACAACTTGCTCATCTGAAGGCAGAGGAGAGTTGTCTATATGTTGGTGTAGCCCTGAAGACCCTGAATGAACATGGTGACCACTGGAAGATTGTGAACTTACTAATGGGATTGGAGCTGAAGCATTAGGAGATGATGAACTGCTCACTGGAATTGGAATTCGTACTATTGTATGTGTAACAGAACTAGAAGGTATACCAGATTGTTTATTTTGTAGCTTATTCTGAGATCTTGAAAATGGAAAATCACTTTCATCAAAAATGATGTGGCGAGATATGATACACTTTCTTGTGACTGGATGATAGCAAATGATCCCTTTATAACCTCTACAATATCCGAGAAATACACAGACTTCAGAACGAGGCTGCAATTTATGATCATTATATGGGCGAAGCCAAGGGTAAACTGCAGATCCAAACACTTTTAAAGATTTCAGCTCAGGTGGCTTCTTATACAATCTGATATAGGGAGAATCCAATAACAGTGACTTACACGGCATCCTGTTGATGAGAAATACTGCATGAGCACATGCATAATACCAGAAAGAACTTGGCAACCCTGCTGTTGTAAGTAATGTTATTGTTGTTTCTACAATGTGTCTGTGTTTGCGTTCTATTAAGCCATTCTGCTGTGGAGTATACGGACAGGGAAGTAACTGTTGTATTCCTTTAGCTGCAAGAAATGATTTGAATGAATGACTGGTGTATTCCCCACCCCTATCAGATTGTAAAGTGTTAATAGTCACACCAAACTGATTTAGAACATACGCACAGAAGTTCACAAATATTACAAAGACATCTGATTTATTGCACATAGGAAATATCCAAACATATCGTGTATATTCATTAACAATGGTTACATAATATCTGTGACCTTCGAGAGATTTTACAGGAGATGGTCCCCATATATCAGTGTGGACCTTTTCAAAAGGAAAAGAACTCCTATCAGTCCTAACAGGAAATGAAAGTCTAGACATCTTGCCTTTGATACACGAAGTACACATACTATGTTGACTGTCTATATCTACTGGTATACTAGACTTTCTCATCATCACATACATTATTTCATTAGTTGGATGACCTAATCGATGATGCCATATGTTGGATTTTACCAATTGTCCAAGATAAGCAGTTGAACCTTGAACCACAGACTGTATTCCTTTCTACCTCTTGAGTACTGGAATCTGAAACAGTGATTTGGGCCTACTCTTTCCTTGATACAGAACCTCCTTTGTCTTCTTGTCCTGCACAAAAAATTGTTTATCATCACAAATAAACCAACTATGGTTATCTGCATATAACTGTTGAACAGATAATAAATTGCGTGCTATTGTTGGAACATGCAACACATTTTTAAGCATAAGAGCATGTGAATTGGTGTGAATAGTCGTAGAACCAGTATTTGTAATGTGTAAACATGTGCCATTTCCAATTGTAACTCTGTCAGAATCTTCAAAAGGTGTAACATTGTTCAGAGCATCCACATCAGCTGTGATATGATGTGATGCACCCGTGTCAACAACCCAAGAATCTTGAGGAACATAGTGAGACATTTGCTGTGCAGCCATAGCATTAAGAGATGGTGGTGGAGGTTGACTTTGAAAAGCATAATTTCCCCTGTGATAACATTCTAGTGCAGAATGTCCTCTCTTGCCACAGATTTGACACTCAAGCAAATAACCAGTAGATAGAGTATTGGAATTCCTATGAAAACAATTCACAACTGTGTGCCCTCTCTTATTGCAAATTTGGCACTCTATGACTACATTAGATCTATTCTTTGCATTACCAGACCATGTTCCAGTACCATTCTGCCTTGAATTCCCAAAAGAAGACCCACCAGGAAACCCTCCATTGAAGTTTTTGCCTTTGAACCCCCCATTGGTTCTGTAATTATTTCCACCATTAGACCTGTAATTGTGACCACCATTTGACCTGTAGTTACTGCCTCCATTAGAATTAGGACCCCCATTCTGACCAAATTGTTGTCTTGGATTTGTATGAGACATATTCCCCATAAACCCAAAACCAAGAGATGGTTGTGGATAAACAAGAGATGATGAAGTAGGAAACTGTTGTGACATCTGAGAATTATATGGCTCATGTGGAAATTGTAGTTGAGATGGATGGAGATATGGAGATGGAGAAAGTACACCTCCTGTAGTAGACGGCAAATGACAGTGTCCTGTAGGATTTGAACCAGAAGCAGAAGACGAGCCCTGTGAATTATGAGATCCTTGAACATACAATGCAGACAGATTCTGAGATAATACATTTGTGTCCCCTTCTATTTCTTTTTCAGCCCCCAACAATTGAGCTCTAAATTCTTTTAGAGTTATGGATGATTCTCTAGCCAAAATTACAGTTTGAATGATAGCATATTCTTTTGGTAGGCCTGTAAGCCCTGCAATAATCACATCATTTTCAGACACAGATTCTCCAGCTGCAATCAATTGGTCCTTGATACTCTTCAACCGCAACAAGTATTTATCAATCGAATCACTCCCTTTTTGTATAGTATGCAGTTCAGTCTTTAGATGATTAATTCGGGATTTAGACACCAATGCATATCTATCAACAAGATTAGACCAGGCTTCAAAAGCAGTTTTGCAACCAAGAACATACTCAATGACTTCATCAGACAGTGTAGCAATCAACAAACTCAGTAAGGCCATATCCATAGACTCCCATTCAATATATGCATCAGTAATCCTATCAGTCACTCCTTTTTCCGTATCAATTACAAATTTGGGTGGACAAACAGTATCCCCATCAAAATGTCCAAACATCTTATACCCTCTCAAGACTGATTGAAATTGGAACGCCCATTTAGAAAAATTATCATCCTTCAATTTTATAGTCAACATTCCCAAAAGATTCTCAACTTTGATATTCATATTCGCCATGGTCAACAAAAAATGAAGAACGACTGAAACGTTCAGATAGCAATGCAAGTCAAGTTCACGAAAGACTGACACTTTCGTATTCAAGAAAGACTGAAACTTTCTTTAAAATAAATGTACGAAAGACTGACACTTTTGTATACAAGAAAGACTGAAACTTTCTTCAAGCAACTGTGATGCAAGACAAATTTACGAAAGACTGACACTTTCGAAAACAAGAAAGAATGAAACTTTCTTCCAATCAAACTTTAACCAAGACACGAAAGACTGACACTTTCGAATTCACCAAGAAAGATTGACACTTTCTTATAGTCCAAGAGAGATTGACACTCTCAATCACAAAATCCCCAAATTAACATAGCACAGAAACGAACACCTTGAATCTGTAAATCAATCAGCGACACAGAAAGCGAAACATTGGAACAAAATCACCTGAAAGATTGCTTCACTAGAACACCAAACGTATGCCCAGTTTCAACTTCCATCCTTCCCTGAATTTCTGATGAATTTCTGACGAATCCACGATCACAAGCACGAACACGAACCCCAAATACAACTGCAGTACAGCGGAAGAACTCCTAGAATCGGAATCGGCAACGAACCTCTCCCGGCGATGATACCATATTAACACTAGTGTATATATCGTAAAGAAGAATAGAAGAAACACTCAGAGAAAAGAAGGAAAGTTTAGAGAGAGAAGTAAAAGGAATTCTTGTATATTCGATCATCTAACAAATGGTCTGTATACAATGGTTATATACCTACCATCCATATTACAACAATGACTATAATACCCTCTGGTAGTTTTACTTCTAACTAACTCTGTTTCCAACCAACTCCCAATTGTAACTAACTCAACTTCTTACGATATAACAACTCTCACTCTCTTGTTATATCTAATAAACATATGGTATTTGAAACTATCTACTAAAATAACAAGATACATTATTATTATTATACAGAAATAGGTAGAGAGCTAGAGATCCTTTGGTGGCTAGTTCAAAGAGCTTTCCATGGAAGGAGAAAATGGAAACTCCAATCTCAGCATCAGTCAGCACATATAACTTCTTAGCCTTCTTCAAGATCCCCGCCAAGCGCTTGCTGAAAGTAATCTGCCAGTGCACCGGGTTCTCGATCCTCTTCATCTGAATGTACTCTACACCTTTGAGAGTCTTTTGATGGTATGAGTAGGGGCCTTATCGTTCAGGTGCATATATATCCTCATCCTTGATCAGCTAGTCAATGATATTAAATGAAATATATATTTTTTAATTTGTGGTACAGTTCAGTTTCGGTTGGTTTTAAATGTTCAAAACCGAAACCAACTTTCATTTTAATCCTTAAAAAAGATGAGTTTTAGATTATAACCATATGTAAGATTAAAATCCAATTTTAGTCCTTAGCACATTTAATCATATCATTTATTAGTTGTATTTTGATGTTCTATTTTATCTTTTTATTTTTATTTTAATTAGTTACATTTAAATTTAATTTTTATTTCATTCATCATAATATATTTTAATGTCTACATTTAAGCAACTAATTTTTTTTATAATATATATTCCGACAACAATTTTGTATGTTCTTCATTTAGGTACATTAATACATTTGAATATTTTGGTATATCCATCGGTACAAACATGTAGTTACATTGATTCAATATAATGCATTTTGGTCAATATAATGTATTTCGTTACATACACTTTGGTACACATATTTGAGTATTGACTTTTAGGTACATTAATTCAATTATTATATTTCGGTAAATACATTTAGGTACATACATTTTGGTACTAATATTTAGGTACATATATTTTTGGTATTGACATTTAGGTACGTACATTTTGGGTATATACATTTTGGTACCTACATTTCAGTATTAACATTTAGGTACATTAATTCAATATAATACATTTCGGTACATACATTTAGGTTCATTATAATATATTTCGGTACAATCATGTCAATACAAATATTTCAGTACAAAAAAGTCAATTTTATATATTTTGGCCCAATCATTTCTATACGCTTATGTATTTATATATTTTTGTATCACAAATTTCTTTTAATATTTTCTCATTTACATTCATTTCTAATTAAAAAAACTAAATATGAGCATATTGATAAAATTAAAATTTAATATGGAGAGATTAAATAAAAATACACATTAAATAACAAAAATTGAATGTAAATTTTGATAAAAGTACACTCAAGGGATTAAATTGAATATATAATCTAGCACCAGTTTTTTTTTTAATTTTAATTTTTTGCAAGGACTAATGTTCAAAAATACAGTTTGGTTTCAAACCAATAACATTTTAGAACCGCAAAAACCAAGCCTTTTTCTAAGTTCACCACTGCATCGTCCTTATTGAGAAAAAGGTTAAAAAAAAATTCATTTTTAATGGGGCGTGGATAGAAATTAGGGTAAACTTAAATGCAAGGTGGTGTTTAAATAGAAAAGCTCTTAGTTGTAATAAGGAAGCAATTATGTGATTTTATTTCTAATGAAAAAATAGCTTAACTAATTAAAACTTGTGTGAATATATGAATTTTCCTTTGTTAGTTAATTGAAATCATGTGATGTCACATGTTGACCCATATATGAATATCATGCTCACCTCTTCTATTTAATGTAGACTTATAAACTAAAATTTGAATGGTTATTTTTAATATGAATAAAAAAATAAAAAATATATAGTAAATTGAACGTATGAGTTTCCATAAAAATCGCAACTGACTGAATTGACCATGTTTTCTTTAAAAAATTCGCCAACTCTGGATTGCCCTTGTTTTCTTCAATAGCTAAATATGTTGTGGTTATGGAACTCCAAGTTTATTTAGTACTAATTGGGCATATGTTGTGGTAATTTGTTTAATAATTGAACCTCGATCTACCAGGCTTTAGGGATTTGGGGTTTGATTTAGTTTGTGTGTTAAACTTTGGTGTTCTTTACTGTGTATATGTACATGTGAAGAATTCATGTGGAACAAACCTACAGGAATGTCCCAGATGCGGAAAGGTGAAACTCCTGAAGATAAGGTGGTTGAAATCCTGTCGAGGTTGCCGCCCAAGTCTCTCATGCGATTCAAATGCATACACAAGTCTTGGTGCACTCTCATCAAAAGTTCAAGTTTTGTGGCCAAACACCTCAGTAATTCTATGGACAACAAACTCTCAACCTCCACTTGTATCCTTCTCAACCGTTCTGAAATGCCCGTTTTCCCGGACGACAGTTGGAAGTATGAAGTTTTATGGTCCATGATTAATCTATCAATTGATAGTGATGAGCACAACCTTCATTATAATGTTGAGGACCTAAATATACCGTTTCCAATGGAATACCATCATCCTGTATTGATTCACGGTTATTGCGATGGTATTTTCTGTGTAATTACAGGGGAAAATGTTGTTTTATGCAATCCTGCAATTGGGGAATTCAGGCAACTTCCCGATTCATGCCTTCTTCTACCTGCCCCTCCTGAGAGAAAATTCGAATTGGAAACGACCTTTCGGGCATTGGGATTTGGTTATGATTGCAAAGCTAAAGAATACAAGGTTGTGCGAATTATAGAAAATTGTGAATATTCTGATGATGAGCAAACATATAATCATCGTATTTCTCTTCCTTACACTGCTGAGGTATACACAACGACTGGTAACTCTTGGAAAGAGATCAATATTGATGTATCAAGTAAAGCCTATCCATGTTCTTGTTCAGTGTACTTGAAGGGATTTTGTTATTGGTTTGCAACAGATGGCGAGGAATACATACTTTCATTTGACTTAGGAGATGAGATATTTTACAGAATACAATTGCCTTCTAGGAAAGAATCCGGTTTTAAGTTTTATAGTCTTTTTCTGTATAATGAATCAGTCACTTCTTATTGCTCTCATTACGATCCAAGCGAGGATTCTAAATTATTTGAAATATGGGTGATGGACAACTATGATGGAGTTAAGAGTTCATGGAAGAAACTCCTAACCGTTGGACCTCTTAAAGACATTCGTTATCCATTGACACTTTGGAAAGGTGACGAACTTCTTATGCTTGCCTCCGACAAAAGAGCCACCTCCTATAATTCTAGTACCAGAAATCTCAAGTATCTTCATATTCCTCCTATTATCGATGAGATCATAGATTTCGAAGCTCTTATTTATGTGAAAAGTATTGTTCCAATCAAGTGAGGGTGGTCACAGTTCCATTTTATCCTATTTAATTTGTATGTGTGATATAAGGCTTGAGTTTGCACCTACAAATTTTGCTTTCCAGCCTTTGTACTATGCTTATCAAGGGCTACCTTTAGTTTTCGGGCCTTCCAAATTTTGTAATATTTCAAAGTGTATGATAACTATTCTTCTACGGTTACTTAATTAATAATAACAATTCCATTATGTTCGTTTCAAAAAAAAAAAAAAAAAAAAAACATTACGTTTTTCTTTTTCTTTTTTCTTCTGAATTCCCTTCTTAAATACTTAATAAGTTTTTCCTCATTTTACATAATCAATTTACAAGCATTTTATGCAAATGGATTTTTTAATTTTTTTTAATTTTTTTATTTTATAAAAATGGGGATTAGGTGTGGAGTCCACCCCACATCGAATTTCAAGGATCTGAACCGTTTATTTTGTAAGTCTCGATTCATAGATCATTCTTACAAAAATTCGATTCAATCCAAAACTATTTGCCTATTTAATTATTATGATCAAATTTCATTGTTTCTTATATAACAATGTATTCGTTCATTTCTTTGAACCCAATTAGATGTCTTAAATATTTCCGATTTGGCTAATATTTTGCAAGGATGATCTATGAGATACAACTTGAAAAATCAACGGTTCGGATAGTTAAATTTCAATATGATGTGGACCCCGCAACTAATCCTCATTTTTATAAGAAAAAGGGGAGAACCCTTCCCTAAAAGGTTTCCTAAATAAATTTCAGGGTGCTAAAAGAAATTTAGGCAACAAAGAATATTTATAGCCTTTTAGCCCCTAACCATAGTTAGTAAAATACGGAGTGGATATAGTATGTGAAAATACGTACGTGTATTACTCTGCAATTTTGCTTAAACTTTACTTTGAAAAATTCGGCCACTTTTTTTTTTAATAGTTATTTATTCCTCATCAAACTTATTCCAATGGACTTGGATTCTCTGCCCTCCCATTTCGGTGCCCTCCCCGTGCCCTCCTGTTTTGTGTGGTCACGGTTAAGCCACGTTAATATTTTATATTATTTTTTTATAAAAATAATAAAACAAAAAGAAATATTAATATAAAATGTTGACGTGGCTTAACCGTGACCACAAAAACAGGAGAGCACGGGGAGGGTACCAAAATTGAAGGGCAGACAATCCAAGTCCTATTCCAATATATGTGCTGGATGGGAATTGCTACTAGGCACCCACTATTTCTTGCTATAAAAAGGCTAATAAAGGGTTACACAACAAATGCAAGAGTGAGTCATTTAGGGTTTTGGCAAAATCTCCCATCTCCAAAGGAATCCTACGACCTCTAATTAATTCATTGTCTTCCTTCTCTTCGAGAATATCCTCCGACCTTCACAACCATAAGAACAATATAGAAAAAAAAAATATTACTCTATCAGAGAATGAATCTCAAACAATCCGTCAGCAAACTAACCGACGTCACACAGCGAATTACAAGCCTTCTGCTTACCACTCAAGGCAACGAGGAGAACATGGTGTATTCGCTGTTGGCCATTTAGGTTGTGCTGAGTTTGATAGCATCTGGATCAAACAATCCAACCGAGAACTAATTGCTCTCGTCCCTCTGGTTTTGGTCGATGGATCTCCTAGCGGAGGTCCATGCTTGTCCTTTGCCATGGGCCTTTGAGTCGAAAAGCATGTCCCCCCTCAAGCCTTCTTTCAAACAAGTGGCTGAAGAAGCGAATGCCAAAGTCAATTTCTAGTAGTCCTGGCATTCGTGTCTTTTTTTTGTGTTCGTGTCATTTTTATGTTATACCCGATATCTTAACGAGTCTTGTCATGTAAGACCCATTAAAGTAAACAGGTAATATGACATGATCCGAAATCGACATGTTAATATTATCAGGTAATATAACCCATTACCTGTTAAAAAATATTTTTTAAATCAATAAATAATGAAAATGAAAAACATAATTTGACATAAAAAATAGAAAACATAATACTAAATTAGTATATGCATACTACATTATCACTAAATATTGCTCTAAAACATTAAAAAGAATATTTGTCTTTCAAGTATTATATACTCCAAAATTAGAGCATAATGAAAAAATATTAGTACATTACTATAAAATACCAAAAATGTGAAGGGATATGAAAAACGAAGGGAGTTGTGTTTCAAGATTGAGAAACCTTGCACGTTTATATATCCTTTCACATTTTTTTAGACTTGTACATTAATTAAGGATTATGAATTTTATTTATTTTGAATTCCCTTAAAAATACTATTCATGAGGGTTTGTATGGTTTTAAAATTGAAATGATGTTGTACCCATACTCATAGCCTAGAGGATGCGAGCATGAGCCTTTGCATTTTTTTCTTCTTCACATTTTTCGCACTTGTAATTATTATAATTATTTTAATGTGTTTGGTATTTTTAAACTACTTGATACTTTTATTTTAATGTGTTTTATAATTTTTTTAATCTCACTTTTGCCTATTGTATATGTGAACACGGAAAATTCCTGAAACGAAAGAGACAAGAACAACGTGCACAAACAAATATTTGTATTTGATGATTTTGGGTTACAATCTCTCTCTATTTTGATCCTCTGATTCGATCTCCGTAAGGTGTTGATTTGTGGATGTTTCGTTGATCCAAGGGCCGTCGAGGCTTGATCTTGGATGAATTGTTGGAAGTTTCTTCAAAGGGCCGTGGGCTTGATCTTTGAAGGTGGATTTGAGCGGATCTTCAAGGAGCCGTTGGGGCTTGATGTTGAGGATGAGTGTTTCTTCAAGGGCCGTTAAGGCTTGATCTTGAATAACGGTGATGAACGGGTCTTCAAGGGCTTTTGGGCTTGATCTTGAAGAACAGTGATGAGCGGATCTTCAAGGGCTTTTGGGCTTAATCTTGAAGAACGGTTTGGATGTGTGGATTTGTCGACGTTTGTTGATCTAAAGGGCCGTTGGGGCTTGATCTTAGGATGAACGGATGAACGAAGAATGAAGAACACTTTCTTCAAGGGCCGTCGGGGCTTGATGTTGAATTGGTGGATGATTGTTGATCCAAAGGGCCGTTGGGGCTTGATCTTGGATGAACGATGAACGAAGAACGAAAAACACTTTCTTCAAGGGTCGTCGGGGCTTGATCTTGAATTGGTGGATGGTTGATCCAAGGGCCGTCGGGGCTCGATCTTGGAAGGGTGGATGATTGTTGATCCAAAGGGCCGTTGGGGCTTGATCTTGGAAGAATGATGAATGAAGAACGAAGAACGAAGAACGCTTTCTTCAAGGGCCGTCGGGGCTTGATCTTGAATTGGTGGATGGTTGATCCAAGGGCCGTCGGGGCTCGATCTTGGAAGGGTGGATGATTGTTGACCCAAAGGGCCGTTGGGGCTTGATCTTGGAAGAACGATGAACGAAGAACGAAGAACGCTTTCTTGATTCTTCGGGAACCTGGATGCTTGAGAGCTTCGGAGTTTCAGAGCTTCAGAGCTTCAAGAATTTTGCCTAATGATTTTAGTTCCTCCCCAAATGAATGAAATGGGCTTGTATTTATAGAATTTTCCAAGGCCTAATTTTGAATATAATATCCTAGATGAAATAAGTCGTTTCTGCCAGGTGTTGACACGTGTCCTATTTGATGACTTTTCCAACTCATTTCAATTTTCGTTGAGTCACACGCTACGTGTAAAATTTATGTAATACATGAGCGTTGACACTTTGATTTATCGGTCAACATTTATTTACCGAAATTTTGATGTCTACAGTATACTATAAATAAATATATAAAACTTAATTTTTTTAAATTTATATAGAATAATAATACAATAACACATATTTAATATTTAATATACAATATATACATATACACTATGACTATTGTATTTATAGAAAGTTTTTTTAGTAGTTTGAAAAATTAAATCATCAAAATAACTTTTTTCTTAACGTGTCGAAACATTTTACCCGCGTGTCACTTTTTGTGTAAACCTATTAAGGACCAGTTATTAATTGGTTCTTATTGTGAGACCCAATAATGATCAAATTAGTTGTCGTGTTGATTCGAAACCCATTATTTTCGTGTCATGTTAACCGATCGTGTAGGAAATTGTCAGGTCTAATTTGTGGGCCAAAAGGAGACTAAGGGAGTTATTAAGGAGGCTCTTCCGCCAAATTCAATTGACCATTTAACCAGAGTCATCTTTGCGAATGCATTAAACTTAAAAGGAATTTGGGATCAAGGTCACAGTTTTGATACATCACAAACACAAAAGTATTACTTTTACCTTCACAATGAAGATAGGAGACTACCACCGGTTAGGGCACCCTTCATGACAAGCAATGCGAAGCAATTTGTAAGAGCCGTTCATGTGTTAAAAGACTTAAAGCTTACTTATAAATTGGGGTCAGACCGGGATTTTCTCATTGTATTTGTTACTTCTAGATGCAATAGATGGACTATGAAACACTCCAACCCCAATAACACAGGTTATGAGGTTGTAATGTACTGGCCGACACTAAATTGACTACATGACCCCATCCGGAGATGACATCATAAGCCAACTCAATCACGAAGCCATAGTAAGATATTTATGATATGTAAGAATTTGAACCAAAAGATGTTCATTAAAATAATAAATCCAAAGCTGCTACATCAGTAATTATCATCCTCCCCACTTGGGGACACAAATTATCTCGGGTTTGACCCCATTATTAATCACATGACATCAAAGCAGCTAGAAGTTTCACACAACAATAAATACAACAAAGTGCAGTGCTATGCATAATCAAAAGTGTGATCATGCAATAATTATTACAACATAGATAAAACTGCATTAAAGGAGCCATCACCCAAAATCTAGAGGATGAAAGCTTCATTGCCAAACCCACTCGTCCCCACCGATGTTCTTCTTAGTCTCGTTACGTCCCAAAGGTGTCGATAAAACAAAACGTGAGTGGACCAGTTTTATCACAGTTATAAAATCATCATTTAAACATAATAACTAAGGCTGGGTTCGATACAAAACGGTTCGGTTCTTTTTTTTTTGGTTCCTTTTTTTTTCGATTCAGCTTTTTTTGGTTCGGTTTCAAATTGGTATCGGGTTTTTTTGTTTTTTTTATTTTTTTTATTTTTTTTAAGGAAAAAAATTGAAACATATAATCATCCTAACATTAACACACCACAAGTCTGCAATGACCTTGTCATGCTAACATGGTATGCCAAAACTCAAAACAGGGAATCAAAAGACTATCTATTTTGCACAATTTTATCCAATATAGGATTGTTGCTTCAATTCCCAACCAAAAGAAGGAAAAGAAAATAGCAAAACCCATGAAGTTGAAAAGCTACTAAACCCATGAAATTGAAAATAAAATCTACAAACCCCATGAAATTGAAAAGAAAATATGTAGAACATGAGAGAAATTACCATGAGAGTAACCTTGCAAAGGAATTCGTGGGTCGAGACTTAGAAGATTGAAAAATCCAGATTAGAATCTTCTGATTTAGAAGGTTTTGATTCGAAAATGGTGAGGGGTAATCACGGTTTGGAAAAAGAAATTCGCGAGGAGAACCCAAGAAGAGGGAGAGAGAGTCTGATTTAGAGGAAGAGAGGAAGAAAATAAGAAAGCAGAGCATGGAGGTGCAAGAATTCGACGGTGGGAGAGAGAAAGGTTGATAACAAAGAGGAAATGAAATGGGAGTAAATTGGATGGCTAGGGTTTTGTGTTTAGAAATCTTATAAAGAAAATATCCATAATCAATATATATGTTTTACTAATACGATTATAGCAACACAAAACTTGTTGTCAAGTTGGCTGAAACAAACACTCTAAACCTGAAGGTAAGGGAAACATCTGGCCTATAGATTATGAGTATTTGTATATGATTTATATAATGAATACATATTATATAATTAAATATAAATCGGTTTGGTTTGATCTAGTCTAGTTTTTGGACAACCAAAATCGAAACCGAACTAACCTATTTTGGTTTGGTTCGGTTTGATTTTTTTTTTTTGGTTTGGTGTTCGGCATGGTTTTTTTTTCAGTTTTTTACCCACCCCTAATAATAACCCCTGTTTTGAAAACATATATAGCGAAAAATTATATAATGTAATACTACCATAATAGTAAAGTTTCATTCATCAATATCAACGAAAAACCATCAAGTCAAGTCTAGATATCATACCTTCCATCAATCAATCATGCTAGCATCCAATACGAGTATAGCAAGCAGGAAATATACTAGCTCAACTAGTTAATCTCAATACCGGTAATAATCGTCAACCTTAGCATCCACTAGGACAAATATAACCCGCAAACAAATCTACAGTCGAAGATAGTTATATGACACGTCACATGATGACCATGTGGTGAAAATAGATCACAAATGATCTAAAGATATTATCAATATCATCTTAAGTCTTGTTTGAGACTAACATAATAATATGCATCCACATATTAAGCATAAAAGCATAAACATATATATAAGGTTAAAACATTTGGTTTTTTGAAAAGGTCCACTTATAGGTAAGCTGGGTGTCCCTCGCAAATAGGCTCATTGCATGTATTCTTTCGATCCTCAATCAACCCTGTGAATATAAATGTAAGCTAAGATAAGCTTAAATAATCATTTTAATGGAACATTGTCCAATTCAACCATATAGGCTTCAAATTTTCACAAACAGAGGGCATCACGTGTTTTAGAACAACGAAAAACCTAGGGTTAAGTCTCAGGTCTGTCACGTGCCTCCACGTGCTTCCATACTCTAGCCACGAATCACCATGCGTTGGGAAACATGTGCCGACATGGGCTACCGTCGTAGGCGAACGTGCCGCAGTTCGGTGAGTAAACGTCGCACTCGTCGGAAACGGTGCTACAAGGCGATGCAGTGACGGTTTAAAACAGTTAACGAAATATACCTTTGCCGTTAGAAGATTCTGTTAAAACTAGCAGAATCTCAATCCCTGCCGTCAAAGCTAACGGTGACCGTCACAGGTCACCGGTGCTTCGCCAAAATCTGCAATGAGAACCCAGAACACGATTAGGGCATCCCGAGCACGATTTCAACATATTTCAACGTGAAAATTACCAATTAATGTCCCCAAAATGGTGTAGAAGCTTACGCAAACTCAATTCAGGAGGAGGAGAGGTCGAATCCACCTCGGATTCAATAGTTTAGATTTGGCTAGGTTCGTCGGATTCTGGAAATGATGAACAGAGAGCATGCAAGTAAAATATTAATGACTTTAAGCCCAAAAATCACATCCAAGAAGATATTTAAGTACCTGGGGTTATTTCTTGGTGGGTCCGTGCACCACCAGTCAAAAACTCATCGGAGTTTGCCTGAAGAAAAACACCGGAATCTGCACAAGTTGCACAAGGGGATAAGAGGGGTTAAAACCCTTGGTTCGAACAGGAAAACAACATCAACTTCATCCAAAGACAGATTAAAACTCAACTAACACACATTTGGGTCAAAATCTTACTTGAGATTCACCTTGGAAAGTTCGAGGCTCTCAAAGCCCACGTATTTGAACCCTTCCCCGTCACTGATCACACTTTAGGTTAAGGCCAAGAAACTCATGCTTCCACGATAAATGGGGGAGGGGGGAGTTTGGCCGAATAATCTTTGATGCCAAAGTTAGAATTTTGAGAGAAAAGTGTTTGGAGAATTTAGAAAGTTTTGCAAGAGGATTCAACTTAGGTTTTTGGAGAAATTGGGTGGTATTTATAGGGGTGTGACCAACCATTTGGGAGAGATGGGAACATGCCACTTTTGTGGTTTTTTTGGTGTAATTTACAATTAATTAGCTAATTAATAAATTAATTGAGTGAGAAATAAATTAAGTAGCTAATTAATATAATTTATGAGAAATAATTTGGGAGTTACCTTGTGAGGGAGATTTGATGAGGACGGATGAAATAGGTTTTGAATAAATACCTATTTTGATCACTTTTTGACCTTGATTGAACCATGACTGTCCGTTGCTTGCTCATAGAAGCTTCGGTGTGCCTCGAGGGTAATTTTGTCTTGTTCTTACCCTAGAATCCACATGTTGCCTCCATATTTTTCTTGATTATTTGTTGCTCCACAAATGCCCCCACACCTGTTGGGCTGCTCGTAGGAAAAGACATCAGGTGTAGAGATCTCCAGCTTTGATGCAGATTCTTCGTTGGACTTGGAATTAGATTTTAGGGTTGGGTTCGGCCCATTTTTTTTTCGGTTCTAGTTTTTATCGATTTTGTTTAGATTTTTTCCATGATTTTTTTTTAATCTGGAACAAATCTGCAAGATGCAAAAACTTCTGCATCAAATGAATACAAACTGGGATGATTGGCCATGGATCTAACATTATTGGGTGTAGTTGTGTCTTTCTTGTTGTGGATCCGAGAACTCTCGTAGATAAAACACATGCATGTGTTAGTTCTTTGATTTTTCCATGAAAATAAACCCAATAGAACTAAATAGCAGCAAGGAGATATTTTTACATTGGGGGTTTGTTTTTAGTCCCAAACCTCTCGAAGATGTAGACAGTGCCCAACTAAGACTAACCTTGTCTGCGTGCCCCTGGACTGCCCCACTGCCACTGTAGTTTGGCTCTCCTCATTGCTATAGTCGAAATCCACACACAGAGAGTGATTTGGTGGAAGAGATGAAGGGAAGAGAGAAAGAGAGAAAGAGATTCAGGAAGTAAAGGCAGAGTGGAAGCAGCGGATGAGGGGGAAAGAGCGTGTATTTGAGAAAAGGTAAAAACTGAAGTGGTAGTACGTGACGGCTAAGGTTTGTAAACTTAAGAAATTTTATAAAGCATTAAATATCAGAAACCTATAAATAAGTTACTGTTACAATTATAACAACATAAAGCCTGCGATCATGTTGGCTTGAAGCAAACATCCTTAACCTGGAGGTCAGGGGTTCAAACCTTGACGCCAACATAGTTTTTGAGTATTTATATATATATTTTTTTCGGTTCGGAACGCAATTATTTATCCCTACAAGAAAGAGAGAAAAGTAGAGGATATTTGTTCCCCTTCCCCTAACACTCTTCTTTGCTTATCCGTGCAAAAAAACCATCCTCCTTTGATTTCTTTATCTTCTCCTCGTCGCACTGATGTAAGAAAACCTAATTTTCCTTGTCTTTTGCTTTGGTGGTGTTGCCATGGGCAACCGTCAGGGTGGTGCAGCAGGGGCCACTGATGCTACTCGACTTGACTAAAGCCAAGGACTGGCTCGGCACGGGCCGAGGAAGTGGCATGGCATGGGCCACGATTTGGGCTGCCACGTCTAGGCTACTTGCCAAAAATAAAGGAACTGCTTGAGTCTAATTTCTCAACTATCGTAAATAGAGCAATCAAGGATGGAGCTGCTAGGATTAGAGCTGCTGAAGATAAAGTGTTGGATATGCGAACTGTTGAGTGCAAAGTGGCTGCTACCCGCTGACCATTTGGTGCTCAGCTGGTTTTCAAGTATTTAATCTTTTAGGCTATGTGGCCTTCTCGTACTGGAGAGCTTACCTAGATGGGTGTCGAGGAATTAGTTTACCCTTTTGCACTAGAGAGCAATTAGTTTACCTTCTCGCACTAGAGGGCTTACCCATATGGGTGTCAAGGAATTAGTTTACCCTCTCACACAGAAGATAAATTAGTTTATCCTCTCTCACTGGAAAGCAGACCCAGATGGGTGTCAGGGGATTGGTTTACCCTCTCGCACTAGAGAGCAATTAGTTTACCCTCTCGCACTGAAGAGCTTAGAAGTCGTTGTCGTGAGTGCAACTGAGGAAAATTGGACTGCTAGATAACTGAAATAATCCTCAGCCTGCAAGGTCTTGTTTGGTGATCTGCTTGAGACTTCGAATTGCTTGTGGAACCCACGTAAAGGTGTAAGTAGGAAGCAAGGTGAGCTGTTTCTAGACTTTATTTAAGTATTGTGCCATCGTTAGATGTGCCATTTTGAGGCTTGGTTGGTGATCAGCTGAAACTCTGAATGGATTGCAAGCTTCTTCCCTGCTAAGCTTTTTGCTAGCAGTGCTGCTAATAACAACTTGTCTTTTCCTCTATTATTGGATACTTTGAAGTTTGGAGTGTTATGGTCTTGGTCGGCGTGATTAAATGCCAAAGGGTGAAATTAGCAAGGCTGGGAGCCGTGATGCAAGATTGGCACAGTTAGGAGCCATGGTGACAGATCAAGGGATGCTAGGAGTCGTAGATGAGGTAGGCATAGTTAGGATCCATAGTGATATATCAAGGGCTGCTAGGAGCTGTGGAGCAGGTCAGCACAACTGTGAGTGTAGAGCTGGGGCTGGCTTGGGCCAGATTGTGCACAGCAATAGGAATTGGATGACTAGGTCTATGATGCTCGGCTATTGGTGATGTGCTACTTCAGTATTAAATTGTCTGGAGTGTTGAGAACAAGGCTTGCCCTCGGTTCTTGGTAATTGGGCTGGTGTGTCATTTTGGTTTTCGTCTACCCTCGGCGAGCCATTGGGCTCAGCTGCTGCGTTTGTTGAAACATAAGTAATCTTTGTATTTGACAATCTATGTGAGATAGTCCTGTCTTCTTGATATTGTCAATTAAAGGTGACCCGCTTATGTTGGTCATGTCTCATCGGAGTGCCTCGTTAGTAGCTTTGTTGTGCTTGAAATTGCGTAATTGTTTGGTCGAGAGTCTCAAACTTCTTCCTGAATTTTCCTCTAGTGGGGCAACAGAGCTTCCGACAGCCCTCGGTCGTGACCTATTGGTCTAGGCTTTTCTTTCCTATACTGGACTTGTTTATATCGTGGCTATGGTGCATGTGGCACATTCTTGGCAAGCGAACGGGCTGTGTGCAAGTTGTCTGTTGAACTTGAGCCAGATTAAGTGACTACTTTTCTCCGTTTGCCATACTGCCTACTCCGATATGAGGTGGAAAATGCTCATTGCGAGCCTAGCTGTGAATAAACACTTTGTCTGGAAGGTTGTCCATGTTGATAATCGGAGTGTGGCCTTAATTGTGAATGTATGCTCATCTGTGGGCTTAATCAGAAGTGCACGCTATTTCCCGCGCTAAGACGAGGGTATACGTTATCCCGATGGCCCAGGCGAAGCGTAAACTATTAGAATGCTTAGATTGCGGCTGGTTGAGGGGTTGCTGGCATGGTTCATCGTCTGCCCTTGTCATGCTTCGAGACACCTCGTCTAGGGCAAGTTGCATCTCGGTGTGCTGCAAAAGCTGGTTTAACAAGGTCGTCTGCTGTACTAAGGTGCTTGTCAACTCTATGACTTGTCGCGTCAAGTGTGGTTCGCCATTCGGGTTGGAAGAGCCTGGACGGTATACGTCTCCTTGAGTTGTGGAAATGTAATGAACTCTGAGTACGAGATTTGAGTTGGGAAATGTCAAATCTACGAAAAAATAAGATGAAATGCCCATTGCTCAATCGTTGATCCATAAATCTGAATTCAGATGGGTGAACAGGTTTTAGACCGGTTTGGGTTGCTTGGAAGGCCACTGGAATGGGCTAAGCCACATGTGTGGGCTGCTTCATGTGCGGCACGCATAGGCGCTAGGCATGGGCACAACTCAGGATTGCGCTAGGCTCGTGCTGAGTCGTGGCTCAGACTGGTTCGCCTCGGGCATGGGCCCATGTGGTTTGGGCTGCTATAGTGGCAGCGCATAAGGCCATGGTTTGTTGCCATGGAGCTGGCCCACTCCTCACTGCCACAGTGATGCCCGTGGCTGCCATGGTGGTGGTGCTCCGTGGTGGCAAATTTGCTCATCTTGCCACCGCATTGAGCCTTGTCGATTGTCGTGGTGGGGCTACATCGCAATCTCCATCACTTGATCCAGATCTTTGAACGTAGGAAGTTTCGTTCACTGTGGTTTCCAAATTTCTAGTCATTGTATTTTTCTTTTACATTTATTGAAAGAATTTTATAAAAAATTCTAGGAAGTAGAACGTACGAAAAATCTACAAATGAACGAGAAATTAGAAACATTGAATGCGAGAGTCTTCTTCGAGCGTGTGAATCAAGCTCTCAGTGAAAGCACCAATTTGTGGATGCGAATTTCCGCCTTCTTCTTCTTGGAAAAAATTGCACCTACAAAACAAATAACACCTTAGGTCAAGGCCAAGAGTCTCATACGCTCACGATGAATGGGGAGCTTTGGCCAAAGAACCTCCGATGCTAAAGTTAGAATTTTGAGGGAAAAGTGTTTGAATAATTTAGAGAATTTTGCAAGAGGATTCAACTTAGGTTTTGGAGAAAATGGGGGTTTAGTTGTTTTTTGGGTGTAATTTACAATTAATTAGATAATTAATAAATTAATTGAGTGATAAATAAATTAATTAGCTAATTAATATAATTTAGGAGAAATAATTTGGGAGTTAACTTGGGAGGTTTGATAAGTATGGATGCAATAGGTTTTGAATAAATACTTATTTTGATCACTTTTTGACCTTGATTGAACCATGATTGTCTGCTGCTTGCGCGTAGAAGCTTCGGTGTGCCTCGAAGGTAATTTTGTCTTTTTCTTTACCCTAGAATCCACGTGTCGCCTCCATATATTTCTCGATTATTTTTGGCTCCACATAGATGTCAACCAAGTTGCTTATGTGTCATCGCCTTAGTGAATGTGTCCGCTGCGTTTTCTGCAATGTCAGGTCATTGTACTTGAACCTTCTTCTATTTCACAAATTCTCTAATCTTATGAAAATGCTTTTCGATGTGTTTGGATGACTAATGAAACATTGGTTCCTTATCGTGAGCTAGTACACCATTGTTGTCACAGTACAAAAGAACTGGTGAAGCAATGGTAGAAACTAGTCAAAGCTCTGTAACGAACTTCTTGATCAAAAGAGCCTTACGACTAGCATTTGAAGCATCTTTGGTTGAAAAGCACAGTGCATTTCTGCTTGTGACTCCTCCAGCTGCCAGCTCCTCCATTCAAAATGAAGACACATCCAAGTGTGGACTTACACTTTGCAGATCCTATGTGGTCGAAATCAACGTATCCATTCACAAGCAATTCCCATTCAATGTTTCCTACATACACCAACATAAAATCCTTAGTTCTGTACTTAAGGATTGCCTTTACGACTTCCTAAGGTGTATTTATTTTTAATTTTTAATTTTTTAATTTTAATTTAATTTATTAATTTTTTGAGCTGCGAAGTTAATTGTTTGTGCAACGAAATTACAAAATGTATATTATATTAAAAATGTACATAGAGATTAACAAAGTACAATGATAAAATCTTATCACAAGTCTGTTGTGGTGGTAGTGGTCGAGGATATGGTCTGATGGTGTCCTAATCCTCGCCTCTTCAGCTTCCGCCTCCAAAGTCCTAACAATTCCCTGCGAAAAAACAAATATTGTCAAATAACCAAAAAAAAAAACATAAAATAATACCAAAATAACCTCCCCTAAAATCAGCATACCTCAATTCCGATCCAAACTCCACTGCGTACCCCATGCCCTGACCCCAAACCCAAAATCAACTCTAAAAACACATAATAATGACAAAAAAAAAATGTAAAATTCAAGGAGAAATTAGGGAAAAAAACTTTTTGGCAAGATTAAGAGTGATTGAGAGATAGAGATAGAGGAGAGAGGGAGAAGAGATCAGAAGAGAGAGAGAGGGAGGAGTGAGTGAGTGAGAGTGAGACAGAGAGGGATAAAGTGAGTGAGAGTGAGAGATAGAGAGAGAGAGAAGAGAGAGGGAGAGAGTGAGTTAGAGATAGAGAGGAAGAATAAATATATTAAGTGTGAGTAAGAGGAGATAGTGTGACAGCTCGTCCCGAAAAATTATGATTTTTATAATTTTATTACGTGGAATTTCGAAAAGGCCCTTTGAGGCATATGCCTTGATTTGTGTTAATCGCTTGTCATGACACTTAAGACTTGATTTCTTGGCATATTCTTGTAGTACTCGTCGCTACGGACGCGTGTGCACAAGCTGTTCGTGATTTGGAGTTAAATCGAAGAAGATATTAATGTTTAAAGTTTGGGACATTTTGGTAATTTAATTAATTGTGGTAGAATTTCAGTTTTGGAGAGGAAAATTAAAGGTTTGGGCGCTGCCCAGTTAGAGAAGGGAGAGATGGACTGCCCAATCAAAAACAAAAGAAAGAAGAAGGGGGATTGGCTGCCCAACCAAGGAGGGAGAAGATGGACCAATCGGAACAGTGAGAGAAGGGAAGGACCAATCAGAATTCAGAGAAATGAGGGAAATGAGCTGCGGGGGATCCCTGACCCGTGGGTTTGCGACCCGACCCGGTCAGGATCTCTTGTTGTTTCCGGTGGGTTTCCACCCATTTTTCCAACGAATTGAACCACCTAACCACTTGGGAAACACTCTAGGACCTATCCTCTATCCTTCCCACCCCAAATTTGGTGATGATTGGCCTCCAAATTAGCAAAATCGCACCGGTGGGTGCGATGAACCCTAGCCTTCGATTCTCTCAATTCTGAAATGATTTCTTTCAATTTCCACCACCCATGGCATCCTCTTGAGGCCTAGAACAAAGCCCAAGCAATGGTTGGGACGACGGAGTTGATTTGAGGACAGATTGAGCACACCCAAAACCTAGGGTTTCCGACGGGTTTTGTTGAAATTAGAGGCCTTGCCGACTGAATTGGCCTTGGCCACATGTATGAAAGTTGCTCTTCTCATTAAGATATTCATTTCTATAAATTTTGGTAATTTTTGGAAATAGTTAGATTTTCCGGCGAGCCGAGGCGGTCGACCGCCAACCACGGCGGCACGTGGCCAGTGGGCCGCCAATGTTATTTTTAAGTTATACTTGATGTCTTGAGTTCAGTTATGATAGTGGTTTAACGTTAGTTGATCATTTGGACTTAATTTCGATACGATTCATGGTTAGGCCAAAAGGTGAATCGACGATCCAACCGTCGGATCGTCACCAAACTTTGATACGTAGTAGTACGTAATATTTGAAGATTATATGAACTTATGGATCAGGGATCCGATTTAAGGATCTTTCGGAATTGGAGTTGTAAGTTCATAAAAAAAAAGGTTAACCGCCATTCGATTTTGAAAATTGGTGGAGATCCGATCGTCGGATCGTAACGAAATTTTAGTACGTTGTTCTAGAAGCTTAATGTGTACCTTGGGAAGTGACGGATCGGAAATCTGAGTTGTGGATCTTTCAGATTGAGTTATGTGAGGTTATGACCCTACCATCGAACTTAGTCGACGGTTGACCTTTGATCAACGGGTCTCGCATTATTCTTGAATGCCCTTATGGATGTGTGCTATGTGAATTTCATATTCTATGGATAAGAGTTCTGGGACGTGGTTTGATAACTGTTTTAGGAGCCGAACGTTCGGGACGCCTTGGTTATGATGTTAGGGAGTCGTAGCGCGGACCCCAGGTGAGTGGGCATTTGTTTTCTATATATATCTATATACTATTGATTTTCTCAGAAATCGAGTTAAATGAAATGCGTTATGAAATGAGTTTTGAAATGCCATGCATAGAAATTATATGAATTATATGATTTGGTATATGATGCATATATGTGAAATGGTGTTGTGGACGCACAGGTGAGTCTCGGGTGAGGTTTATGTTGTTCATGTGATTTATTGATGATGTGAATTGTGTTGAGAGCTCATAACCTGCACCCCCGGTGTTAGTGCTTATGTTATTCACCCTGTATCATACGCTCACCTTGGATCCAAGTAGAAGCTAGTCGTACAAACCACTAGAGGTGGTTCCGACATGCCAGTCGTATAGACCATTAGAGGGGTTCCGACTGGTAGGTGACTTTAGATTATGTGCACAGATGATTGATGAGAGAAGCATTATAGCGTATTATTTCACCATCTTAGTCGTACAGACTACTATAGGTAGTTCCGACTTATGTACAGTGTAGTGTCGTACAGGTCACAGTTGGTGACTTCGGCAGAGCCGTACAGGTCACAGTTGGTGACTCCGGCTGGATGGGATATTGAGCTATAGAATCAGCCGTACAGGACCACTATAGGGTCTCCGGTTGATTTATTATTTCACCTGATTTATATTGATGCATTCATTTTATATTTTGGCATATGGCATGGCATGGCATATTCTTTCTGATAAACGTTGAAGGATTGTGATTTGAGCTTTTGATGATATATATATGTTTATATACAATTATATATTATTTTCTGGGCAAGTATACAGGTTTTTTAGAAAGGGGTTATAAATGTTGAATAAATGAGATGTTTTGAAAAGCTTTATTTTTGCCCACTCACGTTTTCTGTTTTGCGCCCCTCCAGGTTCTAGTAGCAAAGTTCCTTATCGACGAGGATTTGTGGCATGTCCCTGTTAAGGTGGCTACTTTTGTGGGTACGATTCTACCTTTATTGCTGTACTTGACTATGCTCTAACATCACGTGTGATTTGGGTTCATACCCACGCACAGTGCATTCTGTTATTAGACACCTTTAGGTTTAAAATTACTCGCATTTTTCCTTATCACCACTTTATGGCTTCGTCACCTTCCAGGTGGCGGCCAGCACAGCTCGATTCGGGATCCTAGTGGACATTCCGGATCGGGGTGTGTTAGATAGTAAGTATGAGAGAGGGCCAGATTTGGAAGGGGAAAAAGAAAGGAGAGGTAAGAGAATAGAAAGAGACGTTGAGAAAATTGTGTAGGAGTTAATTGGTTTTAGACCATATAAATTTTTGCTACGAATGATACGATTTATGCAACGAAGGCTTGGTTGCGCAAAGTCTTAAAAGAATTTTCTTGCATCCCATTTTTGGTGGCCACCCACGGTTTACTAATGTGGTGAACAGTTCAAGATCTTCCACATCCACTGCGTCACCAAGTAAACCTGATATGTTTTCACTAGGGTAAGTTCAAGTCCAAAAGACTCACCTGATGCATATCTTGTCTATTCTCTCTCAGGTTTAGGCAGCCTAGTCATACATTTGCATTTAAATGTGGGGTGTTATAAGTAAATTGGTGGTGTTTGGAACAAATTTCAACTCACATGTGGGGTATTGTTGGAAATTTTGAGTAGAATTTTCATTGTCCTACATTGGTCACTACCAAAAGGTTCCCTCAGTTTATAAGGCTTTGGACCTTATAGAAAGTGATTTGTGTGATGGACCATGGAGAATAAAATTGGGCTTAGCCTTGGGGTTGGACTTTAGGGTGCACTAATTAATTGATAATTAATATATAATTAATTATCAAAATATGGGCTCTAATAGTTAAATTCTTTAATTAATTATTTTTTTATCAACAAACTCATCTTTTTAGATAAGTCTGAAGTGTGGTGAAGCATCATAGAGAGCAAAGCACCATTCTGAGAAGATGTCTCCCAACAAATGCATCCTTTTATCATACATGTTGCAAACAGGTATAACCCTATTATATATACATCCATCTGCATGGCTTTTAGAACATAGAAAATAAAATCCTTATTCTACAATCCTAGACATTCTTACTGAGAGAACCATAAAGAAATTCGCCAGAAGTCAAGTTTTTCGGTGCTGGAATTCGGACTTAGATCGTTGAATCCTGGTGAAGCAGTTGTTCGTATAACTACAAGGACTGAGTAGGGACGAAATATATGTTTCAAGGACATTACGGTACGTAAGCCTCGATCTTCAATGTATATGTTTAATATTATTTCTTTGTTCATACTCTGTTAATTTAGTTGTTCGCATTTATTATTTATTAGCAAAAATAAATTTATCATTGATTGTTGATACTTATCTAACAGGGAAATGTTTGAAGTAGATGCAAGAGGGTTGAAGAACTTTATCTTTGTATACCATGTACTGAAGCCTTTGTTGGCTTATAATAAGACTTTGTTGGTGACTATAACCTTTGTTGGGCATAAGTACTCCCTCAGTTAGGTTGAGTTAAGCTTGCTTATCCCCTTTTTGAGTTGTAAGGTTTTAGGGTTTTTGATTATTTGTGAATGTTAAGGGTTCACATGTGCAAATTGTACTACTTCTCACCTAGTTGGTGAGAAGAATGATGAGTTTCAAAGGCAAAAATGTTTATTAAAAGTACTAGTTTTATTCTTTATCGCCGGGTTGGTGATATAACGGTGAGTTCCTTCATCACTTAGTTGGTGGTAAAAGTGGCAAATTGCCGAAGGATATTAGAGTATGGGCTATACCCTTCTTCACTTGGTTGATGATACAAAGGTGATTTCCTTCATCACCTGGTTGGTGAGAATAAGGACAAGTTTCCGCCATTGTAGCAAGTGCCGAATGGCAAAATGTATGTTAACACCTATTCGAAGCTCAATTGGCTTATGTATGAATGTATTGAAATGTTTGAAGTTTATGCCGACTGACATAAGTGATGCTTATGAATGTTTTGCTATGCATATAGGAATCCATCTTGGATATGTGAACCATGTTGGTTGTGACACTTATTTTCACTTACTTTGTGTCAAAGTACGTATATTGAAGCTCTGAGTTAGAGTATAGAGGTAGGTTAGCGTTGACCAAGTGTTCCAGTGCTAGGAATGTAAAAAACTCACACGAAGTTGTCTTAATTCCATCTTCATTAAATATATGTTGAATGGCTTGTATTACAAAGGATCTCATACGATTAAAGGTTAAAACATTTGTAATATGTATGCCTTCTTGTAATAGCATTTCCTTTAGCACCTAGTCCCCTCACTTTGAAAGAGCAAGGCTTAACCCAGTGGTCATAATAGTTAAAGGTACATTCACCCCTTGTTATCTTGATAGGAACCTTTATCCCTTTTGTTGTAATGAGCTTGCTGAGATTAAAAATCATTCCTCTTGCCAAGAAACAGATACGTTTTGTGACTTAACGGGTAGCTAAGTGAGGCAAAAGAAGATGCAATGGATGGCTGAACAGCCCAAAACCTTCCCACTTAGTAGAACTTGACTCCCCCTCCCCACTTGTTAATAGGGGTTAATCATAGGATGCTTATTTTGGTATGTCATTGCCTCGGTAGAGGCATGATTGTAAGCTTGTATCATCACTTCAGAGTAAGTCTTCCAAGTGTTAACATTGATCATGTATTTGAAAAAGAATTCATGTATGCTTACTGTTAACGCTTTACGTGTTGTTTTATCATCTGCCTTAACGTAACGAAAGTATTCATGATTGAAGCGACCAACATATTCACACAATGACTTGTCCGACTTCTAAGGAATGATGTATAACTTATTAGCGGAGTGTAAGCGATCAGCTTGGAAGATATGTTGAGCCACGAAAAGTCTTCTTAGCTCAGTGAAGGAATGCATAATATTAGGTTGAAGACGACAATACTAATTAAGAGCTTCACTAGAGAGAGTTGAGGGAATATAAGACATCGTTCCTTATCATTGAGTCTTCAGTATACCATGGTAGATTCAAAGACGTGGATATGCTTAATTGGATCTTCCCTCTTGGTATACGATTGTAAGCCAAGCTTTCGTTTTGTTTTTCCTTGTAAAGGGGTATAAATGATCCTCCTTGTTAGAGGGTCTTGCATTGGATGATTCTAGTCACGTTCTTGGCCTGTCTCTTAGTCTTCAGCTTGTTCACATCCTTGAGAATTTGTAGGATAATGGGGTCCTAAGTAGAGTCATGCACCATTGGAACCCTCTTTTGTATATTGTCTTACGAAAGTAGGAAACTTTGTCAAGGCATGTTGCCTTTCCTTAGATTCAACGTACTGTATGCCTGTTAAAAGTCCCCCGAGTCTCATAAGCCCTCTTGTTTTCCAAAGGCATGCCACTAATTTCCTGAATTAAAGACTAGCCTAGGTTGTGATAGGGGACCAAGTCCTTCGATGATCTTTGGGTCATTGATTCTTAAGCCTATGTGGATAGGTTTTTCTTGATGTTGCCTCAAGAAGTCTTGACAATTACGATAAATAGTTTTAAATCCTTTAATTCCTTTTACAAAGAGATGTCTACTTCCACATCTCATGCTTCGGTGTGTAGTAGCTAGGTTGAAAGAAGTCTCATGTTGATCAATATCTGGGTGAGAATGTCGCTTCTCATTAAAAACGCTCATACTAAAGACATGTAAGTATACGTGTTGCAGGGTACCCAATGGGTGATCCACATTCACGAGGGTGATGGGCTCATAAAATAAAGATTGTCTAGCTTCATAGAGCATCTCAAAGAGCTTCTTGTATTGTTCTTAGAGGATCTCACTCCTGATCGCTATTGTGTTGTTTCGAGCTTCCAACTCTTTGATTTTAGCTTAAAGAGCAACCTTCTTGCCTTCCCTCATTCGTTGCCTCGCACTAGGTATGAGGGGGTGTCGTTCTACGTGTTATGACTTCCTTCGTTTCCTATGTTGAAGAGGGATGTCTAATCAAAAGAGAGTGTACGAACAATGGAAACCAACTTGACAAAGTTGGTGAAAGTAGGAATAAGTGAGACTTTGGAACAATGTAAAGTGTCAAGTTTGTGACCTTTGCACGACTTCTCCAATCACCTAGTAAGGATGATATGTGAAGATATAGAGATAGGGAAGCAAACACAAGATGTACGTGGTTCACCCTAAGTTTGGCGACGTCCAAGGGGCAGATGGGTTCTCATTAATAGTGAATTTTTTACACAATACATAGGTTCAAGCATAATCATCATTAATAGGTTCTAATGTGAGTTTAGGTACAGTAATGACATTTGTTCTTATTGTAGAAGAATGATCTTATTTTAGTCTAATGTTGACACGTGTCGTATTTCAACCACTGTCGATGTGGCTAGGAGTTTTAGTCTATGTTGACATGTGTCGTATTGTGATTGGCCTCCTGGGTGGAGGGAAACTCTTGTGCTTTGGCAAGGGTGGCTTAGCGTAAACCGCTCAATAGGTCCTTAAGGGTATAAAGTTGACCGGTACTTAGTAGTTTCAAGATTGGTCAAGTATGATACAAACAATCAGAAACTAGCTGAGACATAACGTACTTCAAGGGTTGTGCCCTTTCCACAAGGAAATATTAATGTAGGCTTTATAAAAGTAATTTCATCAGCTTATAGATGACTTATCTTAGCCAATCAAATGTCGTCAGGTGTAAAGCAGAACCCTACCATCATTGGTCACTCCCCTATAAATATCTTATCTCCACCATTTACCGGTAAGCTTTCGCTACGCACACAAACCCTAAACTTTTACTCTTTTCAGAGTTACGGACTTAGGTATCGAAGATCCATTGGCCAAATCCCCTGCTCCCATCTTGTGAGAGCGTGTGACTTTGGCCTTGATCAAAGATGTTGATAGACTAAAGACGACAAATTTTTACTACCATAAAGTGGTGTTTTCATTGAGAGCCTGATTTGTTACCCTCGAAGAAGGCTCTCGCATTTGGTCTTAGAAATGTTTTGTTACATTGAATTCTTTTTTGCTCCTAGTCATTGAAATTTTGTTAGAAACGTTCCTTGATTAGTTCCTAGGGAAATGATACAATGCTAGGGAATTTCAAAACCATGACGAACGGAACCCCTGCATTAAAGGATACAGACCAGAGGTTGGAGACCAAGACTAGGCTCAACGTGATGACAAAAGGAGACTTGTATTCCATAGTAACTAAGTCATTAAACAAAGTTCCTAGCCATTTGGAAAGTCAACTAGACATTGACTATCCGGAAAGGTCAGTTTATACCACATTAAGGTTAGCATGGTCTCATGCTACGCTTGTTGGAAACGTGATAGATATACAGGTGCTTATCTATAAAAACAAGTCTAATCAACACTGACCGCCCAAAAAGCTTAAACGTATAGATGCTTACCACTTGTCAAATGTTGCAAAGCTTCTAGTTGTAGTATGCAAATAGTTCTTAGAGCTAAGGCATCATAGGGGTCGTATATTTGTAGATATGAACCTTGATTTCTCCTTATAACCTTCAATGAGATCACAGAGCCCGATAATGTGATTCAAGTTCACATGTACATGTATGAAGGTACATGAATGTGCGATAAGGAATCTATCACATTTTGGTAATTGTTCAATAGAAGGAGATATCCCCCAAAGTCACATGAGATGCATCATGGCGATCATCGATAACTGTATGTGATTTGACATATCACATAAATTTTGATCTGGATATAGATGATACAACAACCAAACTGCATTGTAACTACAATTGAGGTTCAAAAGAGTATCATGATTAGTTATGGTATATTTCTACTAATATGAGGAGTCATGACATGATGCTAGGTACCATTCATGGTTTGTGGAATTATATTAATTCATTAATTAATTTCATTGCTGGCTTTAGCTTGAATCTAAGTGGTAACGCATATGTTAAGTCGTAGTAACGTTATATGGATGATGATTAAATATAATTAATTGTTAATTATATTGAATTAATTATTTGTGTTTAGTGGACGTGATTTTAGTTAAATAGGCGTTAAATTTGTTTAATTAAAAAGGAGTCCATGTCACCCAAAGTGGGAAAGTGATTGGGCTAGGTGCAAGGAACAAGTCCATGTTGCTAACGCTATGAAGGTACGGCTAAAGGGGGTGTGGCAAGGAGTCTATAAATGATTGGGTTCAGCGCATGGAACAAGTCTACACGTGATTCACATCACCCAATTCGTGTTATCCATATGTTTAGCTTGATAATTCGCCACATGACGTGTTTGGATATGTAAAGTGTCCCACAGCGATGAAAAAAGAAATCTTGCAAAGGTTTTTAAAAAGATGAACTACTTCTCATATTGCCAATTAGTTTTGTGTTAAAGCCTTAACTTTCTTCAAAAATCACATTATTTGTAATGCAAATTCAATACAAAACACAAGGAGTAGTTGAAGCTAATGATCAAATAGAATGCAATGATTGAAGGAACGAAAACAAGAGGTTTTTGATCAAATCATCGTTCCAGCGGATTGATCACTTGACCAATGAAAATCAATGTTCCAGTCATTCCTCTCTAATAAAAAACCGAAAAGGTGGTGATCAACCACACGGTCTATCTTTTGAACGGGTTGAGGAGCACAACATCCAAACTCCCCATGGAAAACACCAACAGTAACTGCTGCAGCTTCATTGTGACGGTAGAAGTCATTTCTTCTCTTGCAAATTCCTATCTTCATGATTTTAAATTAATGAAATCATTAAATTCATGTCATTTTTTTGCCTCTCAAAATGATACTATTAAAAAAATCTAGCTTATTATAATTTTTGTAGTTTTATTGATGCGAGGTGACGGGCATAGTTATAAATTCGTGTATTATACACGTACTTATTTATTTTTTAACAAATACTTTCATTTTCCATACATATTTTAATGATTTGTTAAATTGAACATTTTTTAAAAGTCCAAGGTACAATACATGTTTTAAACAGGTAACTACATGTAGTACACGTTTTAAATAGGTATGTACCTAACACATTATTGCCACACAATTTTTAATGGAACCGGATCCCCTCCTGAGTATAGGGTGGGAATCCTCTTGACCGGATCACCTGGACCATTGAAATTTGATCTAACGGTTACAATAATTATAACTTTTAGAGAATCCCCCTGTTTGTAGCTGTTGAATCAAATTTCAATGGTCCAGATGATCCGGTCAAGAGGATCCCCACCCTATGCTCAGGAGGAGATCCGATTCCATTTTTAATAAGACATACAAAATTCATCCAACACATATTTTTAACATATTTTTGAAAGAATTAAAATAACTAATCAAGAAATATTAAAATTAAAATAATGGCCGAATTTTTAAAAGTTTTAGCTAAGTTGTCGAATTATACATGGATGCATTTTCACATATTATAATCATTCCACATTTTATTAACTATGATTAGGGGTTAAAGGGCTGTAAATATTCTTTGTTGCCTAAATTTTTTAGCACCCCGGATTTTATTTATAAATGTTTGACTCCTATGCTAGCAGGTTTCACATGATTATGTTAAATGAGTAAAAAAAATTAGTGTAAATTACACAAAATTATCTCAACTATAAACCAAATCACAATGTCATACTCCATGTTTTAATAATTACAATTGTTGGAAATATGCCCTGAAAGTCAATCTTTGGAAGAAACCTTTCAGGACAATGAATGGATGTATAGATGATTCTTGTACATCAATTGGCAAAGATACTAATTAGGACTATCTCAACACACGATATATATCCTAAATAATGAATCCATGGACAATGGATCAATTGAAGAAGTAATCTAATGATATTAGACTACAGAGACCTTCTTCACATAACCATCATGTCCAAAAAAGTTCTTGGTCATAGGATTGTCAGAGGGATACTGACAATGCATAGACCGGTACATTCTATGTCCGCTTCAATTGGAAGGATGGAAAGTCTCGTCCCATTCGTGTAGTGACACTAAGACAGGTATGTAGGTGCTCATTAAAGGAATGAGTTCACTGAACACAATCGAACGAGAGTACTTGCATGGAGGTCTACTCACATGTCAAGCAAGTAACTCTAATGGTTAGAATAATGTAAGTAGTCCTTTGACCTGAGGCATCATAGTTGTCTTGTGGTTAGGTACTTGATCTTTGATTATGTCAAAGTCACTCCATCCGCGGGTGTCTACGGCATAGTTGGGGTTAAGCCACTTAGTCATGGAGGCAAGTGAATGTGCAACAAGGAATCTCTAATCCTCGTTAAGAGAGGATGAATACTCTAAGATATGATTCGGGAATCTTCGGCCGAAGTATCGAGCGTAATAAAGGAAAACGTTCCTATACGACTCAATTGAATCATATAAGAAGGAATAATCACATTAGGGGTTTGACATAATATATCCATACCCTAGTAATGTGATTGAGAGTATTGTTTTAGAGAAGGATCGTATTACATTGTAATTCTAACTGAATAGGTTTTCCGAACAAATTCTTCATTAGCTTGGGTAGCCATGATATATGGTTAGATGTCACTCATGGCTTGTGAGTTCTTCTATATGATTAAATGTAGTCATCAAAGAAGAAGGTAAATTAAAAGTAAGTTTTAATTCAGTAAATGATTGGATTAAAAATAATCAATTGGATTGGTGCCAATCACCTCACTGCCTTGCTAATTAGAACCTAAAATGATTGTTCACCAATACACTTTTGTAGTGAGTAACTAATGGATGATAGAAATAATTAATTGGATTATATTAAGTGTTGTGATTAATTAGAATGTCTAAAGAAATCATAAAAGCGATAAAAGATCGTTTTGGGCTTAAAGAAAAGTTCGGGTCTAATTGGGCCCATTGGGCCTAAACCCATTGGGCTTTTATTCAAGCATAGGATGACTTGAAATGATAAAAGTTCAAAGCCCAAACAACACTAAAGAAGCTGGCCAAAGGAGGGAGACTTGTTTCTTTTTTGTTATAAAAGGAACTTTATAGCACAAAGTTTCATTAGGGTTTTTTGAAGTGTTAAAACAACAAAAGAGAAAAAGAAAATATCTCTCTCAACACTCAAAAGGGGCCGGCCACCAAAAGAGGGTTTAGCTAATCATCTTCTCACCCTTTTGGTTATTCCTTCATCATTCTCACTACACTAGTGGGTGAGGATCTTTAGAGGTCTTCAACTTTGGAGACTTAAGGAGAACCAAGGAACACTCATTCTAACAAAGTGGAGGAGGCAATGAGGGAGGCTAGGCTCAAGGAGTTCCAACAACAAAGGGCTTGGAGGTGGTCCATCCTTGGTCTAAAGTCTAGATCAAGAGGTATAAAACTACTCCTACACTTTGTTCTTCAATAAATTGTTTTGATGCATCTTACATAAACCTATGCATCTTGAAGGGGATTTGCATGACTATAGCTTTGATATTATTTGATAATATGCTTCTGTTGCTTTCGTATATAAATTTTGAATTGTATATGCATGCTAGTCACTAGAAATCCCACATGAAATCTCATAATTTCCCATCAACAATGTCATATCTCATCTTACGAATTTGTTGTAATATCAGACCTTTATTAATTTTTCTGTCAATTTCTCTATTAAGTATTAACGTGGCTTGAGGTGGTCCCACTTCTTAACCCAAATGGATTAAAAAAATTAAAAATAAAACTATTTAAATATTTTTTATAAAAAAATGTAGGACCTACCCCTACAAACTCATCAACCTCACCTTCTTCCCCAATCCACCGATGACATCGATCTCATCGTCTTCTCCCTCATCTAGTCCCACTTCTTCCTTGGCTGCTCCCTCCACCTCAACCTTCTCTACCACTCATTCGACTCCTCCCTTCATTTCTCATTTCTCTTCCTGTAGAAGGACTTTCCAATTTTCCACAGCCCCAACTCACCCATCCTAAACCACCTGCAACCTCCAATACCCCAACCAACCATTCCCCCACCCAAACCCCCATATTCACAGACAACCACCCTAAGCGCTCCAAATCTTATATCCTTTTCAAATATGGGTCTCCTCCATCCTATCATTTTGGGAAATTTATTTGAAATCTTTAATTTTCCTTTCTAGTTTTCTTAGAATAGCTTCAATTGGAATTTCTTATATTTTCCAATTCAAGTTCTGAAGGCATTGGAATTAGAACCCAGTGGGGCTTTACCTCTAGAATTTGGAGTGATAAAAATAGCACCATAACCCACCATAGCCACCACATGTCTGATCTCTGGTTCACCGAAACCAAGTTCTCTTATTTTCCAGAAAACTAGAAAAGTTAAAAGAAAAAGGAAAGAAGCTCTAGTTCATTGTGCTTGCATCCCATTCGTGAGGAAGACAACAGAAAAGGAAGAAAGGGGAGAAAAAAGAGACTTACAGGAGGCAGAGAAGGGGAAGAAGAAGAAGGCACAAGGTTGAGGTGGATGGAACGGCCATCTAGGGAAAAAGGTGAGGTTGATAGTTTGTAAGGATGGGTCCCACCATTTTTTATAAAAATATTTAAATAGTTTTATTTTGAGTAAATTACAAAAAATCATCTCAATTATGGATCACATCACAATTTTGTACCTTACAATTTTTGGGGTTTTGGTGATGAGAAAGGAGGTGGAGAACGGCGAGGTTTGGTGGCAGAGGAGGAAGTGAGAGTGGGTGAGTGGATTCACCAACGACTCGGCACTGATCGTAGTAGGCAGATCGTCTGGAGCGGGTGACCTCGTCCACCACGGTGAAGGGAAGCACGACGGTCGGGTTGCCAGCTCGTCGCTTGCATCGTCGTCGACGATAGGGTCTTCTCTTAGTTCTCTCTCCACATCGGATCGTGCGGCTATTGGGTCATCTCTCAAAAATGGATCATACGACTATCTGGTGTAGAGGTCTGCAACTATGGCAATGGATGCCATCGGCTGTTGTCGTCGGAAGTAGATTGAGGATAGAAGAGAAGGAGGTTGTGGAGTGAATTTCATTAATTTAGGGCCCAAATTGTAAATATATATATATATATATATATTTTTTTTTTTTAATTTTATAATACTTTTTATTATTTTCAAATATTTATAAATAATAACAATTTTTAATTAGTTTTTGTCCATATGGCTTAAACTTGACATCTATATCAAAAAAAATGTGAGCTTCACATTTGTCACGTCATCATTTAACAGATAAATTAAAAGAAAATTTAACCAAAGTGTGACATTGCAATGAATATCTTGATAAAAGTATATAAAGCAAGCTTAACAGCTTGTGATCGTGTGGTTGTAATAGTGACAAGTGTAGTCATCTTGTAATCCTTGTGATAGCTTAGAAAGTAAGCAATCTAGTTAGATATATACTCTACATAATCATCATTGTAATAATCAGAAAAATAGTGAAGTAAAAATATCTTCTTTGTCTAAAATTCTCTTTCTCTCTCTTCGAATACTTATTTCTTCTTCTGCAAGAATACACCTTCTTGGTATCTTTACATGGTATGATTCGCCGGAAAAGCTTTGTGCTTGACGGTTCATTGATCTTGGTTCTTCTGCTTCCGATCTGATTCTTCCATTTCTCGATTTTTGGGGTTTTAATTTCCCTCTTCTCTCTGGTTCTCGGTGCTTGCGATATTGCACACCAGGTGTTTGATTTTTGGGCAAAAGATTATTTACTACCCTCATGTTTTGTGGTTTTCAACATTTAGTACATCAATTTTTTTTCATCCCAGAGTCATACCTAAAGTGTTAATTTTGGGATATTTTCATACATCCGTTAGTCAAACTGTTAGTTCTCCCATTAAGTGATGATGTGGCACCCATGTGGACAATGATTGGGCGCCACGTGTCATTAAAAAATATTAAAAATATTTATATATAAAAAAAAACATAATCCCTTCCCTGCAATCCGCACCCTTCCCAACTTCTTCTTTCTTCTGTTCTTCTATTCTTCTTCTTCTTCTTCTTCTTCTTCTTCTTCTTCTTCTTCTTCTTCTTCTTTCTTATCTTCAAGATTTAAAAATTAAAAAAAAAATCTGTGCTTTCACCCATCCCGACCCCCTTTCCCTCATTCTCCCCCCCTTATCTTCAAGATTTAAAATTTTAAAACAAAAACATTAAAAAATCTGGGCTTTCACCCATCCCGACCCCCTCCTTCCTTCTCCCTCCCTTCTCTTCCCTGCACCCATCATCCCCGCACAACCACCCATTCCCCTCCTTCTCCCTCCATTCTCTCTTCTGCAGTCCACACGGAGCTCTCTCACCCTCCCTCCAATCCCTAACCCTAACATTAATCTGGTATAAAAAAATTTAAAAAAAATTAAAATCTGGAATTGCAGGTCGTCGGACTTGATGGGTCCTCAAGGGGCCTTCGATCTCCGCCATAACCACCGTGTCGACGGCGTTCGACCTCCTCCCAGTGGCTTCGGAGGGAGGGGTGGGAGGGCTCCGTGTGGACTGCAGAGGAGAGAAGGGAGGGAGAATGAGGGGAATGGGTGGGTGTGCGGGGAGGATAGGTGCAGGGAAGAGAGGGGAGGGAGAAAGAGGGAGGGTGTTGGGATGGGTGAAAGCCCATATTTTGTTTTGTTTTTGTTTTTGTTTTAAATTTTTAAATCCTGAAGATAAGAAAGAAGAAGAAGAAGAACAGAAGAAAGAAAAGGAAAAAAAAAACGAATTTGGGAAGAAGAAGAAGAAAAATCTGGTGAGGGTGCGGGTTGTAGGGAAGAAGAAAGGGATTATGGTTTTTTTTTTTTAAATATAAATATTTTTAATGATACGTGGCGCCCAATCATTGTCCACATGGGCGCCACATCATCACTTAACGGGAGAACTAACAGTTTGACTAACGGATGTATGAAACTGTCCCAAAATTAACACTTTAGGTACGACTCTGGGATGAAAAAAAATTGATGTACTAAATGTTGAAAACCACGAAATATGAGGGTAGTAAACAGTCTTTTGCCCTTGATTTTTTGTCTCAGTGACATTTTCTTGGAAGTCTTGATTCCTATTCGATCATGGTGACTGCTACGCAAATGCAGATTCTTCAATCTCCTATTACCTCTCTTCTCTCATTAGTTTCATCCTCTGTTTCTGTGAAACTTGATGATTCCAATTACTTCACATTGCATTTTTAGATGGAGCTTCTTCTCGAAGGCCATGGTATTATGGGGTTTGTAGATGGTACAAATCTTTGTCCTTTGAACCTGAGTGATTCAACGGAGTCTTCCAGTGATTTGCATAACAGTGATGCTTTTAAGATTTGGAAAATGCATGATCGGGCTCTCATGCAACTCATCACTGCTACATTATCTCCTTCTGCAATTTCGTGTGCTATCGGTAGCACTAGTGCTTGAGACTTATGGGTGCGTCTTAAAGAGCAATTTTCAATTGTTACTCGAGCCATAATTTTTCATATGAAATATGAGTTGTAGAATATCAAGAAAGGTACAGATTCCATTTCCTTATATCTTCAACGAATTAAAGAAGCTCGTGATTACTTGGCTGCTGCTGGTGTTTCGTTTGCTAATGATGATATTGTGATTTTAACTCTTAATGGTCTGTCTTCTGAATACAATACATTGAGATCTATTATTAGAGGTTGGGCGAATGTTATCTCTATGAAGGATCTTCGCTCACAATTGCTTGTTGAAGAAGCAATGCTTGCTAATGTTCCTGTTACTCTTGTCCTATCTGCAATGGTAGCTAGCAATTTGTCTGCTTCATCTAAGTCTTCTCCCTTTGCGATCAATTCGACTCATGATAATTACTCCAACAATGGTCCTTCCTCTAATGGCGGTTCATATGGTTCTCAGGGAAACTTTTATCAGTACAATGGGTCTGGTTCTAAATCTATTTACAACAAAACCAAGGGAAAAGGCAAGTATCACTACAATTCCCAGTTTGGTAATGCAAAGTTTGGTTCTTTTCATAACAATGCCCCTGGTATTCTTGGTACCTCTCCACCAAAAGCACAAGGGTTTTTCCAGTCTTCTTGTCAAATTTGTGAAAAATTTGGACATCTAGCTGTTACTTGCCGGTTTCGAAATACTGAGAATCCTATTAAAGAGGGTTGTCACATCTGTGGAAAAAGGAATCACAATGCTCATTTCTGTCATTTTCGAAATGCCAACCTACAACCTCAGCAAGTGTCCGTTATGCATGTTGTTGCTCCATCTTCTGTTCCAAGTGCTCATCCTCAACAGATTTGGCTTACAAATTTTGAGGCTACATCTCACATGACCGCTGACCTTAATCAGTTGTCATTGGCCTCTCCATTTCCTTCCAATGAGACAATTCAAACTGCTGGTGGTTGTGCAGGTTTATCAATCTCCCACATTGGTTCCTCAACTTTACATACCCCTTTCAAACCACTGCATCTAAATTCAGTTCTATATGTGCCTAAACTCACTCAGAATTTGTTATCCGTGAATAAATTGTGTCTGGATAATAACTGCTGGTTAATATATGATGCTTTCTGTTTTTGGATCCAGGACAAAGCCACAAGGAGGATACTCTTCAAGGGACATTGCAGTAATGGATTATACCCTATTCCACTACCAATTTCATATCATTCTTCTTTACCACAAGTACAAGCTGCTTTCCTTGGACAACATGTGTCTTCGAGTCTATGGCATAGTAGATTAGGCCACCCATCCAATTCTATAGTATCTGCAATATTACGAAAATGCAATGTATTTGATATACCTGATAATAAGTCTGTGATGTGTCACTCTTGTCTAGAAGGGAAATTTTGTAAATTGCCATTTGTTGACTCTGTCTCTAAGTCCCTGCATCATTTTGATATTGTTCATAGTGATGTATGGGGTCCTTCTCCTTGTAATTCTGTAGACGGTTTTAGATACTATGTGACATTCATTGATGAATGCATTAGACATTGTTGGTGATTTCCTCTCATCAATAAAAGTGATGTTTGTTCCACTTTCATTGCCTTTTACAATTTTGTGTTCAATCACTTTGCTATTTTTGTTAAAACCTTACAAAGTGATGGGGGAGGTGAATATATTAGCAAGTCATTTCAACAATTTCTTGTGACCAAGGGTATTAAACACCAACTTTCATGTCCATACACCCCTGAACAAAATGGTCTAATTGAAAAGAAGCATAGACATATTGTTGACACAGCTATAACCCTTTTGCAAACTGCTTCATTGCCTCCAAAATTCTGGTCTTTTGCATGCCAAGTTGCTGTCTACCTTATTAACAGAATGCCAACACCTGTTTTACACAACAAATCTCCATTTGAGTTGTTGTTCAAAGATGTCCCAACTATCAATCATCTTCGGGTCTTTGGTTGTTCTTGTTTTCCATTATTAAAACCTTACAATCACACCAAGTTGCAGCCTAAAACAACAAAATGTGTCTTTTTAGGCTATGCTTCCAGATACAAAGGCTATGATGTGAGAATTACTTGACACACAAATTAAACCCTCTTTTTGACAATTGTAGTATATGTATAAGTAGGGATCGTTCTGGACCGGGGATTAGGAGGGCTTGCTAATAACCTCTTACTTGACTCAAAAATATAAGAAGAAACTTAAAAACACAAAAGTAGGCTTTAAAATACTAAACTAGACTCAAAGAGTTCAAAACAAACTTAAGCACACTTTGATACAAGAAAATAATGGATGTATTGGTTTTGGTTGTGATTGAGATAAAAAGTACAACTAAATATATGGTTGATGGATTAGCTAGAGATCCATTCTTCACACATGACACACTTGAACATGAATTGATTTTCAGTTGTTCTTTCAATAAATTGTAAATTTCAATACTCCAGATTAACCGTGAACAGCACTTTTTTAACCCTTAGTTTTTTCACAAGTTATTGGGTTGGATGATTGCATACGACAACCCAAAACATTTCCTACAAGTTCCCTACATGAATTGCATAATAGAGATACAAGCAAGAATCATTAAGTTCTATGAAAAACATAAGCATTGACGAGGCACTCGTTACTATGATTTGCATGAAACTTATGCCAAGAATTCATTTAACGCGATCGTTTATAAGCGACCTCCACTACTTGTGAATATAAGTTTGTAACTATTAGGTGAAACTCCCTTATACTCTAGCATCAAATTCATGCATGTAAATTAAGCATGCATTCTTAATCGACATACAAAAATAAGTTATCAATCAAACAGTTAAGCAAATTAAATCACCACTTATAAATCACAACTGAAAGTAATCAATTCATATTACAAATATATTCATGGTTTCGAATTAACCTCTAGCCAAGGTAAATTTAATTACACATTATTGAAAACAGAAATAAAATAGAAGTTTAGAAAGATTAAACCGAAAGAGACGATCTGCTGCGTTCTGTCCTCTCGCTGACCTTCCCTTGCGTCAGTCTTCTTCTTTTCTTATTCAGTCTGCCCTGTCTGACTGCACAGTTTTCTCACTGCCTAAGGCAGCTCGCTGCCCGTCCTCCTTCCCTCTGACCCCGTGCTGCCCAAGGCAGCCTCTCTTCCCGCTTCTTCTCTCTTACCTCGCTGCCAAAGTACTGACCTTACTCTCCTGCACGCCGTCCCCAAGCTGCCAAATGGCAGCACCTCTTCTCGAGCTCTCGCTGACTCCCTTCTCGAGCTGCCCAAAGGGCAGCTCCCCCTTTTTCTTAATTCCCCCTCCAAGACCCTCCGCTCGGCACCAATCTACTTCTCCTTCTTTTATTCTTTTCGCTGCCAACCACACTATGCAGTGCTTTCTGTTTCTTTATTCCTCCATCATCCCTTGTCTCCCACTTCTTCTTCATATATTTCTTCTTTTCCATTTCGTGCTGTCATTGCCGTGCTTTCCTTCTTTTATTATGCGCATGTCTTTCCTTTGGCAGCCAGGCTGCCCTCCACTTTTCCAGCTTATTTTTATTCCCTTTGACTAGCTGCAAAGCAGCTTTCACCCTAGCTTTTGACTGTCATCACACAGCTGCCCATGCAGCTATTTCTTTTTCATCACAGACAGCCCACCTGTCTCTCTTGCATGCTTTTCAGCTACCAAAGCCGCGCCTCTCTCCACATTATTCTTCTTTTCCGTCTGACTTTTCCAAGTTGCCTCACCCACCACACTCACACTTTTCTTTTGTTTTCTTTTGTTCCACCCACAAACAGTCTTTAGATATATCATATATATATATATATATATATATATATATATAAATGTGATGCACCAACCTGAATTCAGTGGATATGGAAGATGTCACGCCAAATAATTTCTAATGCATACCTAACAAATTTAGCCTAACTTCCATGACCTATAATTCGTGACATATTTCTACCAATAACCCATGACAGAATGAGAACGACTAAAGCAATTTTCGACGAATTTATTATTTAAAACTCATTTGTGTCATTTTTATTTTCTTTGCATAAACAAATCCTATAAACACAAAAATACCGTAAATAGCTCAAAATATAAGGACCTAACTAAGAAAAGACGAGTGAATTCGAAGTAAAAATATATATAAATATGATCCGATCAAATACCCCCATACTTAGCTTTTGCTAGTCCTCGAGCAAAACAAAGAAAACAAGAACAAGAAGTAACAAGAAAAACATTAGCTTCCCTCCATGTGACCCTCATAGAAATTTATTTAAGAAAACAAATCATCAAGGACCATAGCTAGCATTAAGGAACTAATACAAATTCATCTTCCTTATTCAAATATTAGCAGTAATCTTTGAATCACCCTTGAAGTGTAGTGTGTGAAATAGCCATGCTAATGCAATTTCAAGTTTTTATTTTTAAAATCATCATATGCAAACTAGCGACCTTCTCACTGGATCTGCACTCAATCACTCATGTGTTTAGTTTTAATGTGTTTCGCTCAAAGAATCAAATGTGAAATTTCTACCATAAGCTTGCATAAAGATCACTTCTCCACAGTCATAATTACAAAACTTAAATCAAGAGGACTTTTATTGGACGTAATGAGGTTTAGGGAGAGGGTTATTGAAATGAAAGAATAGGTAAACACAAGTTCCAAGCTACATTGCAAGCAATTCTTTTGTTTAGATTTATCAGAACTCAATATTTCCAGCGATTCTTCTAGCACCTCCAACCACACCCTTAACTGAAAATTGAACAACTTTTGATTTTCTTTTTTTTTTTCATACAAACATGAAATACCCCCACACTTATTCTTTGGCCAAACACCTTCAAAGTACTTCACAAACGTTTCTCATAAGACAATCTCACATTGCTCACTAGCTTGCTTGGAAAGGGTAAGGAAAAATGTTTCAGGTATAAGGGTAGACATATCTGGTGATAAGAAATAAAAGGCTCAACATACATGGCTCAAATTGGCAATCTAATGATATCATTTTTATTTGGGAAACATGGTTATTTGGGCCATAGTGGTAAACCTAATGCCTCTATCATTTCCAAGTTCATGCAATCAATGACAAATATTTCGAAAGATCGTTACGCAAGTTCTAGAGATGTATCTCACATAAGTTCATCACACATGAAAGAATAGGAGTGTATGAAAAATGCACACACTTTCAATCGGCTCAAAAACTCACATAGGGTGTATATGGTCACTGAATTCACATATGAAGCTTTAAGTCATACTTTAGTTTCACATTAACACGGCTATGTGCATTTGGTTTTTCAAAGATGATCAAACATGTACAAAACTAACAAGAGAATTAGGAATTTCACAAAACACATGTTAACTAAGTTCTTGATGATCATGGTTCAAATTTGATCCAATTATATCATTGGGTCGGGAAACTAACAAAAATCTAATTCAAAACAATAAGGGAAACAAGACAATATTTTTGGATTTTTAAATTTTTCGATTTTTTTTTTATCTTGTTTTTTTTTTTTTAAAGAAAACAAAAAGCAACAACACAGAAACAAATGAAAATCTAGAGATTTTTTTACCCCCACACTTAAACTTGACATTGTCCCCAATGTCAGAAAACACTATAATGCAAATAAAAAATAAAATAAAATAAATACATAATAAGAAACAAAATAACGCAATTGGACTGAAAACTTCCCTAATTTGCAGTAAAATCAAGCGATGACCCCCAAGCTAAAATTCTGCAATCAACTTCAAGGGTGGAAATAACCAAAAGTTCCTGCAAAGAAAAGAAATAATTCAGTTAAGTACGCAAGAAAATTAATTAAAAAAAAATTGCAAACGAAAAATTGAAAATTACGATAAAAGATAATGAATAAAACTAATAAGTAATCATTGGTCGTGCTTGTTGACTTTCCACAGCTATCCTCTTGAACGGGGTGACACTTAGCTTTTTACTTGCAAGTGATGAATTGAGGATATTGTACGGCGAGGCTTTGCTCTTTGGCGAAGGTGCCCTTCAAATGTTGTTGAAGCTTCTCAAGTTCTTCAAATCGGACTCCTTGTGCTGGGTTGATTGATTATGCAGTATGCATTCTTCTCTGCTTGTTTCCTCAGCACGGCGGGCAGGCACGAGGTAGAGGTGTTTTGGTCTGATTATTTCTTCAATCTTTCCAAGTGCCCACCTCTTGCTTTCTTTCTCCTTGTCCCTAGCTGAGGATGAATTAGCAAATTGTCTCCACATGCTTCGAGGTATCATCTTCACTTCCCTTACTTGCCCCCCAGACAGATGTGAGACGAAGCGGAAACATAAGATGTTGAAGATGAGTACTCGAGAGCAAGGATAGGTAAGCAATCAGGACGAGGAGAAGGAAGGAGAAAGCATGATATGAGATACTCTTGCTTTCAACCTTTATGATATGAAATACTTTTGCTTTGAATGGGTTGTTCGCAGGAGTATCCCAAGGAATGAGGAATACAGAGTGACTCGAGAGGGTTCTTTGGGAATGCATTTTCAGAGATGAAGAAGTGCTGAGAAAGAAGTGCTGAGAGGGTGTGCCTTTGCTGTGGAAGGCGAAGATATAAACTTATAGGACTTTTCTTCACAACCGGAACTGTTCTCTCACTCATTGTCGGCAGCCGGTGGATGGGTGAAGAATACAAATTACGCGTTTTCTGACAAAGCTGCTCGTAATTTCCGCAAAGCTGCCAGTTGCATGTGACAAGTGCTGACTAGGCTGAGAGAGACAGATGGTTGGAATCGGCGCTTCGACAGACTGCCCGTGATTTTTCGCAGAGCTGAGTTTGCGTGTGACAGGTGACAACACGTCTGGACAAATTGATCGTGCGAAATTCGGGATTCGGCTCGTGTTTTATGAGGAAGCCCAACTTTTAAGAATTGAAACGCCTCTTTTGAGAAAGGAATCCGGTTTTTGAGAAAGGAGACACCTCTTTTGAGAAAAGAATCCAGCTTTTGATAAAGGAGCCCCGACTCTTCGATTTACGAGAGGACGCCTCTTCAATTTCTGAGGAGCGCCTCTTCGATTTCTTCCTTTTTATAGAGGCGTTAATCGTGTTCCACAACACACTTGAGCGCCCTCCTGTAAACACTCATTTCTTGCACTTCCTTAATCTTAATCTGTCTGATCTCTTCTTTCTCAACACCTTCAGAAAATGGCAGGCCCTTCTGATCGACGTTTTGATTTGAACATTCGTGAAGAGGCAGCTCCGCCTTCACCAGACAACGTATGGCGCCCTTCTTTCATATCCCCCACTGGTCCCCTTACCGTTGGGGCTTCGGTTATGAAAAACGATATGACAGCTGCGGTGGTGGCCCGGAACATTGTCACTCCGAAAGATAACAGACTGCTTTCAAGGCGGTCTGATGACTTGGCGGTCAAGGAGTCGCTGGCTCTCAGTGTGCAGTGTGCAGGTTCCGTATCCAACATGGCCCAACGCCTATTTGCTCGGACCCGTCACGTTGAATCGTTGGTGGCAGAAATACAGAGTCTCAAGCAAGAGATTAAAGGCCTCAAGCATGAGAACAAAGAATTGCACAAGCTCGCACACAACTATGCCACCAGCATGAAGAGGAAGATTGACCAGATGCAGGACACCGATGGTCAAATATTACTTGATCATCGGAGGTTTGTGGGTCTGTTCCAACAACATCTGCCTTCGTCTTCTGGAGCAGCACCGCGTAGTGAAGCTCCCACTGATCAACCTTTGCTGCCTCCTCCTTCTGTGGCCCCGCCGACTGCTGAAGCCCCGCCGACTACCGAAGCACCACCGGACCAATGATTGTTATTAGCTTACACTTCATTGTAAATATTTGTACTTTTAAATATTTTTTTTTTGTTGTATTATTAACATTAATTTTAAATTTTATGTTTTTTTTTTAATTTAACATTAATTTTAAATTTTATCTTTTTTTTTTATTTTTTTATTTTTTTTTTTAATTTTATCAATTTTTTTTTTATTAATTTTTTTTTTAAATTTTTTTATTTTTTTATTTTTTTTTGTACATTAAAGTAGAAAGACTTTGGTTAATCTACCCCCACACTTAAACTAAATAACACAAACTCACATAAATCAACCAAATAGCACAACTAACTAAACAAAACAAAATGAAAGCAGTAAAGATAAGGGTGTAAAAAAAAACAATGCAAATCTTATGGGGTTAGCGATTCCAAAGTCTCCCTTCGTTGAATGCTTGGGTTGCCTCCCAAGAAGCGCTTGATTTAACGTCTTTAGCCAGACGCATATTTCCTTTAAATTTCCCTCGACTCCATTTGTACCTAAAATCAAAGAAAGAAAAATAAATCAAATATCAAAAGTAAAATACACAAACACCAATATAAACATAAACAAAAACAAAAATAAAGAGATTAGCAAAGTTGCTAATCCCCGGCAACGGCGCCAAAATTTGATGTGAGAATTACTTGACACACAAATTAAACCCTCTTTTTGACAATTGTAGTATATGTATAAGTAGGGATCGTTCTGGACCGGGGATTAGGAGGGCTTGCTAATAACCTCTTACTTGACTCAAAAATATAAGAAGAAACTTAAAAACACAAAAGTAGGCTTTAAAATACTAAACTAGACTCAAAGAGTTCAAAACAAACTTAAGCACACTTTGATACAAGAAAATAATGGATGTATTGGTTTTGGTTGTGATTGAGATAAAAAGTAAAACTAAATATATGGTTGATGGATTAGCTAGAGATCCATTCTTCACACATGACACACTTGAACATGAATTGATTTTCAGTTGTTCTTTCAATAAATTGTAAATTTCAATACTCCAGATTAACCGTGAACAGCACTTTTTTAACCCTTAGTTTTTTCACAAGTTATTGGGTTGGATGATTGCATACGACAACCCAAAACATTTCCTACAAGTTCCCTACATGAATTGCATAATAGAGATACAAGCAAGAATCATTAAGTTCTATGAAAAACATAAGCATTGACGAGGCACTCGTTACTATGATTTGCATGAAACTTATGCCAAGAATTCATTTAACGCGATCGTTTATAAGCGACCTCCACTACTTGTGAATATAAGTTTGTAACTATTAGGTGAAACTCCCTTATACTCTAGCATCAAATTCATGCATGTAAATTAAGCATGCATTCTTAATCGACATACAAAAATAAGTTATCAATCAAACAGTTAAGCAAATTAAATCACCACTTATAAATCACAACTGAAAGTAATCAATTCATATTACAAATATATTCATGGTTTCGAATTAACCTCTAGCCAAGGTAAATTTAATTACACATTATTGAAAACAGAAATAAAATAGAAGTTTAGAAAGATTAAACCGAAAGAGACGATCTGCTGCGTTCTGTCCTCTCGCTGACCTTCCCTTGCGTCAGTCTTCTTCTTTTCTTATTCAGTCTGCCCTGTCTGACTGCACAGTTTTCTCACTGCCTAAGGCAGCTCGCTGCCCGTCCTCCTTCCCTCTGACCCCGTGCTGCCCAAGGCAGCCTCTCTTCCCGCTTCTTCTCTCTTACCTCGCTGCCAAAGTACTGACCTTACTCTCCTGCACGCCGTCCCCAAGCTGCCAAATGGCAGCACCTCTTCTCGAGCTCTCGCTGACTCCCTTCTCGAGCTGCCCAAAGGGCAGCTCCCCCTTTTTCTTAATTCCCCCTCCAAGACCCTCCGCTCGGCACCAATCTACTTCTCCTTCTTTTATTCTTTTCGCTGCCAACCACACTATGCAGTGCTTTCTGTTTCTTTATTCCTCCATCATCCCTTGTCTCCCACTTCTTCTTCATATATTTCTTCTTTTCCATTTCGTGCTGTCATTGCCGTGCTTTCCTTCTTTTATTATGCGCATGTCTTTGCTTTGGCAGCCAGGCTGCCCTCCACTTTTCCAGCTTATTTTTATTCCCTTTGACTAGCTGCAAAGCAGCTTTCACCCTAGCTTTTGACTGTCATCACACAGCTGCCCATGCAGCTATTTCTTTTTCATCACAGACAGCCCACCTGTCTCTCTTGCATGCTTTTCAGCTACCAAAGCCGCGCATCTCTCCACATTATTCTTCTTTTCCGTCTGACTTTTCCAAGTTGCCTCACCCACCACACTCACACTTTTCTTTTGTTTTCTTTTGTTCCACCCACAAACAGTCTTTAGATATATCATATATATATATATATATATATATATATATATAAATGTGATGCACCAACCTGAATTCAGTGGATATGGAAGATGTCACGCCAAATAATTTCTAATGCATACCTAACAAATTTAGCCTAACTTCCATGACCTATAATTCGTGACATATTTCTACCAATAACCCATGACAGAATGAGAACGACTAAAGCAATTTTCGACGAATTTATTATTTAAAACTCATTTGTGTCATTTTTATTTTCTTTGCATAAACAAATCCTATAAACACAAAAATACCGTAAATAGCTCAAAATATAAGGACCTAACTAAGAAAAGACGAGTGAATTCGAAGTAAAAATATATATAAATATGATCCGATCAGGCTACCTATGCTATGAAGTGAGACAACAAAAGATGTACATATCTAGGCATGTTATTTTTTATGAGAGTGACTTTCATTATGCCATGTTGTCTTCCAAAAACTCAAATTCATCATCTTTTACTCCTATTTTGGCATCCTCTATTTCAATGCCTTTTGTCACGCATGATAATCAGGTTGTCTCCATATCATCTACTTTTACCTTACCTACACTTGAGTCCATTTCTAACCCAACACACTTTGAATCCATTACTGTAACATCAACACAGTCTGTTCATCCTTATTCCCCTGTGGCTGCAGAATTGTCCTCTGGATCTAATCATCATAACAACACTGAGGTTTCTTCAAAGTTTCAACCTGAGAGTTTGCAAGTGGTTTCTTCTCTTCCACCTATGAATACACATGACATGCAGACAAGATCCAAAAATGGAATCTTCAAGCCTAAACATTTTCTCTCAAAAATTGGATATGACAATCCAATTAATTTAACTCAGGTGGAATCCTCAACATACAAGTCCGCTCTTAAATCCTCAGTATGGTGTGCAACTATGACAGAGGAACTATCAGCTTTGCATTCTCAAGGAACTTGGTCCTTAGTTCCTCTTCCTGCACACAAGAATTTAGTAGGGTGTAAGTGGGTCTTCAAGATTAAAAGAGATGCAGATGGGAACATTTCTAGATATAAGGCAAGACTTGTTGCCAAAGGTTTCAATCAAGAAGAGGGTATTGGCTATGGGGAGACTTTTAGTCCAGTTGTTAAACCTACAACTGTGAGGTTAGTTTTGGCTTTAGCTGCACAATTTGGTTGGTCTTTAAGGCAACTTGATGTGAACAATGCATTTCTTCATGGAATTTTACAAGAAGAGGTTTATATGTCTCAATCTCTAGGTTTTGTCAACTCTTAACAGCCGTCTCATGTTTGTAAGTTACATAAATCCCTATATGGCTTGAAACAAGCCCCAAGGGCTTGGAATGAGAGGTTTACCAATTTTTTGCCTTCTCTGGGTTTTCTTACAACATATTCAGACTCCTCATTATTTGTGAAACATGTTGGAAATTCTGTGGTCATTCTCTTACTATATGTGGATGATATAATCATCACAGGTAGTGCTACTGCAGCTATTACTGATGTTATCCAGGCTTTAGCTCAAGAATTTGATATTAAAGATTTGGGACCACTCCATTACTTTTTAAGGATCCAAATTACTCATCATTCCACTGGATTATTCCTCTCACAGTCTAAGTATATTACAGATTTGCTTCACAAGACTGATATGGGTCTTTCAAAACCGTGTAATACCCCTTGTCTGTCGTATACCAGGTTACTTAAAGATGATCGGCAACCCTTTCATAATCCAGCATTGTATTGAAGTGTGGTGGGTGCATTGCAATATCTTACATTTACAAGACCAAACATTGCTTTCTCTATGCATCAAGTATGTCAGTTTATGCACTGTCCCATGGAGTCTCATTTTATAGCTGTGAAGAGAATCCTCAGATATCTGAAAGGCATAATGGATTATGGTGTTCAACTAAGCAACTGAGACTTATGTTTACATGCATTCAGTGATGCTGACTGGGCTGGGGATCCAAATGACAGACGGTCTACTACAGGTTTGGTGGTCTATTTGGGGTCTAGTCCCATATCTTGGTCATCCAAGAAACAAAATACAGTTTCTAAGTCCTCCATTGAAGCTGAGTACCGCGCACTTTCATCCACCACTGCAGAGATTGACTGGATCAAACAACTTTTGCAGTTTCTTAGGGTTAATGTCTCATGTCCAATCACTCTTTTCTGTGACAATCTGTCTGCTATAGCCTTGGCATATAACCAGTTATGCACCAAAGGACAAAGCACATTGAAGTTGACATTCATTTTGTTCGAGAAAGGGTTGCCAAGAAGGTGCTTCAACTTCAGTTTGTTTCTTCCAATGAACAATTTGCTGATATTCTTACCAAGGGATTGTCTACCCCTTTGTTTCAGACACATTGTTCCAATCTCAGGTTGAGCAAACCTCCTCCTGTGATTGAGGGGGAATGATAACAGTATATAAAGCAAGCTTAACAGCTTGTGATCGTGTGATTGTAATAGTGACAAGTGTAGTCATCTTGTAATCCTTGTGATAGCTTAGAAAGTAAGCAATCTAGTTAGATATATACTCTACATAATCATCATTGTAATAATCAGAAAAATAGTGAAGTAAAAATATCTTCTCTGTCTAAAATTCTCTTTCTTTCTCTTCATATACTTATTTCTTCTTCTGCAAGAATACACCTTCTTGGTATCTTTACATATCTAAGATGAGATATGATATTGCAATGCTTAAAAGATGAGGTATGAGTTTGTTATGTGACATAAAGTTGAGGTGGTAAAATGGAATTTACTCTTTTATTTTTAAATTAATCTAGTTGGGTTAGGGATGGACCCACCTCAAGCCACGTTAGCATTTAACAGAGGTTTGACATTGCAACAAATTCGTAAGATGAGGTATGAGATTGTAATTTTTAAAACATAAGGTATAAGATTGTGATTCGATCTATAATTAAAGTAGTTTTATGTAATTTACCCACAAAGTTATTAGGTAATTTCTAAGAGTGGAATTTCCAAATAAAAAAAAACATAAACACATAAGGGAATTGCTAGGATTAATTAACTCTAAAAATAGTTATCATACACTTCCAAATAAAAAAAACATTAAAAAATATGGAAAGCCAAAAAACGAAAGGCAGCCATGATAAGCAAACATAGCACAAAGGCCCCAAAGAAAAATTAGAAGATGCAAACTCAAGCCTATACAAATTAAATAGGAGAAAATGAAATTTTGCCCTCAATTCAGTTGACTGGAACAATACTTTCCACATAAATAAGAGCTTGTAAATCTATAACCTCATTCATAATAGGAGGAATATGAAGATACTTGAGATTTCCGGTACTCGAATTATAAGAGGTGGCTCTTCTATCTGAGGTAGCCATAAGAAACTCGTCACTTTTCCAAAATGTCAATGGATTCTGATTGTGTTTAAAGGGTCCAATGGCTAGGAGTTTTGTCCATGAATTCTTAACTCCGTGATAGTCATCCATTACCCATATTTCAAATATTTCAAATAATCTAGAATTGTCACTTGGACCGTAAAGAGAGCAAAAACAAGCAAGGGATTCATTATACAGAAAAAGATTACAAAACTGCAAACTGGATTCTCTCCCAAGAGGCATTTGTATTCTATGAAATATCTCATCACCTAAATCAAATGAAAGTATGAATTCCTCGCCATCATTTGCAATCCAATAACAAAATCCCTTCAAGTACACTGGACAAGAATCAAGATAGCTTTTACTTGATATATCAATCTTGATCTCCTTCCAAGAGTTAGCAGTCGTGGTGTATACCTGAGCCGTATGAGGAAGATCAATACGATGGTAATATGTTCGCTCAGCATCTGAATACTCACAATTTTCTGTTATTCGCACAACCTTGTATTCTTTAGCTTTGCAATCATATCCGAATCCCAAACCTCCAAAGCTCGTCTCCAATTGGAATTTTATGTTGGGAAGGGGTAGAAGGAGGCAATCGGGAAGTTGCCTGAATTCCCCAATTGCAGGATTGCATAAAACAACATGTTTCCCTGTTATTACACAGACAATCCCATTGCAATGACCGTGAATCACTACAGGATGATGGTCTTCCATTGGAAACGGTATATTTAGGTCCTCAACATCATAATGAAGGTTGTGCTCATCACTATCAATGGAAAGACTAATCATGGACCAAAAAACTTCATATTTCCAACTGTTGTCTGGGAAAACGGGCATCTGAGAACGGTTGAGAAGGATACAAGTGTTGGATGAGCGTTTGTTGTCCACGGAATTGTTGAGGTGTTTGGCCACAAAACTTGGACTATTGATGAGAGTGCACCAAGACTTGCGTATGCATTTGAATCGCATCAGAGACTTGGGTGGCAATCTGGACAAAATTTCGACCACCTTATCTTCAGGAGTTTCACTTTCATGCACCTGGGACATTTCGGCAGTTTTGTTCCACAAGAATTCTTCACATGTATATATACATAGGAAAAGAACACCACCAGTTTGAGAGACAAGCTAAATAAAACTCTAAGTCGTTAAGGCCTGGTAGATCGAGGTCCAATTATTAAACATATTACCACATAAGACGCCAAAATTCAACAGTACTAAATAAACTTGGAGTTCCACAACCACAACATATTTAGCTATAGAAAACATGGGTGACCCAGTCACTTTCGAGTTTTTTGGAGGATCATATGTTCAAATTTTACTATTGTTAATTTTTTTAATTAATTAAAAATAATCATTCGAATTTTGTGCGAATGGCAAGTGCCTTCGTCCATGAGCGGTAGGTCTCGGGTTCGAGACTTGGGAGCAGCCTCTTTATAAAATGAGGGTAAGGCTAGCCGACATTCACCTCTCCCAGACCTTACGTAATGCGGGAACCTTGTGCACTGGGTACGACCTTTTTTTAATCATTCGAATTTTGTCTTTTAGCTTTACATTAAATTGATGAGAAGATGAGCATGATATCCGTATAGCCAACATGTAACATCACACGATTTTAACTAACTAAGAAAGAAAAATTCACATATTCACACGAATTTTAATTAATTAAGTTAATTTTTTCATTAGAAATACGATCACATAACTGTATCCTTATTACAACTATGACTTCTATTTAAGCACCATTTCGCAATTAAGTTTACTTTAAAATTAAAAAATTAAACATTTTCTCAGTTCACTACATTTCTTCCAAAATGCCGTCAAACATGAACACATCATCAACAAACACCCCAACGCAGCCTCCCATGCAGCCCCAATTTTTGAACTTCCAACGGTGGATGACAAGGGTACAAATAGCCTAAAACTCAAAAACATTGCTCCACTGGCCCAAAAATTGAAGGGCAATCAATAGGATCCACTGTACCCAACTTAGTGTTAAGTTAAGGCAAGAATTTTTAGTTTTTTTTTTTTTTCTCCTACCAACTTTAGCTGACAGAGGGCCACACGCAAAGAAATGGTTTTTAGTTGGCTTTAGCCAAAAGGAGGAGACGTCAAAATAAACTTGGGCAAACAACTACATAGTTAAACTTGGATAAACAAAGTTTCATATAACTTTTATGCAATCATATGTTCAAAAAATATTAAAATATGTTTAAAACTCGATACGAAAATTGGAGGAAGACTGGAATGAGTGCTAACAGAGAGCATGGGGATGTAGTAGGTATGAAAGGAAGTAAGAGTATTAAGGAATGTGGCTCTGCTGCTGAGGATGACGTCGCATCCATTATGGCGGCGCCTAGGCCTAAAGTGGGGAGTCTAAAGTCTGAGGAAGCGTATCCGAAAGGAGGTTGCTGAAGCAGAAGGGAGTCACAAGAGTCCTCAAGATGAAATTGACAGATGAAGTGCATCACTTGGAACTGTAGGGGTCTAGGGAGACCTGATTTTAACTGTATTTTAGTTTTGTGTACTTCAATTAAACTGGACCTTTTTTGCTTGTTTGAAATGAAGATGTCTTTAGATAAGGTCTAAAAATACTTCTATGGAGGTTCTTTAATCCGGTTTTTTGCTACGATCTCATTGGGTGGAATTTGCTTGTTTTCGAATTCTACCAGTGTTGATGTTTCGTTTGGAAATCCATTTCCCGTTTTATTCACTGTGTTGTGAAGGATTTGTGCAATGACCGTCTGCAGTTTGATACTTTTGTTCATGCCTTCCTAAAAAACATTTACAGGATTGTCTTTGGGAGGAAATTTTAACTCAATCCTTTTAATCAACCTTGGTGTCTAATTGGGGATTTTAACCATATTTTTTACCCTTTAGAAAAGCTTGGTGGTTGTCAAAGTACCACAGTTACATGAATAAGTTTATTACTTTCATGAACAATGGAAATCTTCATCCCTAAATGCAACCGATGTGCCTTGTACTTGGTGTAATGGTCACACCGATAACACTAGTCTATGAAAAACTTGACAGAGGTATAGCTAATCCTCAGTGGCTAACTGAATTTCATGATTGCATAACTTCCCAATTTGTAGCTTTGATCATAGTCCCATACTACTAATAAATATTTTGATAACGGTGAGTAATGCTAATTATACCTTTTACGTTTGAAGTGGTTGCATCACCCTAACTCTAAGGATTTTGTTAAGAAACCATGGCTGGCACAGTGTTGATTGCTTCAGACCATTGACAAATTTAGTGATTGTGATGGGTCCCATAAGTTCTTTGTTAAAAACTGGAATAAGGAGACATTTGGTGATATCAAAGATCACAAGAATAAGCTTTTAAATGCCCAAAGTTGTTGAATCCCACATCGGCTAGAGGGAAAGGAGAAAAGCAATTTAAATAGAATTACCCCACTTAAACCAACACCAAGGTTTTTTGTGATAAAACCTCACACCTAACAGATTGTGTAGATAGCAATTAATAAGTTGGAGACAATATCGGTATTGTTGGAAGTGAGTCATCGGCCTGTCTCTCCCATAATTCTACATGGTATTAAAGCCAGGGATCAGGCCCGTACTGGTGGATCTCCTTGACCTTGCATGAGTGGGTCCTTTGACCCCGTGTGTAGCGTGAGTCCCCTTGACTGCACGTGGTTGTCGATGTGCGGATCTCCATGTGTGACCCACAAAAATGGGGTCTCACATGTGAGCCATACCCGTGTGTAGCATGATTCCCCTTGACTCCACGTGGTTGCCAATCTGCGGATCTCCCCTTGACCTTGCGTGAGAGGGTCCCTTGACCCCGTGTGTAGCGTGAGTCCTCTTGACTGCACGTGGTTACCGATGTGCGGATCTCCACGTGTGACCCACAAAAATGGGGTCTCATGTGCGGGGCTTGTTCAATCCCACATCGGCTAGAGGGAAAGGAGAAAAACAATTTAAATAGAATTACCCCGCTATATCCAAGTTAGGGACAATATCGATGTTGTTGGAAGTGAACTCTCGGCCCGTCTCTCTGATAATTCTACAAAAGTGATATACACGATAAAATTATGATGGGTCAAGATACAAACATTAATATGGATTTGGAAGTTAAAACTAGAGATAAGTGAAGTGTTAAAGGAAGAGGAAATTATGTGGGCGTAGAAAGCCAAGGTTAAAAGGTTGCAATTGGGGGATAAAAATACAAATTACTTTCAAATTGTAGCAACTATTTGTAAAAAGAGAAATGAAATTAGAAAAATCGAAGATGGTAATAGTTTTTTATGGAATTATGGTGAGGGTCTTGAGCAGATATTTATGCAGGAATTCAGGCTGCGTTTCTCCTGTGAAGGCCCCCTTCTGATAATATGGCTGCGTTGGCTGATATTATTAGCACTTGCATCAATAGCCAGCATAATATGCCGCTTCTTAAGCCAGTAACTGAAGAGGAAATTTAGGACTCAGTTAAGAGTATTGATGCCTTAAAGGCCCTCGGCGTGGATGGTTTAACTACAGCCCTTTATCATGAATGTTGACATAATTAAAAATTCAATGATTAAAGAGTTCTTTCAAAATAACTCATGCCTAAGGCTTATTTACCATACAAATATTGCTTTAGTCCCGAAAGTGGATAACCCTGAAATAAATGAATAATTAAATACCTGTAAGTTTTTGTAATGTTAGTTATAAGATAATAATTAAGATTATAAATAAAAGGCTAAAACCAGTCTTAGAACTTTGTATTTCTTATAACCAAGGTGTCTTTGCCTCTAGGCGATTCATTCATGATAACATTTTAATTGCTCAGGAAATGTTTTCTAGTTTTAAGATGAAAAAGGGCAGGACGGGGGCCATGGGATCGAGTTGGACCTGGAAAAAGCTTATGATTACCTAAACTAGGAGTATATAAGATATGTCCTTAAATTTGGTTTTGAGGAGAGATGAGTGAGTTTAATTATGGAATGCATTACGTCTACTTTGTTGGAACCAAATTTGAGCATTGCTGCGAATGGTGGATGCACAAATCCGAATAACCTGCAAAACAAAGAACAACTATGAGCAAGCCTAAGGCCAGGACAGGGTCTAACGGTCAAGTTAGTAAGCAGTTTTAGACTCAAGCAGTGGGCAAGAGAATTAGTGCAGAGATTGTGTCATGCCCTAAAAAGGGGCACGTAACAGTGTCACACACTACTAGTAACGCAATACTATATTGTTAAAGTTCAACACTATAGCACTACATTCCTAATAGAACATAAGGCTATTTGAGGGGAATATAATAATTTATTTTTAAGCGGTACGGAAGCGGAAATCATTTTGGTAAAACGAAGAATAAAAGGGCAACTGAATTTGGATAAAAATTTTACAACAAGACCAAAGAGTTTAAGGTAATTATCATACTAAACCAACTCTTTAGTATGATTTGAAAATGTAAAACGCTGAGTTTGGCTACAAAAATCCCTTCAAAACAGTGAGGCAATCAAGTATATGTACAGATAAAAATATGTAGAAAGTGACAATGAACAACCAAGAAGTTGACAAGTAACAAACAACGCTAGCCCCGACTTTAGTCCATAACATCTATTGTAGATGCACCGATCTTGTAATAAAGTAGGGGGTGAGCATCACAAACGTCTCCCCCCTTAGGGAATCTGCCCCAGCTAGGTTTGAAAATAATATATGACACTATATATACTGTAGAAAAATGATGCACAACAAAAGATTTGTTTGGTTTTGAAAATAGATTGTATGCTCACACAATTTCCTTTTAAAAATAAAACAAGGATCCCAATAAATCCCTACATGCCTGATGACCGGTTCAATGACCAACTACCCCCTTACCTGGACCAACTCCGAATGAATATACTTATGGTAAGGTGTAGCGAGAGAGTCCTTTAATGCTCACCCTTATATATCCTACTACCTCTCCTAGAAAGGTAGCCCCTCCGGAGATTTAGGGGATCGAAACCCAAGGCGGTTGCTATGCCCTCTTCACTCTCAAGTCATCACTTTAATTTGTAGCATAAAACAAGATGCATAGCATGATATAAAACAAAATCCTCATGATTCTAACACAACAAAATATATGTAGCTTTCACAGGTATTTGTATGTTTACATATACATACATTCATAAAATTCCATGACTAGGGTAAGTGAGGATTCCCTTTCCTGGCCTCCAAGCCAAGCAAACAATATTCCTCACCCAAACCTCGATTAAATGCAAGCATCGCGAGTAATTGGAGTCCCTAGTTGAACAATTACAATATGTCACTACATGTCCACATATAATGACTAAACTTTATTCCCATAACAACAACTATATCCAATATGGACCTTCACTTAACCAGAATAAAAATTCTGTATTTAAACTTTTTATTATTTCAAATAGTTCCCCAAACTTTAATTGCACTTTGGCCTGTGAACTTTTGGTAATTTACAAAATTACCCCAAAACTGAAATTGTTTGCACAGTTCAATCCCTGGTATGAAACCAACGGCTTTGAGGCCTGTCTCCCAGAAATTCAACATATATTTTAAGCCAAATCGCAATCCATCAATAGTACAACTCACTTTTTCCATATAAACATCCTTTAAAGACCAAATTTGATGAATTTTGAGTCAAACATCAAATTTCTCTATATCTCATTCATATGAAACTTGTACAAAATCTCAGCAATCTGATAATGTGTAAATCTTTACCTTAATGTCTCAGAAATTGTTCTCCAGTCATCAAACAGGCTTCAAAGCCCTCAAATCGTGCAAGAACAAGCTTGAAATCAAAGATTTAAGCCTAATTAGTCATAAATCCAATCTAAACGAATTATTCAAATTTAAATAATGTTGATGCACAAAACTGGCGACACGCTCCTGGCCTCTGGTGTGCACTGATCGGCTCGTCCCTTCTACCGGCGATACGCTCCTTGCCTTAATTGGCCTGATCGTGCCTCCGGTGCTGTTACTTTGAAGAAATTAGAGTGCTCAAAGCAAGCCTACGCTCTGAATACATTAGCATGGGATAACATCATAGGATTTCGGTCCTATTCTGTTGGCCTTCGGGATCGAAGTAATGATTAACAGGGACAGTCGGGGGCATTTGTATTTCATAGTCAGAGGTGAAATTCTTGGATTTATGAAAGACGAACAACTGCGAAAGCATTTGCCAATGATGTTTTCATTAATCAAGAATGAAAGTTTGGGGCTCGAAGACGATCAGATATCGTCCTAGTCTCAACCATAAACGATGCCGACCAGGGATCAGCGGATGTTACTTTTAGGACTCCGCCGACACCTTATGAGAAATCAAAGTTTTTGGGTTCCGGGGGGAGTATGGTCACAAGGTTGAAACTTAAAGAAATTGATGGAAGGGCACCACCAGGAGTGGAGCCTGCGGCTTAATTTGACTCAACATGAGGAAACTTACCAGGTCCAGACATAGTAAGGATTGACAGACTGAGAGCTCTTTCTTGATTCTATGGGTGGTGGTGCATGGCTGTTCTTAGTTGGTGGAGTGATTTGTCGAGTTAATTCCGTTAACGAACGAGACCTCAACCTGCTAACTAGCTATGCGGAGGTCATCCTCTGCGGCCAGCTTCTTAGAGGGACTATGGGCGCTTAAGCCAAGGAAGTTTGAGGCAATAACAGGTTTGTGATGCTCTTAGATGTTTTGGGCCACACGCACGCTACACTGATGTTGTTTGTACTATACTTAGGGCCTCCATATTTAGATCTCGTATAAATACTCAGGGAACTTAAATGTAATTATGTAATAAAGCAAAGGGCAAATATGTAATAAGTGAGGAGCCCTTATTCTATAAAAGGACCCCTCACTCTCCTCATTAAAGGAGGCCATTTTCCTAAGCCTCCTCACATCCCCTAAGCTTTGAGCTCTCTCAAAGCTCTCACTTTCATATTCAGAGCTCTCACTATCCCTCAGAAATACAATATCAGTGTGAACGTAGCCTAAACCTTGGGGTGAACCACGATACATCTTGTGTTATTTACTTTCTTACTGATTCACGGTCGGATTTACGTTGCTCCAAGACCTCTGGTTTTGTGCATCAACAAATAATAATCCTAAAATTTACCTTAAAACATTGAGTTCGATTCATTGAACATATAAGCGAAAACTTTTCCTCAATTGGAATCCCAGATTGAAAGTTACAAATTTTGAAAGATTAATGGAAACTTTCCTTATCTGCCTTGTGCTTCAGGTTGTACGAAGAAAAAGAAGAAACCGACTTTCTTCTCATATAAATAGGTGCAAATGCATCGTCCTTTTAGTTAAGGTCCAATGGCAACTCGCCAAGAGTTAAACTAAGAAGGAAAATTTGATCTTTCTTCCATTTTTCTATTCTTTTTCTTTGGGTTCGATCCCAACTTACCATGCAATAACATGGTGAATTTAGATGATGACCAACATCTCTTTTGCTGGAATAATTGGCTGCTGCCACGTGTAAAAACCAACCATTGTTTGCTGCCATGCATCAAAGTCAGTCATTCTTTGATTGCCACATGGTATTCTCCAATCCGTCAGATTTAAAGTTTCATTGTAAGTTTGTTCGAACTCCGAAAATTAATTTAAACGATGCCATGAGCTCGTAATCTCGTCCACTTTTATCTTTTTACCTCAAAATAATCTTTGAACTCAAGTAAAATTATCACCCATTAAAAAGGAACTAGAAATTGTAAAATTCGAAGGCACTCCAAAGTTAATAAAAACACTTCTATAATTTCAGGGTCTCACATATTGCGTTACCAGAGGCAAACCCTAGATAAGTCTATTTGTACTGTTTGGAGAGAGACCCTTTGAGAATAGAATCCTCTTTCTAAATCGGGAGAATCCTAGATGATATCTAGAAATAGATATTGCACCATTTTAGGAGTTGTGATTGCTTGCGGCGCACATATGAAGAATCTGATTGATTCCATATTTGAATTTGATCTCGTGTCCTGCGGAACAAGCATGGTCATACCAAAGGAGTCACTTAGACTTCATTTATTGTCCCAGAACAGGGTGACAATGGTACACTTGTGAAATCCCATACCCGGATTTCACTGTTTAAAATTACATATTTTGTATCCTTAGTTTCGACGCGTTTATATTTGCAACGTATATCTTTTTGGGGGGGATTTTACATGAATGTATTTGATCCTTTAATATTTTTTTTACTTTCTTAGTATATTTAGATAGTACATATTATTATAAACGCGTGAGCGCAAACGAATTGGAATTTGAAATTCAAACGAGAAAATTATGAATTTTCAGAATAAAAAGGCATTTTGGTAAGTTCGAATGGAACTTTCTGGATGCCAATAGGCTTCCTTTTTCTTCTTCCCTGCGTGTAAAACCAGCAGCTTTGCTGCTGTTCTGGATTTTTTTCTCTCCACCATTTGGCTCCCCTAACTTCAAATCTTCACATCTTCTTCATTCGGTTATGGTTTTTGACAAATCATATACCAAAATCTTAAGCCCTCATTGAGTGGTAAATCTGTTGATGTGATTGGTGTGCGGGACACCTTTAACTTGTAATAGTTTTATTCTTTATGTAATAACCCTAGATTAGTAAATGTTCTGCCAGTCTATTTTGGCTTATGAAGCAAAAGTATATTATTGAACTTCACATTTTACTAAAACGACAGTTGGTAATGAAAATGTTCAAATCATGGTTAGTAAATTCCTTCTATATGGGATGTTTTGATTGTGCACTATACTTAATATATGCGGTATTGGTGATTACCCTAACAATTCCCATGCTAGTATATTTAGTGGATATGGCAAGGTTCTACAAATGTGTTTTATATTAAAATACTACTTTTAAACTCTACCATCTATCTATTGTATGAAAATATGAGTTGGAACCTTGTTAGAATTATTCCGTAGAACTCGTTTGTCTGGGTGATTAAAGATTGGTTAGTTAAGTGGAATCGATAGGATGTACACTTAAAATTGTGATTCATGATGAATTGACATATGTTATAGAATGTGTATTATGTGATTCAATGGTCGTTTGTCTTGTGGGATAGATGGTGTGTGCTAGTAATTATGATTCATACTAATTTAGTGCTTGTTGTGTAATGATATGATTGCACCATGTAGCAGTGGTACATGGATGATCATGCTTGGTATATTCGTGATAGGGGACCATACGTATTTCAGAGGTGATCATGCTTGGTATATCCGCGAAGGGTGATCACTGCCTGCATGATTAGACTATGCCTATGGTTCTGCTTGGTATATTCACACTGGTGGACCATACGCATCCTAGGGGTGATCATGATTGGTATATTTGCGATGGGTGATCACTACCTAGAGCTACATGATACGGTCTTGCTTGGTATATCCGCGATAGGGGACAATGCATATGTTTGGGGCGATCATGCTTGGTATATCCGCGATAGGTGATCACTGCTTATGTTATTAGACTGTGCTTATGGTTCTTCTTGATTTATCCACAATGGGGGACCATACACATTCTAGGAGTGATCAAGCTTGGTATATCCGCGATAGGAGACCATAAGTGTTTCAGGAGTGATCATGCTTGGTATATCCGCGATGGGTGATCATTACCTGTACGATTAGATTATGCTATGGTTCTGCTTGGTATATCTGCAATGGGGACTATAAGCATTTTAGGAGTGGTCATGCTTGGTTGCGATGGTGATCACTGCCTACCTAAGGTTGTATAGAGTGGATGTGCTCGGTAGACATTTGTGTTTGTAATTTAGAGCTACAATGCTATTGATTTGGATTCTAGCAAAGGAAGTACAACAAACTTGTTGGAGGTTAGCTTTATTAAATTTATTAAATTTAATGAAGTGCTATAAACTTTATTGGTTGATTAAACTAGCTAAACGTTAATATTTCGCATCTTTGATTGATTGATTTGACTTGTTGTTATGGTTACGGGAATAGCTAGAAAACAATGCGATAAACGTGAAGGGTGGACAAAGACACTGGTTATGAAATGGTTGACTCACGTATTATAGAACCTAGTGATGTTCGTCGATTGCCACTGAGTAATTATGGAATCCTATGCTTTTCTATTATAATGTACTACTAATGTAGGAGAATGTGAACTACGAATGGTTTGATTTCAACTATGGTGTGTGATAAGGATTTGTATCACCTGCAAAAGTAGGGATAAAAGCACTTAAAAATACTTGCAAGAGTACAAAGTTGTCATAGTATAACAACTTAAGTAAGGTCGATCTCCACATGGATTGAATGAATAATTTATGTATATACCAAATATTAATTAATTATTTGAAAACAAGGTTTGGAAAAAGGTGATTTTATAATCTAAAATATTAAAAACGAATTTAATTAAAAACAATTAAATAAATTGGGAAAATAGATAAAACAAAAGAAAATAGTTTTGAAAATAAATTTGAGCACTAGGTTCCGCCGTCACCTTAACAATCCTATGTAGTTCTTCCAATTACTTATGAATTACATATGCATATTTTGAAGGTTAGGTTTTCCTAAAGTATATCCTACTTGGAAGTTCCAACATAGAACGTATATCTAACATGTAACCCGTCCGTGGCGTCCAGATCGAATGTGAACATGCAAGACTCATTAAGTTTTGTGAAATCCTTTTGAAAAATCATACAACCCTTAAAACGTGTCGTCCATTACACATATTAACCACAAGAAGCCAGCGCCAATTTCGGGGACAGCCCTCCGCCAAAATTGCATCAAATTACTTTTCTAAATACCCTAATGGTGGCCAATCATCAAGACAATTAGATAGTTTAAAGCATAATGATGAATAAATCAAAACTTGCATGCATAATATCATAAGCAAATTGAAAAAAAAAAAAACTACATATTTTTGCTAAGGCTCGTGGCCTCACCCTAGCAAACGAAACTAGTTACGAATAATCATAAAATAAAATATTATTAAAAACAAGGATAGAAAATACCTTGAAAATAAACTTGAATCGTCAAAAGCTCTCTAAGGCCAAAATGTGTGCATTCTCCCCCCTCCCCCCTCCCCCTTCCCCCTTCCCCCTTCCCCCTTCCCCCCTCTCTAACCTAATGGCTAAATATCTTATTTATACTAATAAAAAATAAAGCCCTAAAAGGTCTTTGAATAAAACTAGAAAACATAATAAATTGAAATAAAATAGAAAACATAATCCTAAATTAACTTGGTAAATTCGCCTAAAAATTTGCACAGCTATGTTTTGGACCCAAATCAGCTCCAAAACTAGCCTAAAATAGCTGGATTTAAAGCTTGGACTATTCTGAACACTTCTCCAGAAGGCCACGAACCCATCTGAGGTCATATTGGGCTCCAAAAACGCAATTTAAGCCCAGAAACCTCACTTTCCAACAACGCGCACTGCTCCTTCATTTAATCTCCAGAAAATAACCGCTTGGTAGAAATTGCTAAAATTTTGATACAAACAAGCTAAGAAACACACGAACGTCGTCCAATTTGAATCACTCCAAAATTCGTTTGTTTGGTCACGTTTTGCTCCAGAATAAATCGAATATCCTATATTGAAAATATAAAGCAAAGTATCAAAATTCTACCAAAATAATTGCCAAATTACACTAAGAATAAGGGTCAATATATAATATAATATTGACTCATCAGTATGTAGGCAGTCTAACATAGGGTTAGATCCAGCCACAATATAAGAGAAAAGTTATTGCGTTGTTGAATCGTTGTTATGTTTTGGTCGTGTCTCAGAGGTGAGACGTGATGAATGGACAGGTATGTGGTGACGTCACGTGTCGATCTGGAACGTAGTTTGGGATCAAGGTGTGGCAACGCTGCTCCATTTGATCTAGGTCTACTTGGAGCCGTGGAGTCCATGACTGGACTTTTAAGGTAATTGTATTCTTATCAAGCTTACTCTTTAATCCAAAAAAATCATGGTCCCACAATTTCCCCACACTATGCATTTGAAAGGCAACCTATTCCCCTTGAGGATGAATAGTTATCCAAAGACCATGCTTTTCAGAGTAAACTCTCATATGTACTGTTTAATTTTCTATCTCCGTGTGGTGATTCGATGCTCAGAGAGTAATGGAGACGTTTCAAATTTAGACATGTGGTCTTGGAAGTCATACCATAAAGTCTGCAATGATGAAACTTTGAGTTTGTCGCATGTGCATGAAAATCAAGAAATTACTGTTAATATTATGTACTGATTTTAACCGTCGGATTCGTTGATCCAAATAAAAGTCGGTCCGTTTTCAACGGCCAGATGATTTTGTTTCCTTGAGTATTCTTCAAATCCTCGTCTTTCTTTCTTCATCAAATTCCCAATTTCAACATCAATCCAACAACACATTGACTGTCTCTTCATTTTTCAATTCAGATTCCTTCACCAAATTGTTTCATCACCCAGAGAATATGGCTGCCATCTCATCTGTTCATCCGGCACCCCACGTTAATGTGGTTATTTTCTTTTAGCCCACTATGGTCAGAGTTCGTAACAAGGAGAATGAAGAGGCCTTCCTTGCAGGTCGTGCTCGTCAATTGAACGGTTGCATAATTTGATAAGAGGATAACAATGACGTAACTGCAACACTTGCCAAACCTTCCGACCCCAGTCGCCTTTCCACCGGGGTTCATCCCCGGTATTTGGATTTGGGGTCAAGATTCCCTTTGTCGCCCTTATGGAAGGAAATACTAATCTGTTATCAAATTAGGCTATGCACCCTTACTCGTATGTGCATCATTACCTGTTTCGAATGTCCAAAAAACTAGTATTGTGCCAATTTGTGTCTTCTAGAATTTCGCATACTCTACACGATACGGAAGAGTGTTGAGAGAGAGAAAGAGAGAGAAATTGGCACAATACTAGTTTTTTGGATGCCATGCCAATTTGGGAGGGATGCCATCGTAGCCCCGTGATCCAATCATCCCATTTTAGACCCGAAATGGGTTGATGCCAAAATGACAGGCTGCTCCCTGCTCTGCAAACCGCTAAGGATGCTCCTAAGGTTATTATATTAAAAGAATCCATGTCAGGGTTTCTAAGAAAAAGTCTAAGTCAGCGAGTAGCTCTAGCCACCATCAAGACAAGATGTTAGAATTGTTGATCTTACTTTCTAGACTAAGGAGGGTATTCAGCTGCCTTCAATAGTTAGTAGCGGAGAATGGGGCAAACCCCCTTTCAAGAAATGTGGAAGCTCCACTGAGGTTCACCTGGAGCAAACACCTTCAATTGCGGTACAGAAACAAACATTTCCAAAGCAACAACAACAACTGCAACATCAAAGTCCTCAAATCCAAGTCTGCACTTCGTTAGCTCAAAATTCGACTTTTGAGCAAGCCCATGCTTTGACCCTTGTTGGTGAGGGCATAGTCAAGATCTCCCAAAAGCACCGCCCACCACGTCTGTCTTTCCTGAAGTGGCTCTGAGTGGAGAGCAGTGTTTGATGATCAGGCCTATTCACGGTTCAGAGTTGCTTCCCTCAACGCGAGTGGTCTTCATGATGCCAAGCATGCTCAAGCCTTGGTCCGTTTGACCGTCTCCTTTTCAACTTTAGGGAGGTGATCATCGACGCTGATCATCTGAAAAAAAATACTACCATAGCAGATATGGGGCTAGCCTTTTCTTTTATCTGATTTCAGCGCTATTTTCCCCTCATTCTTGGTTTTCATGATTGTTCTCCTTTTTTAGGCGAACACTTGGAAGGAGGCTTAGCTCAAGGGTCAAGTGGGTAAGATCTCGAAGCTCGAGACGACCTATAAGAATAGACTAGGCAGCCGAATGAAGTTTGAGAAGAGTCTGCAAGAGAAAAGCTCCAAGTTGGAGGCGCTTTTGGATGCCAAACGATCTTGGAATGCTAAGAGAGATGTGCTGGTAAATCGCTTGCCTGATGCCGAAACAAAGTCTGCTCAAGTACTAAAAGCTAAAGAGGAAGCATAACGAGTCTTCGCTTCGGAGCAGAGGTCATGGGATGCTGACTGAGCATCCTTCAGTCGGCCTTGGATGAGGCTCTTAAGGAAGTTGATCAAAGTGATAGGTTCTAGATTGAAATCCTTTATCAGAATGAAGCGAACTTGGCGAAGGTCAGGAAGTTATTTAAGAAGTCAACGGAACAAGAATACGACCATGGTTATCTTGCTGGTTATACGGGGCAAGACCATCATGACAGATGGGATTCGAGCCATCCGCTGGCGGAAATTCGAAAGGTTGGTTTGCCCGTGCCTTCCTCTCTCGTGACAAATGTGGTGGAGCTCGTAATATCTGAAGGGGAGCGAGTCCTCTTCTGACTCTGAGGGGCCATCGAATGAGGCTGATCCAGTTGACCCTGATGTTGCTCCTACTGACCCTTCTTCAATAGGTCTAAGGGTTGCTGCTGTGAAAACCCGTATTTCAGAATATATATGTATGCATTATATTTATATTTGAAATATTCTTATTAAATTATACTTATATAATGGCATGTCATTCTTAACTTTGTGACACCAGTATTTCTTTCTTTAAAATTTCTATATATTTGCTACTTCTGATGTTGTAGATATCAACTTCTATGATATTTATTTGCACACCCCTACCTTAACTTAAACATGTTTGCATGTATGTGTCTAGCTTCTGTCAATACCAATCCTAACTATCATTTGAGAGAAGAAAATGGTGGTTAGTGAGCACTCTATTCTGGTGACTTTCCAAAGCTATTAGCTAAACGTGTCATCCTTGTGGCCATGCAATTGACACCTCTTGCATCAACTAAGTAACTAAGCAATTAGATGTTGTAAGACTCATGTTGAATTGTTAATTATTATGGATCGAATTATTTAAAAGGCAAATAACTTGATCTTGAAGATATTTTACTTTTAACGTGATTCAATATTGGTTAGCAAGAATCATGGAACCAATATATATTTAGTTGACTAATTGAAACCCCAATTAAGTAAGACATATTGTACATCCTTGCTGGGACAACATTAATATTAAATGGTGATTTTGTGTATTCCTCCAATTACTATAATAGGCGGAATTTGAGGAATGTGTGTTTGGTATGCCTTTGCCGAATTAGAGCATAATTTTGGTGGGCCCCAACCGAAACTGGGTATCATTATTAAGTAGTCTCCAGCTGAAGTTAAGTCTATACCGTTCTTCCACATTTATAGTAGTAATCAGAGCCAATAATTTGGTAAAGTTTTGCTTTCTACAATGCCGCTTCAAGAGCGAGTTAGAAACATGGAAGGACGAGAAAAGTATTCTCCAGTCAAAATTTTGTCAGATTTATAACTTTAAAATCATACTCATTCAAGTAAGTAATCAAGGGGTGCTTCAAGTAATGTATTTCATGATTAGACGGTCCGTATGAGCGAGCCAAAGAGCCATAGAATTCTCGTTCAGGGGATACTTCCATTTGTAATGTTTCGAGCATAAGTCATCAAATAAAGATCATGGCGGAGGATTATTCAGCTCTTCCATGCCATTGTTGGCTTCAATGATTTTTCAGCTTCTAGATAGTCAAGTGGGGTTCATGTCTTGTGCTCACATATAAACATCCATGTTAGAACATTCAGGTTCTAAAGGATGGCCTACATGAAAAACTTCTGGATTCCACGGTGTATTGTTTTATGAAAATTTCCGGTTTCAAAAGCACTAAATTTGAAACTGCAGGTTTGAATTTAGTTATGTACTTCTGGTTCATAAAAATGAGGTTCATGCAAGAGCATAGAATACAAGGTACTGATTTAAGTGCAATGGTTTTAGGTTGCTTTGGGAACAGAATACAAGGTACTGATTTAAGTGCAATGGTTTTAGGTTGCTTTGGGAACTCAAGTTAAGTGCTGCGGGACATGGGGAGGCTGGATGCAGTGCACGGCTACAGGCCTTTTGGGTCACATGGAGGCTGCAAGACTCTAGGCCGTGGGTCTGGGTGAGCCTAGCAACAAGAGTTATTGGAATTAGGCCGAAACAGGCGCAGGGAGCAAGTCCAGCACTTTGCTGGCCTAGGTAGGTGTGCGGCGGCTGGCTTCAATTTTGGGTCAGGGAAAGGCAAGCCTAATAGCACAGTGGCTACTGGAAAACAGGTCGAGGCATGGGTCAAAGCTCAGCAAGCTTCGGGCTTGTTGCAAGTAGGTCGAGATGAATGGACAAGCCCAATAAGTATCGGGCTTGCTAGTTTTGGGCCAGAGGCACTGAGATAGGTTCAACATAAGTAGCAGGCCTGCTGGAGTGGGTTGTGGGTTACAAGCCCGTGAAAACCCTAAACCAGGCCTAGGGCCTGTTTGTCCGTGGCGCACAACAAGCCAACAGGGCTACTGCACGTGGTCCAAAGCGTCTAGATGACATTATCCAAGGTGGTGGAGTGACTGCAGGCTAGCCGACTCGGCTAAGACCTGGTTTGGTACTGAGGTGATTCTGAAAAAAAAGTGGGTATCAAAAAAAGCTGGCAGCTTTTTTGTGTTTGGTAAACATTCAGCTTCAGTTTTTTTTCACAGTTTTGGGTTAAAAAAAGCTAAAAAAACAAAGCTGCAAAACCCAGCTTTGAAAAATTGGCTTTTTTTCACATCTGTTTTACATAAAAGTTTACCAAACACTATAATACTACTTTTTTTTTTTCAAAATCACTGTTACAAAAAAGTTTACCAAACACTCTACTGCTTTATTTCACTGCTGCTTATTCTCACAGCGCAGCAGAAGCAGCTTTTTTTTAAAGCACAACAATACCAAACCAGCCCTAAGTGGTGCCAGCGGCGGCGCAGCTGTAAGTCGCAGCTCATGCCGCAAAAGAATCCCAAATTTTAATTTTAATTTTTTTTCAACTCTAAGGTTTGAAAAACCCTTATTGTTTCTAATTTCTTTCGATTCTTTGACTCACAAGTTTCACATAGAAAAAATTGCGTAATGCGTGAAACATATATATATTGTAAAGTAAATGTAAATGTAAGGGGTTCATACATCTTAGGGAATGTTTTCATGCTTCATAGTCATTTCAAATATCTTCCTTTATTTTAAATGTACCTAATTAGCAGAAAACAACAAAAGTCTTTGAATTTGTAGAAGATCCTTCTTGGAATTCCATCTCCAATACGTTGTATCACGTTCAACAAAGAAAAATTAAATTGAATCAATAGCCCGTAGATCAATTCAATAAAATAATAAGTTAATCATAAAAAGAATGATTAAAACGTACTACTCATCTGATTGAAAATCAAACTTTTTTTAACGCATCATCACGAGCATGCTGATAACTTGTTGTAAACCTATTTTATTGAATCATTATAACGGATAGAGAGAAAGGGTGCTGCGACAATAGAGAGAAGAAAGAGATGTGTAATTGTGAGATTTGTGTTATCTCATCTCATTGTGCCTTTATTTATAGTAGTAGGGAAGATAAATTCCTTATTACAACTCTAATAGGATAATATCTAGTCTAAGATACGTACAATCCCACAAGGATAACTCAGATATGATAGGATTACAATTACATTCTTAATTTAATAGAATTGCAACATTATACAAATTTTCTATTAAATAATCAAATTCATATGCAAATTTTCTACTAACAAAGAAAAAACTTCTCATACACAATACTGCCGAATGACACATATATAACACCAGTAGTTTATGCTCTGCACAAAAAACGGATGGAAAAATAAATTTAATTGGCCGCTTTGATTTTAAAGTGAAAATGAAATGAAACTATGATTCAAGTCTTAACCCAAATTAAGTTTATCTTCACAAACTGATGTTAAAGCAAATAACGAGTAAAATAATATACCTGGTAGGAGTAGATGCTCTATAACACGAGGATTTTCAACACTCCGCTTTCTCCCATGCCACCCATTTTTACTGAGAAATAAATTTCTTTGTGCAATTTTAAGGAAGCACTCTATCCATATCCATATTTGCTCTAGAGCATGACTCCAATTAGAGTCTCGAAATTTCGTGCAAGAGCCTAATAGATGGAGCGAATAGTGATTCCGACTAGTATCCCCTAAAATTTTATTATGCAACCCTTATCTAAGAACTAACATATAGAATGTATATCACCTAGTTTGTGGTGTGTTTATGTAGAAGGCGCGGATGGTAATATATAAATAAAAAAATTGATGTAAAATCCAATGACGAGATATGGTTTGCTGAGAGAAATATAACTTTTCAATAAGTTTAGAGAAAATGGATGTATTAGAGAAAATGTATGCATCATGTGAATATGCGAAAATTGAGAGGGTTGTGAGAGGTAAAAATAGAAGTTGATAGCATCATCCTTAAAATGGTCATTGCTCTTGCAAATGGCTAGCATGTGAAGTTAGCATTCCCAAATGGGTTAAGTAGTATCACCCACCAAGTCTTAAATGGTCAGAGTTCAAAAACACTTGTATGGAGTTATCTTAGAACGAGTCATTATCCCAAATCGATTAGAAGCAAAAGAGGAATGAAACTCGGCTGCTATAAGTACCTTATGATACTTCAGCTGCAACTAAAGTACTGGTGACCAGAATATGTGTGTACGCGCTCATGTCTGTTGTTGTTTAGTGTGATGCTTAGAATTTGAGATTCAATAAGGTGAAAGATGGGAACCACATTGCACCGGAGTAGGATTTTCTCCCCTTCTATTACCGTCATCTTCCATCATCTCTTCCCACGCTCTTCTTTTTGTCTTTTTCTCTATATAAGAAATTCAAAACAAGATGTAGACGTAGCGTAATCGTAATCGTAACCGTTTAAATAGGAGAGGATGGAAGGGGTGACGAGAAATGTCCAACAACTGGATTGCATGGTGTGCAACAATATGATTGAAAGTTTTATTCTACATATATCAACTGACTGCCATACTATCTCATCTATTTATTTATGAGAGGAAACTAGCAAAAGTATTAGTGATGTCCTCCACCACCGTGTAGGCACTTGAATTCCCCCTACAACGCTCTTAACTCCAGCTTCACCGTAATGCTCGCTTCTTATCATTACCTGACATAGTTGTACTTGAAATTTAAGAAACAATATTATAAATGTGGAAAGAAAATTGAACAAGATAATGTACTTCATATGAGAGTGGCATCGTCAAATGCAAGGGCACACCCAGATTTGTACAGCTGCTTCCTTTTTGATATAAAATTAGAGCACCGACTAAATTTTAGTGAGTATATACACACACGTAAAAGCGAGCCAGAAGTTTTGGTACGTTACTAATTACAAGAGTTGTGCTAGGATAGCACCAAACCAAATGGAACGAACTCAAGCTAACTCACAAGAAATATATTAAATGAAATGCAAGAACATAAATAGAAATAGACACCAAGATTTTAACGAGGTTCCTCAACAGTCAGTGTAATTAGAGTACGTCCTCAGAGTAGTAGGAGTTCACCCAATAATCCACTATCAACCAAATGTGAGTGTTTACAAAGTGTTTGGCAATCTCACAACCCAAAACCCCAATACACCCAATTGTTCTCACACACAAATTAACAAATAAAGAAAAAAATATAGTGAATAATTTCTTCTCTGTATAAAACAAAGCTAATACAACAATTACAACTTTGATTGAGTGATTGCTAATAAATGAGGAGCAACAACTCTTCCTCCTTCTCACAAATGGGCCTGCGGCAGTAGCCTCTTTTTTCTCTCTGTTGTGCTTCAAACAAGGGAGGCAGCTGCTGCCTTATAAAGAACCCTAGCCACCCCGTGGCTTTTAAAAAAAGGGCTAAATAAAGGCCCACTTAGCTGGCTATTGGGTCAATAAGTGGCCCACTATAATTTGGCCACCAATTCAACCCACCTCGTCCAAATTCCGAAAGCGCCATGATAAGCCAAACTAACATAATCAACAATCAACACAAAAAAAAAAAAAAAAAAAAACACTCTCAAATACTAGCAAGACAACAACTCATGTCGAGCCAAATGCTCTTAAACTCCTACTGCTCAACGCCCTTATATAGGCAAAATTTGAGCCAAGTCAAGCAATGAACAAACTTAGCTACACCAATAACCTTAGTCAACATATCAGCGAGTTTGTCTTTAGTCATAATCTTCTAGAGAATGATCTCTCCTTCACCAACGACTTCACGCACAAAGTGATAACGCACATCTATGTGCTTGGTCCTCACATGATAAACCTGATACTTAGCCAAATAAATGGCCCCCTGACTATCATAATGCACCTCCACCTACTTTTGATAAACCCTCAAATCTCTAATAAGTCCATGTATACAAATGGCCTCCTTTATAACTTTAGCAACTACCATATATTCGACCTCTGTAGTAGACAAGGCATAGACGACTGCAAAATGGACCTCCATCAAACTGGTCTTTTAGCTATAGTAAACACATAGCCTGTAGTAGACTTCATTTTATCCAAATCACCTACATAATCTGAATCAACATAACCAACTGCAAAGTTGCCAATACCAAAGTCATCCCTCTCAAAGCATAAACCAACATCTCGAGTACCATGGAGATACCTCAATATCCACCCAGCTGCATACCAATGCTCATTACCAGGATTATGCATATAATGACTCATCATACCAATTGCATGGGCAATATCCGATCTAGAGCATACCATTGTATACATCAAACCACCAACCAAATTTGCATTTGGTATATTTTTCATTTGCAGCTTCTCTTTATCAGTTTTAGGACATTGTAGAGAACTCAATTTAAAATGAGGAGCCAAAGGGGTACTAACTGGTTTGGTTGAATCATGAACTCCAAACTTTCGAATCAACTTGTCAAGGTATTGTCTTTGATTCAAGCATACCAAACCCTTCTCTCTATCTCTAGTGATATCCAAGCCAAGGATCTTCTTTGCTTCACCAAGATCCTTTCACTTTATACCCATCCAGTTAACACATATAGATTTTTTTCATTCAAATTACCATGTAGGAAAGCCGTCTTCACATTAAGTTGCACAAGCTCAAGATCATATTGTGCAATAAGAGCTAATATAATATGAATTGAGGAGTGCTTCGCAACTGGAGAAAAGATTTCATTGTAGTCAATGCCCTCTTTTGTGCATACCCTTTAGCAACTAGTCTTGCTTTAAATCTACATTGCTTTTCTCATCAACACATTCCTTCTTGGCATACACCCATTTGCAATCGATAAATTTCTTACCTTTAGGCAATTTAGCTAACTCTCAAGTCTTGTTCTTAAAGAAACAATTCATCTCGTCACCCATGACATTGCACACTTATCATTTTCTTCACTCTCAATGGCTTCCTCAAAATTGGATGGAGTCTCATCAGTGATAATAGGAAAAGCAAAAGCAACATAGGCACTATATCGAGTTAACTTGGTAATATGTCTCTTTCCTCTTTTCTTGGCAATAAACTCTTGAGGTGAAACTTGCTTTTCATCTTGAAAAGTGTCTTCAACTTCAACTTCTTCAACATCCTCATGGTCTCCCACTTCTTCACTTGTAGTGGCTTTGACATCAGCAAAAATAACATTTGAAGTAGTAGAGGCAACTTTCTTAAGCTCCACTTGTTGGATATCTTTCACATTCTTCTCAGATTCTCTGAACATATTTTCTTCATCAAATGTCACATCTTTACTGCTTACAAGTTTCTTCATCTTTGGGCACAACAACTTGTAACTTTTGACACCACTACTAAAACCAAGAAAGATAGCCTTTTTGGCTCTAGAATCAAGTTTATTTTCAGTTACATGAAAATAAGCAATTGAACCAAAAAAACAAATATAATCATAATCAGAAGAAGGTTTTCCAGTCCACACTTTCATTGATGTCTTACCCTGAACAGCAATTGAGGGTAAACGATTGATAATGTGACATACATAAGTAACTGCCTCTACTCAAAATGACTTGCTCAAACTTGACTAAGACAACATACATCTAACATTCTCAAGCAAGGTTTGATTCAATCTTTCTGCAACTACATTTTGTTGTGAAGTTCATCTGACACTGAAATGTCTCACAATCCCTTCCTCTTTGCAAATTTTAAGGAAATGGTCCAATGCGTATTCTCCACCATTATCCGATCTCAAAATTTTAAATTTCCTCCCAATCTGGTTCTCAACCATTTTCTTCCAACCCAAGAAAATGCTCAACAACTCACTCTTATACTTCATAGTGTAGACTCAGGATTTTCTAAAATAATCATCAACAAAGGTCACTCACCAATGTCTCCACTTAAAGAGGGAGTCTTTGAAGGACCCTAAACATATGAATGAATATAATCAAGAATGCCCTTCGTCTAATGTACTCCAGTACCAAACTTCACTATAATTTGCTTCCTAAGGCACAATGCTCATAGAAATCAAGCTTACAAGTTGTGGCACCTTTCGAAGACCTTGTTTTAGAAGCCCTTATAGAGCTCTCTCACCAACATGGCCTAATCTCATATGCCACAGTCTAGTAGTATTTGAATCAAACTTGCCCATATTTTTCTAAGACTATTGACACTTCACCTATCACAGTGCTTCCTTACAATAGATACAAATGACGACATCAAGGAGCTTTCATCACAACAAGTGCACCATAAGTAACTTTCAATTCTGAATGAAACATGAAGCCCTTGGATTCTAAAGTGCCCAAAGAAATATTTTTCTTTAATTTTGGTACATACCAAACACTTGTCAATTCTTTAACCATGCCATCATGCAATTTTAAACAAACTATACCAATCCCTTTTGTTGTACAAGGATTGTCATCTCCCATGACAACAACGCCATCATCAAACTCTTTCCCTTGTGATGAGTCATATGATGAGTGCAACATGTATCCAACACCCTCTTAGTAGCATAATGAGAATGTGGTTAAAGCAAAAAAAAAAAAAAAAAATATCAGTTTCAAGCTCAACAACATTAGCTTCAGAACTCACTTTACCTTTAGTCTTCAACCTAGGACAATCTTTCTTCCAATAGCCCTTATTATAACAAAAAGCACATTCATCCATTTCCAAGCTTTTTCTACCTTTAGAATTTCCTCTAGGTTGAGACTATGATTTTTTCTTACTAGAGAAAGATCTCATCTCTGATGATCTACCTCTAACAAACAAAGTCTCAGAGATATTATCATGATTTTTATCTATATGCCTCATTTCATAATTCTTCATAATTCATCAAGACATTTGACACATCTTCAAATTTCACAGTTTTTTTACTATGCATAATAGTGGTAACAAAATGCTCATAAGAGTCCGACAAAGAATTCAACAATATTAAGGCCTTATCTTCATCCTTAATATCCTCATCTAAATTCATCAAATCGGCAATCAACTTATTAAAAGCGTCAAGGTGTATAATCATTTTTGTACCTTCTTTATATTGAAAGTTGTAGATCTTTTTCTTCAAATGTAGTCGGTTCTCAGCACTCTTCGTCATATACTTGTCTTCTAATTTTTTTCACAACATATTTGTCAATGTCTCCTGCATCATAATATACTTTTGAGTTTTTGCAAGGCACCCTTGACCTCACATTGCCACATTCTGAAATTGTTTGTACCATCAAATTTTTCCACTTCAAACTTTGCATTTTGCACCGTAGTTCTTGCAAACCCGAAGTTGCTTCCAAAAGGATTCTCATCTTGCATGTCTGACATCTTTAGCAACTAGACAGTACCCAAGAGCAACCAATGCTCAGATACCAATTTTGTGCTAGGATAGCACCAAAACAAATGGAACCAACTCAAGCTAACCCATAAGAAATATATCAAATGAAAAGCAAGAACATAAATAGAAATAGACATCAAGATTTTAACGATGTTCCTCAACAGTCAATGTAACTGGAGTATGTCCTCGAAGTAGTAGAAGCTCACCTAATAATCCACTATCAACCAAATGGGAGTGTTTACAAAGTATTTGGCAATCTCACAACCCAAAACCCCAATACACCCAATAGCTCTCACACACAAAGAAACAAATAGAGAAGAAAATATAGTGAATAATTTCCTCTATATACAAAGCTCAAAGCTAATATAGCAATTATAAGTTTGATTGAGTGATTGCTAACAAATGAGGAACAACAACTCTTCCTCCTTCTCACAAATAGGGTTGTGGCAGTAGCCTCTTTTTTCTCTCCCTTGTGCTATAAACAAAGGCAGCAACTACTACCTTATAAAGAACCCTAGCCACCCCGTGGCTCTTCAAAAAAGGGCTAAATAAAAGGCCACTTAATGGGCTATTCAGTGAACAAGTGCCCACTACAATTTGGCCACCAATTTAATAAGAAGTTCATTCTATACCACTACAATTTGGTCAATAAGTGATGGATTTTCTAAAACTTCTAGAACTTTTGCAGCACGAGCCCTAGCCTCATCCACACTAATGACACTCCTCATTTCCCTTACAAACAATTCGACCCATTCTGCACCATCTGTACTCAGGTTGCTTATTCCAACTGATGGATTCTCAGTAGTGGCTCCAGCAGCTTCATCATTAGCCGAGCAAACAAACATCATAATCGAACAAAAATTCTAGAGCAGCAAAGTAGTGGCTGAGACGATCACCAAACAATGAATGAAACGATGATTAGATGATGGCTAAGAGATGGATTCGTGAGTGTAAGAGGGATTTGCAAGAGTGTTGTAGCGTTGTTTCAAAGCTACATTAACGGGAGTGAAGAAGGTTGAGGTTCCACCATAGGTCATTCCTCTCATCAATGTGGGATTCACTCTCAACACACTCTCTCACCTGTGGCAAATTTTCAATTCTAAAACGTGGACAACATAACTTGGGTAATGTGGAGCACATGTGGCCGTTGGATTTTCAAGTCTACCACGTGGATAACACAACTAAAGGTGACGTGCTATCTTCACTCCCGTTAATGTAATGTGGGATTCATTCTCACCCGCCCCCTCATGTGTGGTAAATTTTCAAGTCTAAGCCGTGGACAACATAACTTGGGTGACACTACTACAAAATTCTTTATAACTGGCGGTCCAAAAACCGACAAAAAACGTATATTACTGTCGGATTTTGCTGCAAAATCCGACAGAAAATTGATGCAGTGACGGATACAATAAGCGACAGAATTGCCAGCGTCAGGAAATGAATTTTCCGACAGAAAATACTCTAAAACCGACAGAAATGGTGTCGGTTATATCCGACACAGAATAAATTAATAATGAATAAATAATAGCATTTTCTGTCGGATAAAACCGACAGAAAATATAACAAACCGACAGAACCTGTGTCGGTTATAACCGACAGGGAGTATATTAATAATAAAACAGACCATTTTCTGTCGGATAAAACCGACAGAACATATAAAACCGACCGAACTGGGAATATATTAATGATAAATAAGACCATTTTCTGTCGGATAAAACCGACAGCAAGGTGATTAATAGTAAAAAAAAATTAAAAAGGACATGACAACATTATCCCTTCTCCTTCTCCTTCTGGTTGAGCATTCTTCTTCTGCTCGAAATGACCCAAGATGCTTGAACCAGATTCTGCAGCTAATGAGCAAACCAGATTGAGCTAATAAGGTACACCATATTCTTCACTTCTTACAGTTCATCCTGAAAATACAAAGCAATGAGGATCAAATTGGTTGACCCTCTCCGGCCACTGATTGATGAAATGGCGAAGAGTATGATTTGGGACTTCAACTACAAAATATGTTGTACTATTGACTAAACAACCATGAAAATTCCCATTTACATTTTACCATAGAAAAACAACTCCTCCTCAAGTAAAGTTAATTCCACCTACTTCAGTTTTTCAAGCCATATAAATCACAAAGTTGAATTTGAACTACGTGAAAGAATTAAAGTACCTGCACTGGCTTTCTCCTCAACACCTGAAATGCTTCTGCTCTCATCGACAAAAATCTAAGAAATTTTTTAGTGAGTATATTTTCAAGCTCATCTGCCTGCTTTACATATGGGATATTGATTTCAATTCTATGAATCTATATACAACAACAAATCTTGCAGGTGAGAATTGCACCATGAGAGATTACCTGAGGAAAGCCACATTGATTGGGCATTTGAACAGATGGGGAAAGTCATGCCAAATTGAGTACAAGTGCCTAACAAATTCACAGAAACAAAAAACACACATCCAATTTTTAACTATAGGATCAAACTCGAATTCAGTTCAGAAACCGAACAGATACATTGAATTCCAACCAGGCTTCATCATTTGCATATTATCACAAGATTAACATAAAAGTTCACTAAAATTTACAAGAAATTAATAAAATATGAGAGATAAGTTCACTTCATTTGTATTGCAATTAATACCAAAACCACCATGAATTCACAATTAACAGTACCTGTAATGACGGAATCCCACTCGTCACGAAACTTAAACCCGGAACTCCGAAGCACCTTCATACAAGAATTCAGAATCCGATTATGAACACCCAAATCAAGCAATCGGAGCCCCGCCCTAGCCATAAGCCTAATCTCCGTTTCCGCCCAGAGATCTTTCGGAGCCCTCCCCTTCCCAAACTCCAGGAGCTCCCTCAACGACCCGCCTTCCGATTCTGGATCCTCTGCGTACGCCGAGAGCCCAGGATTGACCCGCATCGATGCCAACCCGTCCTTTCCAAAATCAAACACGGCGCCATTACCGCCATCGACTCCGTACCTGAAACAAGCTCGGATTTTTTAAGCTCTCAGCGTTAATGGCAGAGCACACGGTGATGCATCGACGACACATGCAACGCTGCAGGTTGATTCCCCAGGTCCCAAGGGTTCGAGGTTCAGATTTTTTAGGGTTGATTTGGTCAGAATCGAAAGGAATGGTGGGGGTTTCTTCTCGGAGCTTAGAGAGAGGGAGAGTGCCGAAAGTTAGAGTGGTTTCAGAAAAATGAAGGAGAGGACTGGGGGCTGGATGTGGGTATAAAAAAACAATTCATTACTGTCGGTTAAAATCGACAGAAACATTTTTTAAAATATAAACCGACGGAAAATCTGAATTACTGTCGGTTAAAACCGCCAGTACAAAAAATGGAGGCAATCCTCCCCCAAAATTCCCTCTCAAAATTTTAAATTCCCTCCCAAAATTTTAAATTCCCCCCAAAATTTTGTTACTATTTTAAAATAAAATAATAATTGTTTGGTTTAATAAATAAATAAATAAAATGTATTTAAGTAGAATAAGTTTTTAAAAATTAAATAAATCATTGTTCTTTTTCGTCGAAAATAAATAATTGTTTGGTTTAATAGATAACTATTAACTACATCTTGTAAACTTTTTTTTTGTCATGTTCATTGTTAATTTGGATAATCCAATTAAAATATTCCAAAAAAAATTGAACATTTTGCTGTTATTTACTAATTGTGTGTATCTTGTAAACGTTTTTTATATTTTGCCATGTTCTTTGTTATATTTTGCCATGATTATAAACATACATACTATTTTTTTTTTGTCTAATATATATACTGATATACTACAAAATGTATAATAATTCTACAGAAAATTTTTACCAAATATTATTGAATTGCATATACAGAAGCACAAAGATTGATGTACAAATATCTGAAACTTAGAAATTTTAAATTATGATGATGATCTGAAAATTTCAAAAAAAAAATTTGCAACCGAAAATCCAAAATTTTCAACCTCAAAGATAAGTTAGTTTCAAAATGTTTTAAATTAAAAATGAAATAAAAAAAACCTTAGTTATTATGGAATCTGTTTGGAAATCACCCTACTGTTGCCATACAACAACAACAAAATGAAATCTTATCTTACTAAAATTAATCAATTATATAAATAATAGAACACCACTCAATTTTGCTACACTCCTCGACCCTATAAGAATGCAATGAATAAATTTGATCTTCAATTTAAAATATTTACACTATTGGATACCACAAAATATTACTTTACACTACTGTTTTGATGTGATACACATTGTACGAAACTTTTTTCAATGATCTAACCGTCAAACTTGTTTGTACACACTCCGAGATCACATACGTAAAAAATCACAAAAAAAAAACGTTCAGAGATTAGGTAACGGAACAAAAGTTTTCGACGGTTATAAACGAAAAATCACAATTTAACGGTTATTTTAGCTTCGATTTTGATGATTTTTTTATAGCTACACTCCTCGACCCTATAAGAATGCATTGAAAAAATTCAATCTTCAATTTAAAATATTTACACTAGTGGATACTTTTTTATACTTAATGGAAGTATAACATTAACTCTCAAGTGTTTGTTAAATCTATCAATTTGATAGGATATGCATTCTATGAAACTAGTTTCAACGATCCAACCGTCAAATATGTTTGTATATACTCTGAGATCGCATACCTAAAAAATCACAAAAAACAAACACTCAGAGATTAGGTAACAGAACAAAAGTTTTCGACGGTTATAAACGAAAAATCACAATTTAACGGTTATTTTAGCTCCGATTTTGATGATTTTTTATAGCTACACTCCTCGACCCTATAAGAATGCATTGAAAAAATTCGATCTTCAATTTAAAATATTTAAACTAGTGGATAATTTTTTATACTTAATGGAAGTATAACATTAACTCTTAAGTGTTTGTTAAATCTATCAATTTGATAGGATATGCATTCTACGAAACTAGTTTCAACAATCCAACCGTCAAATATGTTTGTATATACTTCAAGATCGCATACCTAAAAAATCACAAAAAACAAACATTCAGAGACTAGGTAATAGAACAAAAGTTTTCGACGGTTATAAATGAAAAATCATAATTTAACGGTTATTTTAGCTTCGATTTTGATGATTTTTTACAGCTACACTCCTCGACCCTATAAGAATGCATTGAAAAAATTCGATCTTCAATTTAAAATATTTACACTAGTGGATAATTTTTTATACTTAATGGAAGTATAACATTAACTCTGAAGTGTTTGTTAAATCTATCAATTTGATAGGATATGCACTATATGAAACTAGTTTCAACGATCCAACTGTCAAATATGTTTGTATATACTCCAAGATCGCATACCTAAAAAATCACAAAAAACAAACATTCAGAGATTAGGTAACAAAACAAAAGTTTTCGACGGTTATAAACGAAAAATCACAATTTAACGATTATTTTAGCTCCGATTTTGATGATTTTTTTACAGCTACACTCCTCAACCCTATAAGAATGCATTGAACAAATTCGATCTTCAATTTAAAATATTTACACTAGTGGATAATTTTTTTATACTTAATGGAAGTATAACATTAACTCTTAAGTGTTTGTTAAATCTATCAATTTGATAGGACATGCATTATACGAAACTAGTTTCAACGATCCAACAGTCAAATATGTTTGTATATACTATGAGATAGCATGTGTAAAAAGTCGCAAAAAAAAACATTCAGAGATTAGGTAACAAGACCGTAAGTGAAAAAAAAAAATATTTAAACCATTTGTTTATTTATTTATAATCAATATAACATTTTAACATATATAATCGTCAATTTCTATCGGTTAGAACCGTCATAATAATAAAATAATAACCGCCAGAAACTAAAATAATAAAATACTCATTTTCTGTCGGTTATAACCGCCACCATTAACTTAAAAACCGCCAAAATATGTTAAAAATATTTTTTAAAAAATAATTAAAAAATACTGAGGGTTATATCCGCCAGGAATTTCTGTCAGATATATCCGACAGAAAGTAACTTTAATCCGCCAGTAAATAAATTATGTGTCGGATATCTTTTATCCGTCAGAAGGATTTATTAACCGCCAGGATCGTCCGACACCTAAAGCTAATATTGTAGTAGTGTGACATAGAGCACATGTGGCCATTGGATTTTCAAATCTACCACGTGGACGACACAACTTGAGTGACGTGGAGCACATGTGGCCTTGGGCTTCACACGTGGGACAACCTGCTCTAATACTATGAAGAAAGTTGAGGTTCCACCATAAAACAAATTGGCAATATGGGGAGTAGCTCAACTTCTTAGAAGCACATGCAAGGTCCCTCCTCTCATCAATGGGGGATTCACTCTCAACAGGGAGGAGGGACCTTGCATGAGCTTATAAGTAAGTTGGGCTACTCCTTATATTGGCAATTGGCTTTATGATGGAACCTCAACTTTATTCAAAGAGACTGAAGCTGATCGAGAAGAGATGGAGCATAGAAGAGTTTTATGGGAGAGTAGGCAGAAGAAGAACAGTGAAGCCTCTTTCTGAGGGTCGGCGATTGGTCTTCGAAGATGGACCTCTTTCTTCCACACACAGCCACAGCCATCCTTCAATCTTATCCCTAGCTTAGCAGCGGAAAACTCAGGGAAAGCGGCATCTAAAGCTTGAACCACACCAAGAACACGATCTGTGACTTAATATGTACAGCAGGGAAGCGGGAAGAGGGAACCAAGGCTTTATATATATATATATATATATATATATATATATATAGTCATCGATCAAGTCCTACTCCTTGTTGGAATATAATTAGAAAGGGAAATCCTCCTAAAACATGCATAAAGAAATAAAGAAAACCGAATAGGAAAATAAACAAATTAAATCCTATTGCTATAGTAGGGTGAATATATAAATCCTAATTTACTTGCCCTTTTTCATTAAGCTTGGAGGTTATGAAGAATGTCTCCAACCAATCCATATCATTGCCTTGGACTTTTTATACTAATAACAATATTAAACCAAAAATATCCAATGCATCTCATTGTGCATGGATTAATTTGTCAAAAAGCTCTTTTTTTATCCAACTGACAAAAATATAAACAATACAAGGCGTTAACAAAATGTTGTATTTTTAACATTGTTGAGAATACAATATTCAGAGGAACATGTGTATAATAAGTTTGTTATTCTACGTAGTTCACTTATCTCTAAATATTTATTAATATTTACTGTCGTGGATCATCCTGGATCATGAACCTATAACATTAGATTATGCTTTATTACGTACACATATACAACAAATTGATGCATTTTGTGTATGAAAAAATTGGCTTGCCCAAAACAGAATCCATCATTACATCCATCGGAGCATAAAATCCGTATTGTGCCAGATTTATGTGGGATTTTTACATTGTAGCATGTGAAAATCAAATATATATGGTTGTGTGAAAAGCATATGCTTTCAACTGTAGTCATTGAGTAGGAGCACACTTCTTTTACATCTTTCATTTTCACGTATGTAAAGGCCTCCAAAATTTAAAACAAAAAAACACTGGAGAATGATTCTCTCCCCTCCTATTTACATCCCCTTCCCTCCTCTCTTCTCACATATTGTTTTTTGTCTTATTGTCTCTATAAAAAAAAAATCAATATAAGATGTTGATGTGGTTAAACCGTAACCATTCAAATAGGAAGAGGGAAAAGGCGAGAGAGATTAGAAGAGGAGAGACTCCTCCTCCAAAAACACTCATAAATAGCAATAGATTCTCTCTTAATTACACATCATATCCTGATCATTAATTAGTAATATCCAGTTTCAGATTACCTCATATTCAATGGTCATGGGTGCTTTTTGACTTCAAACTTATTGCTCTTGGATTCTTCTAACTTAAAAACAAATAAGAAGATGATTAAAAGCAAAAACAAAAAACAAAAAAAACTCTACTTTTCCACCCACGTCTCTCTATTTAAACGACTCAATATGCACCTCATCTAAAATTAAGTTGCTAGAAACTAGCTAGAAGCACTTCAAATATTTTAGCGTACTTATGGATTTGAACCATTCTATCAATTTCTCATCTTCTTCGAGCACTTCTTCCCCAGTCGATGATTTCATGCCATTGGATTCTTTCATGCTGCCGGATTGCGACCCTCATCTTTCTACCAAAGAGGTGAACCTAGCTAATTTCCTTCTACTAGTTTCTTATGCTAGACATGATCACATGTTTTTCTTTATTCTTCTAATTATTTAATTTTCTTGATATCGTTTGATTATGCTGGAGGAAGATCATGAGGCGAGACGCTCTAGTTTTACTCAACTGCAGAAGGAAAATATAGATCTATTTTGGAATCAACAGTTGTTCGAGATTCAAAATACACCAGGTTCTTATTTTGTTGTTGTCTATAACTGGAAGAAAACATGTCATTTACCACAGGTCATTTACCACATCTCATTTACCACGGTCATGAAGAGCTAATGGTAAAAAAAAATCCAATTCCACCACGGACATCATGATACACAATTGACAAGCCATCCGTGGTAGATTGTTCGTGATAAATGAACCATTGTCTTGCAATAATGATCACGACTAGTATCTTCTACGCTCGCATGCCTGACTTTCGCCAACATCTTTCATTTTTATGGATTTAAGTTTCTAACCGCCACGTATTGGCTTCTTATAATGTATAATCCACAGTGAGGAAAACCCATCACGAATTTCCTATTGCAAGGGTAAAACGAATAATGAAATCAGATGGAAAAGTTAAGGTTTGAACAAATTTAATCTTTTGATTAGTATATAAGCAAACTCCTTTTTAATTTACTAAACTTTCTAAAATACTAATTAGATTGAATATCCTAATTTCAGTTGATTAGCTCGGAGACTCCCATCTTGTTCTCCAAAGCATGTGAGCTTTTCATCATGGAGCTCACACTTCGTTCATGGTTGCACACCTAAGAAAGCAAGAGGCGTACACTTCAGCATTGTGACATATCCAGGGCTCTTCGGAATGATCAACTTCTTGACTTCTTGGTGTCTATCGCAAACTTGTTCTAAATTTCGGATATTTGGGATTTTCAATCTCGAATTCGTGAAAATATTGTTAATCTTTATTTTCAGTAATCATAGTAATTTTCTTTCTTTTTTCTTCTATTGCTTGCTAGTTTTCTCTTCAATCTTTCGTTCACCTTCAATGCAATGTTGCACATCTGCATATTTGGTGACTTGTGAGAGCCATATGTATAAAGTTTGCTGAATGAATAGTAATGAAGCTTTACTTGAATTGAACGTTGCGTACAACCATGGACATTTCAAATATATATTAATTAATTAAAAAATCAATACGAGTGAAATAATGGATCCCGAATTTCTACATTTAAGTTTGGGATCCTAAAGTAACATATCAAAATCCACATTTCCCTCCCTGCAATGCATGGAGCATGCATGCCACTATAGTAGTTTACTTAATTCCTTCATTATTACTGTCTTAATTTTACGGTCTCAATTTTTATGATTGCGGTTTTGTTTTTTTTTTTCCGTACAAACAATATATTTACACTAAAGAAAAACGTACTGGTTTTTTTTTTTGTTTCAAAACGAGTCTGAGACGACCAACTGCAGCTTCTCCTGCTCAGTAAGCGAGTGACGGAAGTGGCACCGGTGACCGTAAGGACACGCGCCACCAGCTAACACCATCCGGCAGAGCTGAGTCTTGTAGCGCGGGTGCCTCATCACGGGACGGAGCTCCCTAACGCCGTGAGCAAACTGGCAATTCTCCTGGTACGGACACGTCCCCGTCTCCTCCCACTTGTTGCAAAGCTCCGTCTTCAGCATGCCCTGATTGAACACCTTCATCTGGCTTTGCTGCACTTTCCCACACACTACCATCACCCACTTTATAATCTTAATTTTAATTAATTATTTAATCAAAATTCATTTAATTCGGTTTAAGTAATTGAAAGTTTGTAAATTTAATTTAACTCACAGTCATCGGTCTAGAAACGCTCAGGACACGTGGTCGATTTGAGGAGCGAACGGAAATGCTCTTGGGAAGCGAGATCCGGTCCGCGTCGACGAATCTGTTTCGCTCCATGACGCTCGTCGGACTGATATCGGAGGATTCCTCGGAAACGACGCCGTCCTGAGGACCGAGACCAAGAGATCCAAATCCGAGTCGCCGAAAGTCGTCGAGAAATGACGTCGCCGTCGGACTCTGATACGCGGACGATGACGACGACGAGAGGAGGAAGCTCTGGAAGGCGGCCTGCGAAGAAAGGAGCTTGACGAGGTCGGTGTTCGCCGACCGGAGTTGGGCGTTCTCGCGGCGGAGCGAGTCGAGCTCGTTAGTGAGGTTGCGAAGGTGAGAATTGCACAGATCATAGTGGTCGCGGAGCTCCTCGTACTCGAGGACCAGCTGAGCCTGGTTGAGGCGGTGCGACGTCGTACTGTGGTGGTGGTCGTCGGAGTCGGTATCGGAGAAGGAGGAGCGGGTGGACGGAGTAAGAGAGAGAGAGCTCGGAAGTGTGTATATAGGCTGGTAATTTGAGGAGAAATCGGAGCAGAAACCTCGGGAGGAATCGGGTGTGTTGGGCAAGGCGGTGTTGGTGTTGGGCTCCATGCATGTAATATGTTATACTGGATGTGGATTAAGGGAAAGAGGAGAGTTGAGAGTGGAGGGGGAGCATCAAAACAGTTAGAGGCCATAACTGAATTTATATGTTATTTGTTGTTATGCAGTTAGCGAGAGAGAGAGAGAGAGAGAGGTTTGCTGTTGCTGTTGGTGTTGGTGGAGGTGGTGCAATGCAAGGTAATGTTTGGCTTGGTGTTGAAGTATGTTGTGTGTGAGGTGAAGATAGAAGTAATAGCTTAATGAATGAGAGAGAGAGAGAGAGAGAGAGAGAGAGAGAGAGAGAGATTAATAGTTTAATTAGGTTGGTTGGATTAAGACTGGCTTTGTTAGAAGAAGTTCTATATTCTAAGTAAGGTTTAATAATAATTGTATCTGGATGGTTTGCTTGTATATCACTACTTTAACAAACTCTCTTATATGGCCCCTCCTTTTGGTAATTGGCACCATCTCAATCAAATATTCAATGTGTCCATTTAGCTTCATGTGTAACCAACAACCAACCTGTTCTCACTCTCGCAAAGATATTCATATTTTATTTAGAAGAAATTAGGTTCTCATCCCTATTTTTATATTTCATTGATTAAAATCTTATTTCTTTTTATTTTTTTTATCAAGGTCCTTGGGTTTTAATTAACGTCATTTACTTAGTGTTAGAAACGTTTCATTTAGTATATTTATATTTATGGCTAAACTTTTTTATCATATATTTCTGTTTGTAGTTTGTACCCATTTTTAATTTGCAACCTTTTTTTTTAAATTGTACCAATTTTCTTTTAAATTTTAATTTGTACCCATATATTAATTTCTTTTTGTCCCTTATTTTTTAAACTTTTATTTGTACTCATAATTTTTTTAACCTTTTATTTGTACTCATAATTTATTTATAATGTACCCATTTTTCATTACAAATGTACCATTTTATTATATGCAAAATGTATCATTTTTTTTTGTAAGTACCATTTTTAATGTAAAATCTTTTTTTTTAGTCTAGAATGTACCATTGTTTTTTACATAAAATGTACCCATTTTTTGTTATATATGACACACCCCGACCCAGAATGTCCACTAAGACTCCGAATCGAGCTGTACTAGCCGGCAACTGGAAGGTGACAAAGCCATAAAGTGCAGTGATATGGAAAATGTGAGTAAATTTAAATCTAAAAGTGCCTAAATACCAAAGTGCGCTAATGAGCGGGTATGCACCCACTTCATACGTGTCGTCAGAAAACCTATTCAACCTTCTCTGCTACTAATATTCTCTACTCGTTTTAGCTCTTTGGCCCTCCAAGATATTAATATTTTAATGAACAGTACATGGTCATATTTGTCTTCGTCTCCAACCGAGGGCCAAAGGGTTATAGGGTCAAACATAATTTATTATTTAAATTTAAAAACAACAACAACTTAAATTTAAAAACAACAACAACTTAAATTTAATAACTACAACTTAAATTTAAAAATAACAACTTAAATTTAAAAACTACAACTTAAATTTGAAATAGAATGAAGTGAGATAGTATGCAAGGGTGAAAATTATGTGAGAAATGGTATAGGAATGGCTTAGGTATTTATAGGGAAAAAAAAAGGTTTAAATTCATAACAAAAAAAAAATGTAGGGCAACGGCTACCTGCAGTCAGCTAGCCATTGTATTCAAAATTTTAAACTATTCGTGTCGGTTGACACGATTGCAAATCAAATTACTATTCATGTCGGTTATAACCGACACGATTCTGCCGTGTCAAACTGATTCCTACGATGCCATTTATATTGAAATTACTATTTATGTCAGTTATAACCGACACGATTTCAATAATAAAAATTATTCCTATCGGTTATATCCGACAGGAAATTTGACACTTTTACACAAAATTCTGGCCAGCCCGGGGCTGGCTAGCTGGCTGGAAGGGGTCAGCCTTATGGCCCTTTGGCCCTTTCAGATTCCGTCCCACGAGCCCTCTGGCCTAGCCCTCAGTTGGAGACTATTTTTGGGCTATTTTTGGCCTTCTGGACCCTTCGGTTGGAGATGGCCTAAGTTCTCAGATTTGATCTCTGTTTTACTTCTCACTGAAAAGCAAAATTAGTTGTTGATGAAAAATCATCAAGCTCGACTTGCCGGGGTTACTGTTGTGCCTGAAGCACACTATAGCACAAACCAACACCCCAAATGCCAAAAGAGATGTGGTAGGGGCGGCCAGAAGCCATCCCACCAAGGTCAACAGAGTCAAGGCCCATCTAAGGGAGGAAACAAAGCCCAGAAATGCCAAAACCTTACTCCCAAGGCTCAAACTTCATGAATAAAGGCAAAACACTTGAAACCATGGATGCAGATATGTGTTATCGCTGTGGTTCAAAAGACCATTGGTCCTGTATTTGCCGAGCTCCCCAGAAAGTTGTAACTAAATATCATCTTCATCTTTAGAAGTTTAAATCAAATTTTATGCAAGTGGACAAATCGGAGAGTTCGAAGATGAAGGTTTCTGACTTTCAGGAGGCTATCACACCTATGGAATATTAGAATTTTAGACACAGACTTATTTTTTTAGTTGAAATAAGACATTGGGGCCGAATTCCATAGTAGTTACCGAACCCCACCTTGTTTTTAGTTAATTTTGAACAATTTTCCTTTATGTTTGGATTATTGGTTGGTGATTTGTTTTTGGATATTAAGTTTTAATTAATATTCGTCCTTGAATACTTAAAATTATTTTGAATGAATATTTGTTTTTAGAACTTTTATACATGTGACTGATTCAAATTAATTTTTTCATTCTAGGTATGACTAGTGGGGAAGTTAGTTGTCTGGCAGATAGTGCAACCACGCACACCGTTTTACGTGAACGCATCTATTTCACTAACTTCATACTTAAGAGTGCACATCTGACAACCCTCTCAAGCCCATCTAACCTAATCGAAGAATATGGTAAGGCATGTATAATGTTGTCCAATGGTACAGGTTTGACCATTGATGAGGCTATTTATTCTCCACGTTCCAGAAGAACGTTGTTGAGCTTTAAGGACATTACAGATAACAGTTACCACGTTGAAACCCACATAAAAAACGAAGTTGAATTTCTGTGCATAACTTCCTACGAATATGGCCATAAGCGTATTCTAGAAAAGATGGAGCGTATCCTAAGTGGTCTAAATACTACAACCATACGTCCCATAGAAAGCCACTATGCGGTCGGCCCTACCTCTAAAACCACGCACAAAATTACACTTTGGCATGATCGTTTGGGACATTCTGGATGAATAGCAATGCGCCGTATCCTCAAATCATCACACATGCATCCACTAACCCAAAGTTTAGGTTCGATTCAAGTAATCTCATGTCAAACATGTTCTATGGGAAAGCTTATTATTAAGCCTTCCTATGACAAGATTCGTTCGAATCCTCCCACTTTTCTACAATGGATTCAGAGAGACATTTATGGACTAATTCACCCTCCATGCGGACCATTTAGATACTTTATGGTTTTGGTTGACGTTTCCACACGTTGGTCACACATGTGCTTGTTGTCCACAACGAACGTTGTATTCTCCAAACTAGTGGCTCAGGTTATCAAGCTCAGGGCTTACCACCCTGATTACCCTATCAAATCTATTTGATTGGATAATGATGGTGAATTCACATCTAAAACTTTTGATGACTATGGCATGTCGGTTGGGGTTAAAGTTGAACATCTAGTACCCTATGTTCACACACAGAACAGCCTGGTAGAGGCATTCATTAAGCACTTACAAATGATTGCTCGATCGTTGGTCATACGTACCAAGCTCTTAATCGCTGCTTGGGGCCATGCAATATTGCACGCTGCCATGTTGGTCTGCCTGAGGCCTGTTGCGAGAGATTATGGTGCCTCCAACGCTAAAGACATAACTCGTTTGAGAATGCGCCTTGTGCAGATCAGATAAGTATCTTGCATCGGTATAACCAACAAGGCGAGAATCGACTAGAGAAATAAAGGTTACGGCATCACTCGAGGATCTGTAAGGATAGAACAAGCCCAAATCCGTAGTACCCTTAAGGTAACAGAAGATATCTTTAACACCAATCCAGTGTCTACGTGTTGGTGCATTACTGTATCTTGCCAAAAGATTAACAGCGAAGGAAATGTCAGGTTTATTGTATTGAGCTAAGTACAATAAATCGTCTATCGTACTCAGATAACGAACTTCAAGCTCCAAAATCTCTTCATCATCCAAAATCTCTTCAAGACGTGAAGCTACATCTCACTGCAAAGGGTATTAGAGCTATCATCGAGGCACCTATCGCCGACAAACCTGTTGACGAAGCTCAGAAGGCTACTGGAATGACTTCATCCGAAGACACATTCATGATGCACTGCATACTAAGTATCTCGTTGAGGAGGACCCACGCACCCTCTGGCTTGCTTTGGCCGACCGTTTCGATCATCAGAAAGACATATACTTGCCTGAAGCAAGACACGACTGGCAGCATCTTCGCTTCCAGGACTTTAAGTCCGTGAATGAATATAATTCTGAAGTTTGTAGAATCCGTTCTCTGTTGAAATTCTGCAAAGTGGAACTAACAAAATCAGATCTCCTAGAGAAGACCTATTCGACCTTCCATGCCACCAATATTGTCTTACTGCAACAATATAGGGCATATAAATTCACCAAGTTTTCGGATTTGATCTCTGTTTTACTTTTCGCTAATCAGAACCATCTTTTGATGAATAATCATCAAGCTCAACCCACTGGCTCGAACGCCGTGCTTGAAGCGCATGCGACCTATTATAGCAACCATAAACGACGAAAGAACAGTCGTGGCCTTGGCAATGGGCGGCAAGCCCAATCACAGGCCTAAGGTCAATAGAGTGCCATACCTAAGGGAAGAAATATGACCCATCAACATCCACCACTCGTCCCTAAGGTCCCAAACTTCAAGAACAAGGGCAAAGTTCCCGTTCAGGCTGCTTCTACTGAACTGGACATGTGCTATCGTTGTGGATCAATGGATCATTGGTCACATATATGCCGAGCTTCCCTTGAGGCTACTGCCAAGTATCATTATCGTCGTGAGTCTAACTTTGCACATGTGGATCATCCGAAAGATGCAACTACATCAATGGAGATATCGGATTTCCAGAAGGCGTCAGCACCTATGGATGAATAAATTAGACATGTATTTAGGGTGTTTAACCCTAGTGGCCGAATCCACTAGGAGTGGCCGGCCCTACCCCCCCCCCTTTATTTTGCTAGGTTTATGGTTTAATTTTGAACAATTTTTCTATGTATTTGGAATAATTTGTGTGGTTTTGGTTTGTTTTGAATTATGGATTGTTATTTGAATGGATATTATTTTCTCGAATTGCTTAATTGAATGAATGGACTTATATTTATACATGTGACCAATTCAATCAATTTGTTTCTAGGTATGTCTAGTGGGAAAGTTAGTTGTCTGGCAGATAATGCAACCGCGTATACCATCTTGCGTGAACGACACTATTTTACTAACTTCATACCCAAGAACGTTCATTTAACAACTCTCTCAAGCTCATCCAACCTGATTGAAGGATACGGAAAGGCACGTATCATGTTGTCTAATGGTACAATTCTGACCATTAAGGAGGCACTCTATTCTCCATGTTCCGGAAGAACGTTGTTGAGTTTTAGAGATATTCGAGATAATCAATATCATCTTGAAACCACTGAAGATCATGGTTTCAAATTTCTTTGTATCACTTCGTATGAATATGGCCAGAAGCATATTCACGAGAAGTTGGAACGCTTGCCGAATAGGTTGTACATCACAACCATTCACGGCATAAAAGCCCATAGTGTGGCCGGCCCTATGCTTCCTAATAGGAGCATATTTATGCGAATTAGTTATTTTCATAGTTAGTTTGTGTTTATTATAATGTTTTAAGCTATTTTCGTGTGTTTGTAGGTCCAAATGACAAAGTTGGCAAGAAAGTGCAATTTGGAGCATTTTAAGGCAGTTTTGGGCATCAAATGGATAGTTCATGAATGGAGCAAGATGGATGGACGAATTTGAAGTTCAAGAGGCTAGGAATGTGCTGAAAAGATGAAGAAAATAAATCTAAGACAAAGAAGATAAGGAATCAGCGAGGCATTATCCAAAACCTTATCCAACCTTATCTTATCCAAACTAACCTTATCTTATCTTATCCTTTCCTAATCTAGCATTATCCAATCTTATCTTATCCAAATCAGTTTATGCCTTAATTCCAGCCATTTATAAGGGATAATTATACGTTTAAAATACATATTTCAGATTCTAAAAGCCGTATCTCCTCTCCCTACAAAAGTAGCGCCCCAACCCCTTCTAGAACCCCTTTTCCTAGTTGTGCCGCACCCTATATCCTTGTTCCTGATGGTTTTTTATGTGTCATCCTAATTTCCTTTGGTTTCTGATTGTTTTAACTCATTCCACTTGGGTTTTGGAGTGCCAATCCTTTTCCAATGCTACCTATGTCGTGCCTTTTCTCCCTATAAATATAATTGTTGCAGCATTCATTCAGCTCACCACCCTCTACCACCATTCACTACAAATTTGTGCCATATACACCCATACACATTCATCCCATTGTGCCGCAGATTTGCAAGGAGAAAGGAGAAGAGACCCTAGGAGCCGTGCTTGTCATTCAAGACTTGTTGGAGTGTTTCTAGGTGTATTCTATCCATTGTTTTAATGTTTAAATTTAATTGTCTTTGTTTAATTGCGAACATGAGGAGCTAAACTCGTTTTAGCTAGGGGAAATTCAAAGCCATGAACATATTTGCAATATGAATTGATTACTTCCAGTTGAGATTTCATGAATCGTGAATGCAATTTACTTAACAATTTGATTAAGAACTTATTCTTGTTTGTTGATTAAGGGTGCACACTTAGTTTGCATGCAGGGATTTGATGCTAAAATATAAGGGAGTTTCACCTAATCGTTATGAACTTATATTTATAAGTAGTGGAGGTTGCTAGTCACGATCGCGTTAAGTGAATTCCTGGCAGAAGTATCATGCTGTTTGTAGTTACGAATGCCTTGTCAATGCTTATGATTTTCACAAAGCTTAATGATCTTTGATTTATCTCTATTATGTTGTCATGTAGGGAACTATTGAAGAATAATTTGGTTGTTGATGCGTTGTCCATCTAATTCAATGACTTAAGGAAAAACAACTGGAAATCGTTTTGTATGCAAGTGTGTCATGTGTGGAGAAGAACCCTCTAACTAACTAATCACCCATATTTCCCCCAAATTCGTGTCTAATATGTCTAAGTTTTTAATTTAATTGTTTTACTTTAAATTCGTCAAAAACCCAATCCCCTTTATTTTGTTGTGTCAAGTTAATTAGAATCTGTCCAATTTGTGGTTTTAAGTGTTTTGAGTCAAGTTAAAATCAATTTTCATCCAATTCACCCTCTAGTGTCTAGTTTGAGTCTATTTGATTGTTTTGTGTTGTTTTGAGTCTTTTTAGTTTGTTTTGAGTTCTTTGAGTCTAGTTAAGTGTTTTTAAGTCTAGTTTTGTGTTTTTGAGTCATATTTGTGTAGATTAGCAGCCCTAGTTAATCCCAAGCCTAGAACAATCCCTACTTTCATATACTACAACTATCTTAATAGGGTTTAATTTGTGTGTTAGAATATTTCACATCAGTTCCTAGACACTTTGTTGCTTTGGCATGATCGTTTGGGACATCTTAGACGTGACATGATAAGCCGTATCCTCAAATCTTCACATGGGCATATCCCTATGTTGGACTCCCACCATGCAAAGCGTGTTCTTTAAGGAAATTGAATACTCAACCCTCATATACAAAGATTATTCACGACCCCCCTAAATTTCTTCAGAAGATTCAAGGGGATATTTGTGGACCAATCCAACCAACCTGCGGACCATTTAAATATTTTATGGTGTTTGTACAAGATGGTCACATATTTGCTTGTTGTCCACACGCAAAACCACGTTTGCTAAACTTCTAGCTCAAATCATTAAGCTAAGGGCTCACCACCCTGATTATCCGATCAAGTCGATTCGACTAGATAATGCTGGAAAGTTTACGTCGCAGACATTTGACGATTATTGCATGTCAATAAGGATTAATGTGGAACATTTTATACCCCATGTTCATACCCAAAACGGCCTGGCAGAAGCTTTCATAAAGCACCTTCAATTGATAGCTCGGACTTTGGTTATGAGAACCAAATTGCCAGTATCTGCTTGGGGCTATGCAATATTGCACGCGGCTATGTTGGTCCGCCTGAGGCCCACCGCTACCCAACCATATTTACCGTTACAGTTGGTCACTAGATACGAGCCTGACGTTTCACATTTACGGGTGTTTGGGTGCACCATTTATGTGCCAATAGCACCGCCGCTACGTACCAAAATGGGTCCTCAGAGAAAATGGGAATCTATGTAGGTTATGATTCGTCATCAATTGTTCGCTACTTAGAACCCTTGACAGGAGATCTCTTTACCGCAAGTTTTTCGGATTGTCACTTTGATGAGACAATCTTCCCATCGTTAGGGGGAGATAAGCATGATAACATTCCCGTAGAACGCTGCGAATTGTCATGGAATGCTCCCACTATGTCTCATTTAGATCTGCGCACTGCCTAGTCTGAAACTGAGGTGCGTCGAATTATGGATCTTTAGAGCATTGCTCAAAGCATGCTGGATGCTTTTAATGATTTAGCAAAGGTGACAAGATCACACATACTCGCTGCAAACACACCTACAAGGATAGATGTACCCTGCGTACGTCAACAACCCACCTAGGAAGGTTGGACCATCCCCGAAGGTGGGGAGGCCGCACCTTCCACGGGTAAGGTACATTGGCTGCTAGCCAATCATCTGCTCCGACCCTGAAGCATGGAAGACCCCTTGGTTCAAAGGATTCACAACCCCGGAAGAGGAAAATGGCACCAACTAGTGACCCTAGTTTGAATCTAACCATTGCTCACTTATCTGTTCCAACACATGAGGTTATTCTAGATTATGGTGATGTTTCAGGTGAAACATGCCGACCTCCTGAGAATCGCGAGATTTCGATCCACTACACAGTATTGGATGAGGTTTGGAATAGGAATGAGATAATCGTCGACAATGCATTCTCGTACTTAATAGTTACTGACATCATGCTTAGCGATGACATTGAACCATGTTCTGTCGATGAATGTCGATGTAGAACCGATTGGTCAAATTGGTAACAAGCAATCTAGGTCGAACTCAATTCGCTCGCGAAACGTAAGGTATTTGGACCTATCGTTCCTACACCACCATGCGTGAAACCCGTTGGCTACAAGTGGGTTTTCATGAGGAAACGTAATGAGAAGAATGAAATAGTGCAATACAAAGCACGCCTCGTAGCGCAAGGCTTCTCTCAACGCCCAAGGATTGATTACGAGGAGACGTATTCCCCTGTAATAGACGTTATAACATTCCGCTACCTAATTAGTTTGGTAATTTTTGAAAAACTAAATATGCAGCTTATGGACGTGGTAACTGCGTATCTCTATGGGGATCTAGATATGGAAATTTATATGAAAGTTCCAGAAGGACTTCCATTGACTGGTTCAAATAGTTCTAAACCATGGAACACTCTCTCAATTAGGTTGAGGAGGTCACTCTACGGATTAAAACAATCCAGGTGGATGTGGTATAACTGTCTGAGTGAATATTTGACAAGTGAGGGGGTTATGTGAACAACGAACTATGCCTATGCGTGTTCATAAAGAAGTCACATTCCAGATTTGCAATTCTTGCAGTTTATGTAGATGACATGAATCTTATTGGGACTCCCGTAGAGCTTGAGGAAATTGCTACACACTTGAAATCGGAATTTGAGATGAAGGATCTTGGGAAAACTTAATATTGTCTCGACCTGGAGATCGAGCATTGTTCGGATGGAATTCTAGTACATCAATCGAACTAGACCCAAAAGGTGTTGTGACGTTTTAATGATGATAAAGCGAAGTTTTCGAGTACATCCATGGTCGTTCGAACTCTAGATGCTAAACGAGATCCCTTCCGTCCAAATGAGGATGAGAAAGAGATTTCGGAACCCGAAGTTCCTTACTTAAGTGCAATTGGGGCTTTATTGTACTTGGCTCAGTGCACTAGACCCGACATCTCATTTACTGTGAATTTATTGGCTAGATACAGCAATGCGCCTGCACGCAGGCACTGAAATGGTGTTAAAGACATTTTCCGCTACCTTAAGGGTAATACGGATTTGGGCTTATTCTATACCCGTGAATCTCCAAGTGTTACCGCCCCCTATGGCCCTCAGATTGATTCTTGCCTTATTGGTTACGCAGATGCTGGATATCTGTCTGACCCACATAGAGCACGTTCTCAAACGGGTTCTGTCTTTACCATTGGAGACACTGCTATATCTTGGAGGTCTACCAAGCAAACACTAGTTGTGACTTCGTCTAACCATGTTGAGATTCTCGCCCTACATGCAGCATCACGTGAGTGCTTTTGACTGAGAGAAGTTATGGAACATATTCGAAGCAGTAGTGGTCTTACATCAGTCGTTGACCTTCCTACGACGATCTTTGAAGACAATGCAACATGTATCAAGTAGCTGAAGAAGGGATACATCAAGGGAGACAACACCAAGTACATAGCACCGAAGTTCTTTTACTCACACCAGAAGCAGCAGCATCAAAACATTAAAGTCAAGCAAATCCGTTCCCAGGAGAACCTGGCCGATCTCTTTACCAAGTTATTGCCCAAGTCTACATTTCAGAAGCTCGTCCAAGGAATCGGTATGCGTAAATTATCTAAGTTGAATCGCTTGTAATTCTCTTATTTAGAAGTTATGTCTAACTCAGGGGGAGTATCTAGGAGCATACTCACATGATCTTAATATACTCTTTTTCCTACGATTAGGAGCATTTTTTCCCACTGGGTTTTTGCCACTAACGAGGTTTTAATAAGGCACCCATCCTGGGATGATCATACTTCGTTGGGTTTACTACCTTCGTCCAGTTTGACGTTCATTTTAGACATTATGCATACTTCTCACTTTTCTCCTTAGTCTATGGGTTTTCCCCATGCCTTGGGTTTTACCATAACGAGGTTTTGTGAGTTTTACTACAAATGCAAACTTCACTTAAATTTGAGACTCGCGATCACCCGTTGTGCCGATGACTTCATCAACGATTCTACCTTATCTGCTGAAGATCTGATGCGATTGTTTGTTGAGTATTTACACACTCAATGAGGAGTGTTGCAGTCATATTTAGAATAAGAATGTGATTGTGTAAATCTTAGGGAATCTAAGAAAGTATCTTATATTCATATTAGGACTAGATTACCTATTAAATGTTGTAAACCTAAAGGGAAAGGTTTTACGCTTCCTAGTATTATAAATAAAGGCACAATGGGGTGAATCAAACACACTTCGCAATTAAATCAATCTCTCTTCTCTCTAATTGTGGTCGGCCCCCTCTCTCTAAACCCTAATCAAATAGGTCTACAACAAAAATATGTTTATTGAAGCTTTTTTAAGTATTATTATAAATTGCCTCAAAAAAATAAAATTATTATAAATAAAACACGCATCCAATAAACACGTAAGAAAATCTCGACGGACTCAAAGACAAAAGTCTAATGGAGCTGGCTAAATAATCATTGTAAGTAAAATTAGATTTTTTTTTTTTTAACAATACGTAAAATTAGAATTGAAACACGAAAGAATTAAGGAAGACAAATGAAATTTGAATAAGAGCTAATTGATTTGATGGGATCAAGATCTGTTTATGCCTTGTAATATTTATATTTTATTTACCTTGACCAAAACAATCAGAAATTGTGATTGAGTTTATAATTAATAATTAGATTCTTGAGTAAACGGGAAGCGAATTCCTGTGCTATATTATTATTAGGTCAAGCCAACTCAAAAGCAGGGTTTTAAGAAACCAGCCATTTTCTAACCGGAACATTTTCTTGGAGAAGGTACGTTGTTGAATTACTTTTCTAATTATCTATGCTCTTCTCTTTACGTAATTGTACGCATTCATAGCAGTTTCCCTAGCTAGTTTCACTGCCTATGGCTTTATGGTTGCTTATTTAAGTTAAATCCCCTCAAAAGCTTTTGATATTCATGGCAGTACTGGTAAAATCATTTGAAGTGTCTCCTAGATGCTGTATTTACCTTTAATTTGTTTATTTATTTATTATTTTTTTCGGTTTCGTTTAGCACATGTCATATATATATGTTTATACACGTGAAATCATTTGTTCTTCTCTTTTAGGGTTTAGTTTTGAAGGTGAAGAATCTAGTTATTCTTATTGCACAGCACAAAAGTAAAAACAACCAAAACAAAAATTACTGTTTATGATCATATACAGCTCTTTGAACCGATCCCATATTCTCCCAAAGATTAAACACAGTTATTTCTTTTTTTATTCTTACAGCAGATGAATATGGGCCGCGGAAGGCTAAACATGGAACTAATTGCAAACGAGAGGTCTCGGAAAACAACATTTCAAAAGAGAAGGAAGGGAATAATGAAGAAGGCTTATGAGTTTTCAACTCTTTGCGAAGTAGATGTGTGCATGATCATCTACGGACCAAAACTGACTGATCGGCCTCCAGATCTCCAGACTTGGCCCAAAAATCCGGAAGAGGTAAATCGGATAATCAAGAAATACAAGGCAAGCACGATGTGCAAACCGGCCAAGAAAACCTTCGATTTGTCTGATCTATTGATGGACCGAAAGAACAAGGTATATGCTGATATATACAGAAAGCGTAAGGAGATGTATGAGACCAAGTACCCAGCATGGGATGAACGCATCAACACTTTTTCAGAAAGTCAACTGGAGGCACTTCTTAATGCGTTGGATGCTAAGCTCGAGTCTGGCAAGAGAACATTACTCAATAGAAAGAAAGAAGCTGCCGGGCATCAAATACTTGTCATGAAGAAAGAAGCACCAACACTATTGATGGGTGGAAACCCTGATGTTGGTGAATCATCAAGCCGAAAGCATCCTTGGAACTATGAGGAGGACCAAAACCATATGAGCTCTTTCAGTAACAAGATGGTAGATCATATGCTCCAGCAGTTTCCACGTCAGCCTTGTGATCAAATGCTTCAATTTGATAATTCAAATGAATACTTGAGCAATCTTTTGGCTCCAAATCCGGGTCCAACGGCAATGTGGATGTTGAGGGAGAGCAACTATAGTCTTCAATTCAGCGCAGGTGCCAGCGGCAGTAATTCTCAATTTCCAGTGGCGGGGAATCAAGGCAATTTCAGTGATCCAATGATGATTCATTCTACAGTGGAGAATACGAATATGAATATGGTGATGGTGAATAATTATCTTAATCCTCCAAGATCGTCATACATGAGCCAGCAGTACTATGATCGACTAATGCAGCCGGCTGTGCCCTACATGCAGTATCCAGTAATGCCAGCAAGTATTTCATCTCATCCGGTTCAATTGCGTGCTTCTCAAGCCAAAGATGATCAGTACCAGGATATCAACCATTATCTCTGGTCATGAATAGCAAGATGGTTTAACGACTATTACTGTTTAATTAGTTACTTTATCTTTCTGTGTGAACTCAGTCAATACTTTTGGGTCAATTCTTTCAGATCGTTAAGGTTTATGTGATATGCTAACTAGTAACGGGTACTAAAATAAAATAATCCTCCAGAAAAGCCATGCGTTATTATTGTCATTATACATCTGATAAAATAAAATAGCAAGTTTTAGTGTTTTTTCAGATAAAATGAAACTTTATCAACAACGATCAAGAATGTACATACGGCGGGCATTGCTAAATGTAATAAAATGGTCACACGACTCACACAAGCCAAAAAAAAACACAACTTTACAATTACAAATTTAATAAGAATACGATACAATTTTTTATCCACGACATCCAATTAACAAAAAAAATAACACTCATGAAGACTAAACTTTCACTACAAAAATATTGAATCACTCTAATTGCTAATGACCTTAAGAGAGTCAAATTGTACTTTTCAATTGTTGACTAATATATATAAACCCTTATAAGTTTGTTATTTGTGACCATTAAATAAAATGTGGTTGTATCTGTATAAGTGGCTTTCTTGGTTAAACAACTAATTAATTTTATTGTTCATATACAAACTATGTGGCTTTAAAGATAGAAGGCTACCAAATTTGTTAAACCAAATTTGCAAACTATAGACCTATGAAGTTATGAAGGAATAGAAAGAACAATGAAAGCAGAAAGGTTGAACAACAAGAAAGATGGAGAGAAAGCTCAGTGTATTTCAATAAAGCAAATATTACAATATGCAGTGAATGAATCTTACAATAACCTTTTGTAGTAACTAATCTTTAGTGTAAATGACTCATTTACCTCTTCTAACAACATTACTCTAACTAACGCAATCCTTTTAACAACTATAACTACTTAACCAATAATACAATGCCACATGGATTAATGACATGTACATATGGTTATTACTCCCCCCCCCCCCCCCTCAAACGAAGCTAAGCTATTGAAGCTGAGTTTATTGTTAATGTATAATTAGCTCCCAATCCAAGACCTATGCAATGCTTGAGAAAAACTGGACCATGCAGTCCTTTTGTAAACACATCTGCCACTTGATCATCAGTAGGATATAGTGAACCATAAGATCTCCTTTTTGAACCTTTTCACGCACAAAATGGTAATCAATATCTAGTTGTTTTATTTTGGATTGAAAAACAGGTTTGAACTCAAAGCCAAAGCTGACAAGTTGTCACAATATAGAGATGGTGGTATTGATAGATGTTGATGAATGTCCTTGAACACTGATCAAATATCAGCTACACAGTGAGCTAAGGCTTTGTATTCAACCTCTGTTGAACTTCTTGATATAGTAGACTGTTTCTTTGATTGCTATGACATTGTATTTGCTCCCAAATAAACAACAAACCATGTGATTGATCTTCTGGTATTAATGTCTGATGCCTAATCCGAGTCTGAATAGGCAGTGAGATTAAAATCCTTGCTCTTTGTATACTGCAAACCATACCCAATAGTGCCTTGTATATATCTCAATATTCTCTTGACTAAAAACATATGTATTTTAGTTGGTTGTGTCATGAATTGACAAACCATGTTCACAAAATGGGTAATATCTAGCCTATTAAAGGTTAGATATTAGAGAGCCCCAACTATGCTTTTGCAGTGACTTGGATCAGATAATAAGGTTCCTTCTCCTGCAAGAATCTGAGTATGAGGCTTAGATGGTGTTGATGTCGATTTACAACTGTCCATACCTGTTTTCTTCTTGCATTGCAATTTACCATTCTTGCTTGCTTGAAGCAGCTTTAAATGTTTTTGGTTCCTCATTGTCTGTTATGTCAGCTAAGAAAGAAAATCCTCCAGATAAATTGTCATTGAGATTGCTAGAAGTATTATCATTATAGAGTCTTCAATTTGTAAAGAAGATAACTGAGGTAATGAAGCAAGATATCCAACATAACTCTTTCTTGTAATGGCACCAATTTGTTATATGGTTTGAACACAGTTTTAATTTGTAATTGTAATGACTGAATCCTTGATATTAGGAGATGAGGTAACAGGAAGAACTACTTGTAATTGTGCAGGGTCAATGATAGGAAGCAAATGAGCAGTGTTTGGTGAAGATGAAAAAGTATAGCCATATGTATTTGATGTTCTAGATCCAAATCCCTGAAACACTGATTACGTTGGCACATTACCCTCTGATGAATGCATTGAATTACTGTTATTCATATTAGTAGTCTCAGATGTTACTTGACTCTCAGCCCTGATTCTAGACAATGAATTCTATGAAGCTACATGTATTGATTTTGTTGTTTATTTGAAACTGGTATAGGTACAATGATTGGTGAAGACCTTTGTTCATATTATCTAAATACCATTCCATTACTTCTGCAACTTACTAATTTTGCAGGAAACAAAGATTCATCAAAACATACATGTCTCGATATAAGGCACTTCTTGGTTTGTGTATTATAGCAGATAAACTCCTTTATAGCCTAATGAGTATCCCAAAAACTCACATGACCGATCTTGGTTGTAATTCATTCACATTGTATGGTCTTAACCAGGGAAAGACAAAAATGAACCAAAGATCTTTAATGATTGTATACCAGGTGTGTTCTTATAAAAAAAACCAAATAAGGAGAACTGAAAGATAAGCTTTTGCAAGGCATTTTGTTTATCAAAAACACTGAATGGGCACATGCAAAGTACCACAACTCAGAAGGCAAATCAGCTGCAGTAAGGAAAGTGATTGCAGTTTCCAAAATGTGCCTGGTTTCATTTTTGCAACTCCATTATATTGTGGAGTGTAAGGACAAAACACTAACTGTAGGATACCTTTATCAGCCAGAAAATTAGTAAAACACTTGCTTGTATATTCACTCCCCCCATCTGTTTGTAAAGATTTGATTGATACTCGAAATTGAGTAAGAATAAACTTGTAGAACTTGACAAATATTGTAAACACATTAGATTTATTGCTCATAGGAAAAATCCAAACATACTTTTTATATTCATCCACAAATGTTACATAGAACATATAACCCTCTAGAGATTTTACATGTGATGGACACCAGATATCAGTGTGTACTTTTTCAAGGGGAAATGCACACCTATCAGTTCTAACTGGAAATGGAGTCCTAGACATCTTGCCTTGAATGCAAAAAATACAAACACTATGTCTATCATCTGTGTGAACTGAAATATTAGACTGTTTCAACATTGAAGCCGTTATTTCATGAGCTGGATGTTCTAGCCTTCGATGCCAGACATTATACCTCACTATTTTATCCAAATATGTTATTGGATCCTTTGTAATGAGCTGTGAACCTATTGAATTTGTAACCATATGGATTTGGAACAATTCCTCAAGCATACTCTTTCCTTGGTACACTATCTCCCTTGTCTTCTTGTCCTACACAAAAAAAATCAGATTCATCATATACAAACCAACTTTTGTTGTCAACACATAATTGTTTCACAAAGAGTAAACTTCTAGAAATATTAGGTATATGCAGAACTTTATTAAGAATCAAATAGTATAGCAGTCTGAAGCTTAGTAAAACCAATGTTTTTAATTGGTGGGCATGTACCATTCCCAATTGTTATCTTCTTAGATCCCTCAAAATGTGTTATTTGATTTAAGGCATTGATATCAAAAGTTATGTGATGTGAAGCACCAAAATCTACAATCCAGTCATCTTGAGGAAGAAATTGTGTAGTCTGTTTTGCATTCATTGCAGACAATAAAGATGGTGGATGCTGACCTTGATATGCATAATTTCCTCTTTAATAAGCAATCTAATGCAAAGTGACCTCTCTTCCCACATATTTGACATTCAACTACAAACTCAGTGGTTGGTGCATTTGTGTTCCTGTGAAAATAATTAACTACAGTGTGTTCTCTTTTGTTGCATATCTGACATTCAATTACCATTGTAGTTCTAGTATCAACATTTCCAGACCAAGTACCATTCCCATTACTGGCTTGTCTTGAACCACCTGAGTAATAATTGGTTGAATTCCCAAAATTATAACCCATGCCTCTAAAGCCATTGTTATTTCTATAATTGTTTCCACCTCTGTAGTTATTCCCATTAGAAGCAAACTGATCATTTGAAGACTATGATCTAGGTGCATTTTGACCAGTAGAGTTGGCAGAAAAACCATAACCATATGATTCACTTAGAGATTGAGATGTGGATAGTATGGTTGTTGAAATTGAGGAGGTGGTGGTGGTGAATCATAAGGTACAGTAATGATAGTACCATCAGTTATAGCAGGAATATGATCATGGCTATGAGGATTTGAAGTTGATGCAGAAGAATTAGAACCAAAACTTGAACTGGGCAACATACAATGCTGACAAATTCTAAGCAATTGCATTCATTTCTCCTTCAATTTCTCTCTCAGCACCAAGTAATAATGCTCTAAATTCTTTCAGTGTGAGTATAAATTCCCTAGCCAATATAACAGTACTAATCAAAACATACTCCTTAGGCAACCCAGCAAGACTAGCAATCATGATATCATTATATAAAACAGATTCTCCTGCAGCACTAAGTTGTTCCTTTATGTATTTGAGCCTCAACAAATACTTATCTATGTATTTGACCCTTTCTGAATAGTGTGCAGTTCAGTTTTCAAATGGTTAATCCTGGACTTAGAAATTGAGGCATGTCGATCTACAAGATTAGTCCATTCTTCATGTGCATTTCTACAGCTAAGAACATACTCCATTGCCTCATTAGTTAAAGTGGCAAGTAATAGACTCAATAAGGCCATATCAGTTGTTTCCCATTCAATATATGCTACTGTAATTTTCGTAGTAACCATAGTATCCGAACTTATTATATACTTTGGTGGCCAAGCAATTGTACCATCAAAGTGTCAAAACAGTGTATACCCTCTTAGCACAAACTAAAACTGAAAAAAAAAAAAAAAAAAAAAAAAAACCCATTTGGCGAAATTGTCATCCCTTAGCTTTATGGTAAGCATACCCAAAACACCTTCAACTTTGAAAGATGATGTAGTCATGATAGATAGATTGACACTTTGACAATTACAGATTAAGAAACTATAGAGATTAACACTCTAGACAGAACAAGAAAGATTAACACTTCCTTGCAACCAAATCTTGAAAGATAGGCACTTTCTTGAAACTTTTATATCCAAACAACAATTCAAATATCACTGTAACCAATTATCTCATCATACATCTCAGACTTCAATCACCAAATTATGAGAAACATAACAAAATCCCAAATTAAGAGAAACATGAGAGAATCCCAAATCAACCATTTTGCAGATATCAATTCAGTGTTCTACAAATTCACAAAGAAACCTAGACCAAAATCGCAAGAGATATCACATGATATGAATCAATGTACCAGCAGAAATCCAACAAACTCAACATGACGCTTCAATAGCCAAATCGTTCAAGAACCAGCAGACTGTCGAGAACCAGCACTAGAGTAGCAAAAGAACACCTAGGATTGGAAACAGCGATGTGCCTTTTCCGGCGATGATACCATTTAACCTATGAAGCTATGAAGGAATAGAAAGAATAATGGAAGCAGAAAGGTTGAACAACAAGAAAGATGGAGAGAAAGCTCAATGTATTTCAATAGAGCAAATATTACAATATGCAGTGAATGAATCTTACAACAACCTTTTGTAGTAACTAATCTTCAGTGCAAATGACTCAATTACCCTTTCTAACAACATTACTCTAACTAACTCAATCTTTTTAACAATCCTAACTACTTAACCAATAATACAATGCCACATGGATTAATGACATGTACATATGGTTATTATAAATCAAATGATGTGGTTGTTAATAATTAGATTATCACTTAAGCGTTGATTAACGTGCTTATTTCTTATTAGTGACCGATCATTTGATTTGCGAATTTGGTTTAAAATTTTGGTCTCCCTAACATTACCCTTTATATTGTCAAGTCGGATTGTAGAGACAACATATATTTTACCAATTGCCTCAATTAAAAGAGTGGCCTTGGGAAGCAACTAGTCGCAGTGGTCAAACTCCTGTACCAACAAAAGTCAACACAATTGCAAGGTGTTCAAGTTTGTTCATTAAATTTGTACACCAAATAATGTGGCATCAATTACATTTATACTTTAAATATAGTTGGAATTTGATTAATAATTATATTAAAAAGTTATACAGTGTAAAATACGCCAGATTATTTGGTGGTGCACGAACCACCTTTATAAATTCAATCATAAGTAATTCATGATTTTTCTTGTTAAGGTAAACAGAAAACAAATTTTACATGCTATATATATATATATATATATATAGCACATGCTTATCTCCATTTGTCTTTGTTTGAAAAGAAAAGGAATCAATTAGCCATTATTTCAATTCCATTTGTCGGATTTTTAGATTTTGTTTAAATTGCTTCAAACAAATTTCATTTCTACATGTAATTACGCAACCATTTGACCAAATACTTTTTATATTCCATTGCAAATCGTTTTCTCCATTTGGTTGGTTGGAAACGATTTAAATTTGACTCACATGAATGCGATGATTTAAAGTTTATATGGTGAGTTCATATATACTTGTGATTGACTCTTTGTGATGGCAGTTCAGTTTTATTGCAATAAATTATCCTATTGTAAATGTTTTTTTTTAATTTTAATTTTTTTTTTATTCAAAGCACGAGAACAACTTACATATTACGGGTACATTGTTAGGCAGCATTTCATGCTATATAATAAAGATATGAAAACAACTTATATAATACGAATACATCATCACGTGACGCGTTTCGTGCTCTAATTAAACGATGACATATGAACAAAAATTTAAATGCCTCTATTTCATTGACACGTGATACCACCATAGCGGTCTGTGTGCCATTTAAGTTTCTCCTAGGGCGCACTTGAGATGACGTCATATATGTTGGATGTAGCTAGAAGATAGTCTTTTTGTGGGTAATGGAAAAAGTTGGTTGGACAGAATTGCAAATGTGACTCGATAGCTTGGCGTATACATCAACACAATTGTTGTAAATATTATGTGGATGGCCCATATGAATAGTTTGTTACTATTTATGCACAGTATTTTCACTATTCATTTGTGGAAAATTTGTAAAGTGAATAGTGCTTTCTTTTGTTTATATAAAGAAAGAAGAGGAAATGAATGAAAGAGGTTCACAGGAGAGAAATGAAGGAAAAGAAGAGGAAGAGAGGAAGAAGAGGAAAATGAGGGGGAGATTAAAGAGAGTTATCTTTGTACTCCTATTATTTCAAATTATAATGAAAGCACCACTGCTGCCCCGAGGACGTACTCCAGTCACACTGACTGTAGAGGAACCTCGTAAATTTTGTGTCTTGTTTCATTTATTCCACTGCACCCACAGTCGATTTTACAACACGTTATCAGCACGAGAAGCTCTCATGTCAGTGGAAAGCACAACGCCACAAATCCTGTTCACCTCCTTCAGCTGGAATCTCATAGATAAGAAAAAAAAATTTCATTTCATCTTCAAATCTCAGTACAATTGATTTTCTTGAAGCAACTATATATATTGTTATATGACTGTATATCATCCTTTGCAGAAGCAAAAGAGTAAAAGACTCAAAATTTGTAAGAGAATTTGACAGCCATGTAAATAGCCTCGGAACTCCAACTTTCGGACCTCGGATTGAAATACTTTCTTCTTGAAAGTTGTTCGTTTGCTCAGTATCTACTACATATCAAAATTTCAGAAAATGTTAACGATGCGATTGTCGTAGATGTCTGAAATACCAAACCAGTTTCCAATTTCCGCAGAAAACTGGGCAGCCACCTTATGAGTACCAAAACTCCATTTCGGTAGCTCAAATCGAAATTGTTTCTTCACGAAAGTTGTTTGGTATCTTCTTATCCATATCATACTAAATTTTGAGTTAAATCTAACGGTTTGATCTTCTTATAAGTGGCAGACAAATAAAAGTGTGATTATTTTGGGTAGTTGGAAAGAAAGAAAATATATATATAAATTGAAAAAGGGAGCAAATGGATGGTGTGTCGGTTGGACTGTTTAAAGAAAACAAAAAGGTTTTGGAATGGTGAGTTGCACCATTCTGAAAAGAAAAAAAAATTGGAAAGGTGGATTTTTGGTGCATGATGTTGACACAAAAGGAGAAAAGAACAAAAATTATTGGATGGTACACGGCACATGTGAATGAATAAGAAACAAAAATATGTATTTATTTATGTGCATGGTGTTGGTTTAAAGCCCATGTCACAAGTTCTATTTATTTAAAGCAATTTATTTACAGTGGGTAGAATTATTACCCTTTACTTTAAAGCTTTGATATTTATGTGAATGGTGCTGAATTAAAGCCCTTGTCACAAGCCTCATTTACTTAAATGCAATTTATTTACTATGGCTGGAATTACCGCCTATTGCTTTAATTTATTTATTGTACTTATCTTTTGTTACGATGAGTATATAACAACAAGGACCCGAAGTTCCTTGATCAGATCAGAACCTGCAGTTTCTTGATCCTCATCATATAAAATGATTGGACCCGAAGTTCCATCATACAAAAAGATCAGGCATGAAGTCCTTTGATCCTGAAGATCAGGACATGAAATTCCTTGATGAGTACCTTAAGTTTGAAGTGTCACAGTGCCTCAACTTAATTATAATAAAGGTCATAAAAGTCTCAGTCCATAGACTATTTAATAAGGACCAGAAGTTCCTTATGTCCATACTTAAAATGGTTTAGCAAAAGCATTTATTAAGCGGATGAAATTGATTACCCGCGCTCTGCTCATGAAAACGAAATTACCAGTTTTCTACATGGGGACATGTCATTTTACATGACGCATTATTAAGTACGGATGAGACCAGTTTCCAACCATCAATATTGTTCAGTACAACTCGTGTTTGGGAACTAGCCAAACATTATACATTTATGAGTTTTTGGTTGTGTTATCTATGTGCATATTGCACTGCCACAACGTACTGAAATGGGCATTGATGTTGAACATCATCTATCATTCAATATTTAGAACCCTTGACTGGAACCCTTGACTGGGGATATATTTACCGCGTGGTTTGCGGACTGTCATTTTGATAAGACAGTTTTCCCGTCATTAGGGGGAGAAAATAACATTGTTCCAGAAGAACGATGAGAAAAAAAAAAGACCGTTCCAGAAGAACGAAGATAATTTGTTTTATTTTGATTCACGAAGTAATCAATGAGAAAATGAAATAGGAATAATTGAATGATGCAATGAAAGTGCCTACAAGAATTGATGTCCCTGTTGGACAAAATAATGAGACAGTAAATGATTTATCTGTTGCACGCCTGAAGCGTGGCAGACTTTTAGACTCAAAAGGTTCAGTTATTCGAAAGAAGAATAATATGGTACTACTGAACTATTGCATTCCCGAAGCATAACTATTGCATGCCAGAAGCATGACAGTCGCCGCGTGGATACATGTCCCATATAGGACAATCCACAGACATGGGAATGTTGATGTCTCATACATGGAGCATAATAGACATATAGGTTCCAATGACTCAACTCCCGGAAGTGGAGATTAAAATCCAAGCTCTATAATGCTCAAGAGAAGGTTATGATCCACATTCTCTAAATTATGACTATCCTGGAAGAGATAGCGTCATGCCCTTGAAGAGGCAATTGATATCCAAAGAAATGAAAAGCTTTTATGCATGCGCATGCACTTGAGAATATGGGATCACGGATTGATGATAACCAATGGTAATTTTGGTTTTTAACAAGTAGATACTAAATTCATCAATGAGCTGTGTTAATATTGAGTCACGTTCTTTTGTTCGTCGACAAAAGGAAAATTATTGGCAAAAATGGAGAAAGGCAATTCCATTACAATTTTGTAAGAACGTGGAAAAATGGACCTATATATTTGAATACAATACAAATAGCCAAAAGATGTTGAACCAAGAAGGTTACATATGGGCATTTGTAATACAGTGTAATACACTCACATGATATGACGTAAGGTTACTAATTGAAACCTGAAATTATACTCTTGTAAACGAGTTCATATAAATGGAGAATTATATATGAAGGGTTGTGAGTCATCCACATCATATCTCCATAAGTAAATCCCTCAAGTATACATGGGAGCAAATTGCTCTGTATAAATTCCAAAGGAAAATGTGTCATGAAATGTAGAAAATCCTTAAAGGATTCAAATTACTTGAAGTAAGCCCCCGAAAGGGTAAAACATAAAGTATGTACTCAATACCAATAAATGGTATAAATTGCCTTAGTGAGTACTATCATTATGATATTGTTGCAACATACTAAAATCTCTTGCAAGAGTCAATGACATTAAATTAGAACTCTTGAAGAGTTGATAATATTAAAATGGGACTCCTGAAGAGTCTAGAAAAATTATAAAGTGTTGAAGGAATTATTGTCTCGAGCTGCAGATCGAACAATCCACCAACACGAATCTTATCCATAATACTTATGATATTAAAAGAACCATATGGATTGAAGATTATGAGTTGAATACTCATATGATGAAGACACTAAGAATAATCATTTATCTTCGTGAGGGTAAAGATAAATTAATATTTGGTCCAGAAGTACCACATCTTAGTAAAGTATATGCTTTATTGTATTTGGCACAATACATTGAATGAAATAAAGCTTATTTATTAATATCTCCAAGAAATTACAGATATATACATACACATGAGTTAAAACAAACAAACAGGATGGAGCCTTCACAAAGGTTACTCATGTGCAGCCTCAGTACTCGAAAGTACCCCAGAAGGGGGAGGCACTGGAGATTGATCATGTGGCACCCCAGTACTTAGCAAAACACCAGAAGGGGAAGGCATCAGTTGCTTTCGGAATCTAGCAACGAACCTCTGGTGATCACTTTGAATCCGACTTTCGGATTCCTGCAGTTGGACGAGCTTTCTTTTCATGCTCGTAGAGTAACTATTTGCAAGCACGTGTAACACCCTATTCTCGTGCTTGAGCCCTCTGATCTCTTGTTTAAGACTTGCCACCTCCGCCATCAATGATTTAACTTGGCGAGTTTGAGCAAGTAGGCGTTGGCCCATATTGGAAACAGAGCCAGCACACTGAACACTGAGAGCCAAGGAGTCTTGAACGGCCGACTCTTCAGACCGTTCTGAAAGGATCTTGTTATCCCTTGGAGTGAAAAGATTCCTAGCTACCACAGTAGCGGTTATGTTATTCTTCATCACAGAGTCCCCAACCGTAAGAGGACCATTAGAAGATAAGAAGGACGGGCGCCATATATTATCATGACGCTGCTCGTCTATATCACTCCTAAGACTCAAATCTAAGCAAATGTTTGATGGGCAAGTCATTTTTCAAAAATGATGAAGGAAAAACAGAGGTCAAATAAAATTTCAAAGGTGCAAGATAGGGGAAATTTCTACAAGCAGCAACTTTCTGAGCATACTCTTGAACACAATTGATGTCTCTATAAAAGAAGAGGCAGCAGAGCCACTTGTTCAAAATCGAAGAGGCACCGCTCTCCGAATTTCAAAAGCCAGATTTTCCTGAATAAAGTTCGTTGGCATTTTTCAGACGTAATCCCAGCTTTTCAGATGTCGCGTGCAATTTTGTCAAAGATCTCTGAGAAAGTTGAAAACGTGTAAATCTTACGGTTCTATTTACACCACAGTTGCGGACAAGAGTAAAAGCACAGCACCACCACTTGCTATTGGAAAATCTCTATATATGACGACCTCCGTTCTCCATAACAAGGCAGACCCGCAAGAATGTCCAACTCTTCCTCATCTCCTAGAATGCATATTCAACATAGCATCTCGAAATACTCAGTTTTCTTCCTCTCCGAGAATACCTTTTCAAACATGTCACACCAGAGCAAGATTATCACATATCTTCAGGGACCAGAGCAAGATTATCTCATATCATGCAATCTCCCTGTCCTTTCCTTTGTCCATGTTCTTGCCTGCAAAGACAAGGATAAAGAAAGCAGTATGTCGGAACCTCCACTCAAACTCCAGGTAAGGAACCGACTGCCTGGAACCTTTCCTGATTGCTTACCTAGTATTGCTCTCGAGTAGTCATCTTCAACGGTTGGAGTTGGGTCTCCAGTCACCAAGAAGTGATGAACCATTCAAATGCAAGGGTTTGCATTCCACTCCTGCATCAGAAGGCAAATACTGCAGGAGAAGATGCCACACATGCATAGGAGAAAACCAAGGAAAATACTACTTAAGCAAGGGGAGCAAGTAAGGCAAGTGAAAATGATACATTGAAGCATGTGGAGACAAACGCAACAAACATGTGCTGATTCATCCCCGACAAAGCCGAAGATCACTTGCCACATGAAGCTCCTCATGGTCCAATTTCATTCAAGATCAAGCCTCGAAGGTCCTTGAAGAAATCACAAGTCCGATTCAAGATCAAGTGTCCACCATACTTGAATCAAATCTGCTCCAGATCAAAGGAGTAAATTCAGACCTTTGGATGCAAGTCTAGCAGAAAGTCCTACAACCCAGTTCAAGAAAAAGCCTGTGGAAAGTTAACAACAAGTAAAGCAACTCTTTCAGCAACTCTTCTTACTAAGAGACTAAAGCAGAACGATCAACGATCAACCTAAATGATTTGAAATCAGGGGGAGATACTCATCAGGAGGAGCATCCAAGACAGATCAAGATTTTAACGAGTCAATCGAAGACTTGTGGCCATCCAAGGGGGAGTGTTGTAAATATTATGTGGATGGCCCACATGAATAGTTTGTTACTATTTATGCACAGTATTTTCACTATTCATTTGTGGAAAATTTGTAAAGTGAATAGTGCTTTCTTTTGTTTATATAAAGAAAGAAGAGGAAATGAATGAAAGAGGTTCACGGGAGAGAAATGAAGGAAAAGAAGAGGAAGAGAGGAAGAAGAGGAAAATGAGGGGGAGATTAAAGAGAGTTATCTTTGTACTCCTATTATTTCAAATTATAATGAAAGCACCACTGCTGCCCCGAGGACGTACTCCAGTCACACTGACTGTAGAGGAACCTCGTAAATTTTGTGTCTTGTTTCATTTATTCCATTGCACCCACAGTCGATTTTACAACAACAATCTCTTTTAGAGCCATATTTTCAGAGAAGCAAAATTGGCCAAAATATAAACCTTTTTTTTTTTTTCAAATCCCGATATGACCATTTTTAGTATACCGTCAATATTTGATCAATATGTCCGATAATCCAGTATTACAATAGTGGTCACCAGTCGGCATATTTGCTTAGAAACGATCCTCTACATCCCAAATATCACGCAGAATTTAAAAGTTATACTGTGCTGTGCATGCATAGAGAAATACCGTAGTCCAATTTAAATAGAGTTTACCTCGTGTTTTTCCTCCCAAATTTTCATCGATATATTAAAATCAAATTTCGTCAAATACATTTTTTTTTCTAGTAAAAGATACATGTCAACTGTAAAAGAAACTTCATTGATTTTGAAGCCATTTCAGATGGACAACTTCTGCTAAACGATAAATGATAGGATTAATAGCACATTACAAAGTAGCACACAAATATCCTATTAATTTTCTTTATTAACATTAAGAGTTGTCAATTGTAGCATATGAAAATAAGTGTCTTTCCCGCAAAAGATTGTTTTATCTAACTATTTAAAATGTCACAAAAATTAGGTTGCTGTCCCTACTGATCAGCCACCAAAAAATAATTATTAGACCGACTTACACTTATCTAAAGTCTACGAAAAATAAGGGTCTTTTTGGAGTTGATTTGCTATTTAAATTAAATTGAACAAAATTAGGACAGAAACAAATTTTAAATAGTTCACAAATTAAGAAAAACGGGTTAGGGGAATTGCTATTCACCACCAAATAATCATGCAAACATGTTATGTTCTATTCAAATTCCTTTTATTTCCGGATGAAGATGCTCAAGTTGGCTCAATGTTAAAACTCAACATATTACTCTTTCTTATGTAGTATGTTAAGAGAATGGTGTTTTCAACTTAACTTAGTCCCTAGCATGCAATCTAGAATAGCATGTTCATAGATTTAACAAGTAGAAATCATGAAGAACGAAAAGAGTTTGAGTCATCACAATGCATCGTAAGTACTAGCATTGTCTTACTTATCCTAGAAATTGGTTCACATGTTAATCGCAATTAACAAGAACTACCCTATAACATATGTAGGTTCTCATTCGACAAGGGTAGACACACACATATTCATAGCATTAAAATCCTAGATATGCTTACTAAGTATGCATCTGTAGAAAACACATTAAAAAATTCATCAATGAGACAAGTAGTGAACCAATTTTCATCCATTCATAAAAGTAATTCAAACGAAATGTCATAACAAACTTGCAATCATATTCAGGGTTTCAAAACAACCCCCAACTTCCAAAAATTAATTACACATAATCCTTAAATAAAACCAAAAGAAAGATTTGAGTTTGAGAAGATAAAATCGAAAGAAGAGAATGCCGAGATTTCCTCCTTCCTCCTCTATTGCTTTCCATCCCCAACACTGATGCCTTGTCTTTTTTTCCTTCCTTTCCGCTACAACCTGCAACTTTTTCTTTTTTTTTTCTTCTTTTTCCAAAATTTATTTCTGTAAAAACTGCCCTTTATTTCCTCCCCCAACGCTACTTTTAAACCAATTCTTGCTACATTATTTTCTTCTCCATAACTCCCCCCACTAATAGCAATTTAGTGATGACAACAAGTGAGAGAAAATGGTAAAATAATTGTAACTCTTTGGGCAGCCTTTATGCCAATTACTCACACTTAATCCTCATCTTTAATTCCATTTCCTCTGATATTTGAATAGGTGTCAACTGGCTTGTTCTTGACTGCATCAGTTTTGGCTGCTAGATTTATTGGGTTTATTACTTTCATAGTAGTTACAAACTGCTCAGCTTCTTGTGAACCTTTCAGTGTTAAAACGACCATAACCTGTTCTAAAAAAATGATATTAACAATCCATGAAATGCTCCAGAAAATAGACATATGTAGCTTTCTAAGCATATAAGGCTCATTTTCTAATTCATTTTAAACTGTTCGCAACTTGCTTCCAAAGGCAGCTGATCTGCACGGCAGTTTTGACGAATTCGTTACTCAAAATCCCACTTGTGCTATTTTTCTTTTCTTTACTTGACAACTCTTACAAAACACAAAACCAAAGTAAATAGCTCAAAAATATAAGGTACTAACTAAGAAAAAACAAGTGAATTTGATGTAAAATATATATATAAATATGAGCTTATTAATAAACATTTATTCCATTGATCGTGCCTGTCGGCTGGGTCGCATACAATATAAACAGAAACCACACGATTCTGTAAAAACAAACTTGGAAGCGAAGGTACTGTTCCTATCAGTTTAAGCTGTGGCATTTCTCTACATATAGGTACACCAGCAGGATCTATCACAAGCTCCAAACGGCAGGATCTATCACGAGCTCTAAACAAATGCACAAAACTATCTCCTCCCAGATTCTAAATCTTCCAACGCTGAACCAGAACCACGTGCTAATGTTAACCCCATACATCCATGGTTGCTTCTTTCGTCTACTTGATTCTCAACCCGAGCCTCTGTGACCTGCACGTTGCTCCCATTTATTGTGCTGGTTACTTGTGCCCCTGAACGCAATTCCTCCAACACTTGGAAGTAAGCATAAGGGCCCCAACCTACAAATGGGGATGTATTGAAAATCAGATGAGTATAAAAACGCACCTTGAAACATTACTAAAACAATTTGATCGAACAAAGGCCTTTGTTAATTAGCAGACAGGCATGTCCAACCAATTAGTGAATCAAAATATATGTTAATTTCGTAGATAAGGATGGAAATTCTCTTAAAACATCGAGCCAAATTAAAAAATTATGTTGTAAAAATTGGATTGTTGATTCCAAATTATATACACTTTTAGTTTGTGTTACCAATTGTATTCTTTGGCAGACCTGCACGCGCACAAGCACGCACACATCAAAACAAATGCAATAGAGCTAAATTATGTGCAAAATATTTCATGAGTCGTAACACTGAAGAGACCGAGAAAGGCGCATCGCCATTGATAAGCACCACAAATATGACTCTACGAAAATGTAACTGACATATTGTCACAGTACCAACAAAACAACATCTCTAGGAAATATTTCCCCATAACAAAAATACCAGATATCGATTTTTCTTGGTAGCATACCTTGGGCATGGTATGGGGGTGGAAAGAACTTCAAGTAGCAAAAGGTGGCAACCGTAAGGCCTGCAAAAAATGATTCCCTGATTGTTATTGACAAATATGGTTCAACAAGGAGCTTAGTTACCATTCATTACGGCACAAACCTATGAGACCTCCAGCGAACACATCTTGCCAGTGGTGCCAGTAGTCATCTACTAGAGAAACTCCGACAAGTGATGCAACAAGTAGTGGAAGAATAACAATGCAAAGTTTTGCAACATGGCCTTTGCGATCAAATACTTGTATTTTTCCTGACAAATACAGTGAGAAAAATCCAAGACCAGCAAAGGACCCTGCATATTGAATACAAATTTCCTCGATGTTAACAAGTCTACAAGAGATTCAGGTAAATATAGTGCTTGTAAGACATGATCAACCAAGTTGTTTGCATGTAAACTATATTCAGTGAATACCAGACACTACGGTGCTACTTACATGAAGTATGGCCACTTGGAAAACTCTTGTGCCCCTCCTTTATAACACTCTTCACACCATGGCATACAACATTTCCCCATTTATCATACACCTGAGGAAAAAACTAGTTATTAACGTCGACTACCAATGGCATCATGTATGAATAAGCTAAAAGAACACTGCCCTCCAATTACAATCTCAATAACTATGAATCTAGAATGCCGTACATCCTTCCCATCTGGAAAACAGCGCCAAAAGAAGTCTGGTCGGGGTCGACCAACTGCATCTTTTATAGCATCTGTAAGAACCCCTGTTATCAGAACAGAGAACAATAGACCTGCATTAGCAAATTTTAACCGTCAGGTCCTGTCGTTCTATTGTATTTCCTCAGTAAATGTGGTAAGATATTTGAACATTCTTTGTAAAATCAAAGGTCGGAAAACTGATCACCTAGTATGGCATGGTGAAGGTCATAGACATCTCTCCTGCGGAAATAGACAACAACAAAAATTGCTATGGGCAGTGCAACTGCATACATCTAAGCATCCAAAGAGGGGACAAGGGGGGCAGGCATCACAAATCACATCAATTCAGAATTCAAGTAATGTACTTGTAAACATGGTCTCATTAGAATAGAACAGAACGGTAACAACTTACAGGGACAGCCCAAAAAGGTACTGTGCAACTTTTCAAGGGATATTTAAGATCAGTCATCATATCTTTTCCTACGAAGCGATAAAATGGATGAATCACATAAAGGATGACCTCTATCAACCCAAGAAGCATCAGTATCACCCAATCATGCATGTGTGTCCTTGCAACTGTCACTCCATGGGACCTTACAGTATGTGAACCAAGCTCAACTTCCTGCATTTTGTTCTGCTAATGAAAATAGACATCAGATGTGTACTCCTTACAGTGCGTCAGCGTAACTAAAAGACTTCGATGGCCACAAAAAAAGAGAGAAGATTCCAAAGAAAATGCTTTTTATCGGTTTTATATTACAGAACTACCAAATACTTTTATCAGTAACCGAACATACACTACCAAAATAGTAATAGTGGTGCTAGATATGTACATCATAGACATGTTTTCACAAGATAATAGCATTGCAAGAAAAAAATTGTAATAAGCTAAGCTACAATAAAAGGCAAGTAAAAGAAAATAATTACAGCACCCCCAAAAAACAAAAAGAAAATGACACTGAAACAGATACAGAAGAGAAGACAAATCAAGAAGGTGAGCTCTGCATGCAATAAAGGTGAATGGTAATTAGGAATAACAGCCATGGGAAATGACCAAAACGTTATCAATAACCAGGGAATGAGCTCTGTTGCATAAGCTGGTAAATTCTTGAACAAAATGCAATTTTGACCCACAATCGCGGCAAGCAATCTCTATGTAAGCAACGACTAGCTGGATAGATCTGTCAGAATCCAGAGACAGAACCGCATGCTTGCCTCGTTAAATAGTATGGACTGCTATGGCTGCTTTTACATCTAATAAGCTTAAGAAATTATTAGATCAATAACCAATACCAGACATAGGAAGGAAAATTCTCTGCACCGTTGGATACAAAATAATGTCTGACTATTGTTTGGTTCAACTTTTAATGAGTGACAAGAAAAGTACTAGCCTATTAGAAGGACATTTCCTGTATTGGACGCCTTAGATCGCAAAACGTTACAAAGACATCAACTTCATTCATCTAGAAAGTGTGCAGAATTATCATAAAGCACATTTTCTCAAGAAAATAACACACTGCTATTATTACTTACTCAAACAGAGAAGTATTTACTTAATTTTCTTTCAGTTACAACAGGTTTGTTAAGGAAGAAGTTTATAGAACAACTATGCTACGGCTTTATACCAGCCATACAGATTTCATCATTTCAAAAATTACACATATAAATTGGCATGCCCTTGTGTTGAACATTTAGATGTATGAACCCTAAGTCTGTGCCAGGGCATGATATTTACATCTGTCTGCATAACTGATGAGGTCCCAAAAAACAACTTTTTTGATTGCATCTAGTAACAGTTATATAATACAAAGATGGCACAAACCCATCACCGCATAATTATGCGGCATAATAATACATACATATACATATACATATAATTATATAAATATAAAAATGAAGTGGGTTTTGTGGTGTTGGATCAGTATCACACAGTAACTTGAACCAAAACAAGAAATCATCCAAAACCACAATGAATTGCAACAAAAAGGACCAAAACCCCCATGGAAATTACCCATATGCTTCCGAACTATGCATCGGATTACAATCTTACATCAAGTAAAACACGCAGAAAGAAGAGAAAGCCACTGACCTGAAAGACGACGCCACTCAAGTTTTTGAGACGAGAAAGCAATCCAAGATCCCACCAAGGCATTGTACGAACCTTCACCAAGAGCTACGATACAATACCAACTGTTTCTGGTTTCAGAATTTATTCTCAAGGGATGAAATGAGAACGCTGTAGTGACAGTGGCGGTATTGAGTTGCATGGGCGGTGGAAACTTCGTATTTCTCTACACTGTAAGGCGGTTCATCTACAAAACCAGGAGGAAACTACTTAATAAAAATGATGGGCAATTGCCGCAATAGTAAATTCCATAAAATACTTTTCTTTCTCAAGATTATCTTTGTTTTTCGGAAAAGGACCCGGAATACCTTTCTTTCTCAAGATTAACTTTGTTTTTCGGAAAAGGATCGCCTTTTCTGAATAAATACTTTGTTATGATTGTATCTGTTCATCATATATTGTGCGGTAAAAAATTATCTAAAATTTAAAATTTAAAATTAAATATAAATAGTACCTAATGAAAACTAACCGTACGATATAAAATAAACGGTCATGATCATTCCAAATAAAAGGATCCGGCGAGGATCCTTTTCCTTGTTTTTCAATCCACTTCCCTCTCTCTCCCACATTTTTCTCTCACACTTTCTGTAACTTCCAACCCGGTAAAAATATATCGGTACTTATATAAAATAAAATAAAAAATATATTTCTCTCACACACAAAATATATAACCTTTGCTATTATGATAAATGTTCTTACTATTAGAATGCTAGAACTCTATTTTAGGGTCACAAGATTAAAGACTTCATCAAAACAAGTTAGACTCCAAGCCTTTGAAACAAGAAAATCCGAAATTGGGCGAAAAGTTTTATCTATATATATATGAAGTGAGCACTTTAAAATAATAAAACTTACAATATCCCAAAATACCTCTTTTTAATTAAAATTCTAAAATAAAACAATTTAAATTAAAAAAAATTATAACTAAACATAAATAAATAATAAAGAATAAGATGTCAAAGAACAACTTGTCATACAAGTTTGTGGTAAGAGACTAGTTATTAGAAAGCTAAACCTCACTTTGGGGTCACAAGACTTCACTAAAATAAATGGACTCAAAAGACTTAGGACTGGTTTGGTATTGTTGTGCTTTGAAAAAAAGTTGTTGTGAGAATAAGCGGCTGTGAAATAAATTAGCAGAGTGTTTTGTAAACTTTTTTGTAAAAGTGTTTTTGAAATAAAAAAAAGTAGTCTGATAGTGGGTCTTTTCATTAAAGGAGCACTATAGCTCCGTGTGCTTTGAAAAAAAAAACCCAGTTTTCCAAAGCTGCAAATAGCAGCTTCAGCTTTTTCCTTTTATAGCAGCTTCAGCTTTTTCCTTTTATTTCAGCTTATTCTCACAGCAGCTTCCAAAATAAGCCATTTTTTTTTCAGTTTACCAAACACCTAAAACCCTCATAGCTTTTTCTCATAGGTGTTTTTTTTTTTTAAGTACCTCACTCCCAAACCACCCCTTAGTGTTATGGTTTAGTGGTGTTCTTCTTTTCATTTAGTCTATAATGGTATTCATGTTCACTTATGAATGAAAAGTCTTTAACTCAATTCTAGCTAAAGGCAAATTTGAACTACATTATTACTAACTCATTGTGAGGCTTATCCACTTTTTCACCCTTTGGTTTAGCTCATACTAGAAAATGTATCCACGCTTTGCTATAGGATTGAATGCATCAAACGCGACATGCACGCATAATTTTCACAAAAAAAGACGAAATTGATGGCATGTACCGAAAGATATCCTCAAATGTAGTGATTCACATAAAACACATGTGACTAGACCAAATTCAACAGAATTTACTAATGAATATAGGATCCAAAATATGGACCAACAAAGGAAAACATAGAGAAGCCCAAAAACAGACTTTTGAGCCCAAACAAAACACTGAAACAACCTCGCACTTTCCAACCGACGCCTTCGTCAGACGCCGCATTCCACCTAACGGAAACCAACGTCCCCTACAAACCTCTGAAATCCAGCCATACCATACATGGTTGAAAAGAAGACTCCAAATTCCATCAGGGAGTACAACATCGTTCGCCACCACACAACGAAAGAAACCAATGGGAAGAAACCCACTAGCATCGGTGCTATCAAATACACCTTAAAGGAAGGAGGTGGATTAAACACCCGAACCGGAGCTCTACACACCTTAAGAGAGATCCGCGAGAAATCGGGTTGTAATTGCGAGAAATTATAATGAGAAAATGTGGATGACGAACCGAATTGTTGGATCAATGAAGGATGGAGTCGATTGGAATGATATGGAGTGGATTAGTGGAAATTGTGGAGGTGGAAAGAAGGGGGGAATGAAAATAGGGATTGGGGACAATGAAATCAAATGCAGAAGGGGTTGGGGGAAAGAACGATTGAACCAAAAGGCAGGGGAAAACATAAGTTGTGGAAGAAGCAAAGAAAAAGGAAGAATAAAAAGGAGGAGAAGAGGATTGCCACCAACCTTAGCCATAGCTAAGGTTGGTAGCTAGAAGGAGGATGAGGTGAAGGAGGTCACTCACACAGAAGTGAGAAAAAGCACTTACACATAGAGGCTCTCTCACAAGACAGAGAAAAAAGATAGAAGTTTTGAGACTAGCTCATGATTTGCTTCTCTCTCTCTCTCTCTTTCTCTTTGATAAGGACTTAAAAGTCCATTAGGTTAGGAATTTTTAATGGTGTGGAAAAGACTTGCTTATTACGTTGGAGTTCATAAGGGGAATCCTTCTACTTGTGATTATTGAGCCAAAAATTTCTAGTTTTTTTTTTCTTTCTTTGCTAGGGAATATTTAATTTCTTTGTATCATTATTATTATCAAGTTTATCTTTTATATGGAATATCTTCCGTTCATTGCAATGAGCTTGATTTTTATTTAAATGCTTAATCATCATCTAGGTCTTATTGAGCTATGCAAGTTAGAGCAGATATCATACTTAACTTGAGTTTAGTTTCTTGCAATTGATATCATGAATTCTTATTTGTAAATGTCAAGAGACTATTTCACTGGTCAACTACCTACTTCTCTCTTGATTGACGTCGAGACTTTTCGAAACAAAAAGAATGCAAAACTCTCCTCTCTGGTGGGACCAGCCAGGCTGGAAGGATGGCCCAATGAATAGCCCCTCCCCCCCCCCAAAAAAAAGGCAAAGATCCCCTATAGGGTTTGTGTGAAGTTTTTTATTTTCCAACGATTTCCATAGCGCTTATAGGGTTCTTATTTGTTCGAATTCGTCTAGATATCATATAGAGAATTGACACATAGAAATACTTTTGATGGACCAAATGCCATGTCCCCTGAAGAATTTAGGGAAAAATCGATCGTCAATAGTAGAAAACAACTTGTTCATAACATATCAAAGGATTAAGTAAAATTGGTTACGATGAATTCAAATAGACATGTTTTCTTATGTTTTCCATTTATTATTTCCATGAATTTTATTTTCAAGCTTTATTTATTATTTCCATGCATTTTATTTCCTCACCCTTTTTATTTAAAAAAACCAAAGTCAGTTCTCTTTCCCTTACCTTAGCCATGTGCACAAAGGTCCCAGCGAATTCCAAGCAAGTTAACCAAAACCCAGATCAAATTTCATGAAAAAGGTTTTGAATTTCCATATGGGTCTCATCAAATTCAAGTCCTGAGCTTAAAGTTACTGGTTTCCTGTTTAATTTGATCATTTTGCTATTCGTCTTATTTCAAATTCTGGTAATTTCTCTTTGTTTTAATTAAAACCTATTTGGGTTAATATTTAATTTTGGGCATAAAGGAGAGAAAACCCAAAAGAGTTCAATAAGAAGAGCTTTGCCCGAAGCCCAGCATCGAGCCCAAATGTCCACTTCAGGACAACTTGATGACTCTCCATAAAATGAAAAGATTGTGTGCTTACAAAGGAAGTGATAACAGATAGAAATCCACCAACTCTTGGCTCAAAAACACTTTATGGATGGCATGGCATGTAAATACCAAGGGTTCCCTACCTTCCAAATTACTTTCGGGCAAGAACAGAAACAACATAAATCAAGTTAACTCATCTATAAAAGGGGGGTGAGGGCCTAGAGACAAGGACATTCAACCAATTAAATAAACAAACATACAACTTGACTCTCAACCAAACAAATACCTAGAAAGCCGTGTTTTGTCCAGACTCTGCACCCTTTTAGCCTTAGATTTCCTTAGAAAGACATCTTTTGTCTATGTAAAAGCTCTGCTACCTTTCTCTAAATGTTGTAGTATCGATCCCTCGTGTATAAACTCTTTTCCAGTCATCTCCTTTAATACTGAATCCTTTTGTAAACTGCAAAGAAAAGAGACCGCAAGACGTTTAAACCTTGCCCGACAAGGTGAAATCTTGTCCGACTCTCTTTGTTTTTGTCTTTCAATTAACAGATTTGGTGTTATAATGTATTCTCTAGTTTATATTCAAGTTATTTCCAGTCCTTTGATTACTCAAAGCCCCATCAGTTCTCAGATCTAGTTCACTTAGTGGTTTTTATCAAGAATTGGAATGAATTAAACTGATGACTTGATCAGATCTGAAACTTCACCCTTCAAGCATACAAGATAACTAAAAGTCCTTGATCTCAAGGCATAGAAAAGAACTTAACGTAGACTTAACCCATCTACAACAATCCTTTGATAAACATGAAGTTAGAAATAACTTGGGGCGTAAGTAATCGGCTTAAAATACACTTGTTCTACATCTGTCATACAGAGATGGCAGTGGCACACCTAATCACTTAGTTAGTTTTGATTGCGAGCCTCAACACCTAAGGCCCCCACAAAGGCACCTTTCAGAACTAACTTTGTTCTCCTCTTGCAGTATTGTGACAAGTAGGAGCCCAACAATCAGCCAAAGTGTCAACTCCTCACGGAGTTGTGTGCTTGAGTCAGGAACGCCCAGCCAGATTTCCTGCACGAACAAAATCAAAATTTCAATTAAAGCTTCTAAATTTCCATCTGGGTCTAATCAAATTTAACATTTTCCACCAAAGTCTCTGTTTTTCTGAGCAAAAAGGCATACATTTTCTGTTCCATTTGCTCATTTCTTCTTCATCTTCTGACCAATTCTGGCATTTTCTCAGCTTTATGAGTGCCGTTTAATTAAAACTCAATCAATTCACAAAAGCCAAATTCAATTTCCAAAAGAACTTCAAATTTTTCATTAGGGTCTAATCAAATTGTGCATTTTTCACCAAAACCTATGTTTCCAAGCTCAGAGACTTATTTTCTGCTTAATTTGTTCAGTTCTTCATCTTCCTTCCATTTTTTTTTTGTCTAATTTTTTCAATGTTATTTTTGTCTAATTTTTGTTGGACCTTATATACTAAGACTACCCAATGTTAGAATCATGCATCTGTCATGTCCCTGTCCCAAAACATCCTTAAGAGCATCAATGGTAGGTACATCTCCAATCACAACTTTTGTGACCCAAACCCAAAATTTGCTCTTGATCCACCTTATGTTTTTCTATAAAAATAAAAATAAAAATACGCGTAAAATTCTCTTAGGCTACTAAAATTGATATAATCCCACATTAGGAAGAGTCTGCAACCAACGTTCCTACAAAAAGGCATCAGCCATAGCATAGTCACAAAGTTTGTTTCATAAATATGATGAAATTCAATGATAAATGAAAATAGCACCGTTTAACAATCAATAAGGACTTCAAAATCTCCCTCCACATCCAAGTTCGTACGTATAAAGGGTCCATCTTATGTTGCCCTAGCTCTTGTCAATTGTCGTACTTTTATTTTAGAGAGGTGTATTCAATTGAGAATTTGAGAAACCTTAATGGATTTATAAATTCATGGATTTTTATGGAGTTTAATTGATTTGTAGAGATTCCATATAAAATTTTGATTCAATTCCCTCGAAATCTCATGAGAAGAGGTGAGATTTGTGCATACTTAAAATACACTACGAAATTTCTCTAATTCCCTCTAATTCCTCAACTTTCTTAAATTCTTTAAAATCAATTTCTAATTGAATACATCTGAAATGTTATAAACTTCTTTAAAATCCTAATTGAATATACCCATATTTCTAAGGATTTTAATAAACTATTTTAAAATTCTAATTGAATACACCTTGAATTTCAGAGAATCACTTAAAATCCTGATTGAATACTCCTAGATTCATTAAAAGAATTAAAATCCCTCAAAATCTCAATTGAATACCCCCTTTAGATTTATTAAAGGAATTTCCTTACCATAGATAGATATGCTAGAAGGTGGCATCTAGAAGGTGGCATTAAGAGGTTGTAATGACTTAATCATAAATTCAAATCTTATTTGAAAGATAATACTTTCGAAGATAGTTTATTACTAAAGAGGTGGTGGAAACCTGGAGCTAGTTTAGTTATATTTTGAAAATTAGTTTTCAGTTATCAGATATAATAATTAGTGTAAAATGTATTTGGCCATTGATTTATAAAGAAATAATTATGGAAATTGAAGAACACAATATTCAAAAAAATCCATTGACAAGTTGAGTCCCACACAAGTTTTTCTTATCATGTACATAAGTAAGACGGCAAATTATATAACAAACTCTTACGAAAAGCCTATGAGTATTATTTTCCAAAAAGTAAGCGTCCGTTTCAAAACGTTTTACAAAATTTTATTTTGTAAAACAAAACGACAAATAGGATTTTTTTATTTTTTTATTTTATGATTAAAGATTGCTTTTGATTATTTAATCTCAAAATGATTTATGAGAAAGAAAATATTGAAATGTGTTTACTATATCAATATCTAAAAGGAAAGATTATGTTCCCATTCCTCAATTTTTTTATTTCATCAATTAATGTAGAAAATCCATCTCCATTGGAGATCCAGGACAAGGGAAAAGGGGAACCCACTGGGCCATACTCAAGCCCATGGCTATCAGGCTACGCATTTCAAGCCAGCCAGCCAGCTCGAAAGCTGGGCCGAGCTGTCAGCAACACACATGCTAGCTGATGTCAGCTAGCCGTTAGATTTGATTTTTTTTAAAGACAAAATTAAAAAAATTATTAAAAATCTATTTTTTTTTCCCTATAAATATCTAAGTCATTTCTCACATTCTTTTCACCATTCCATACTATCTTGCCTTATTTTATTTCAATTCTTCGCATTCTTTAAACTCTTATCCGAACAACTTTTTTTTTTTAAGCAAAACAAACATAACATTCCGAAAAATTAGTAAGATTACATAAATATAAGAAATATGAAGAGTTACTCATTTATAAATATGGTAGTTTAATTCAATTAACCAATAAAGTTAAAGAACAAACTTAAAAATAATAAATTATTGAGGGGACTAAAAAATAGCCTCATTTAGTTAGAGATGATATATAAATATAGCCTGACAATGTTCATTAAAAAATAATTTTTTGCACAACTATAATTTGCACGGGACTAAACATAGCTCATTTAGTTGAAGATGGCCTTAGGAATTTTTAATGGCTTGGAAAAGACTTGCTTATTGATGTGGGGTTTATAAGAGCATCTCCAATGAAAACCCTAAATGGAGTCCCTACAACCGTATAGTCCCTAGATATAGGGACAAATGACTTCCAATGGGCCGGAATTGTAGTCCTTAAATTATCTCAATGCATAGGACTCGCCGGATACTTCAATAAAATTCTCAAATATGAGGACTACATATAGGAACTCAAATAGTAGACTTCATATTAATTTTGAGTGGGAAATGTTGTTGCTCTTTATGTTTTTTTTTCATTGTTTTTTGAACCCACCCAAGTGGGGCAACTTCTCATTTGCATTTTTGGTTTTTTTTTTTAATTCTCGCAAAATCAATGGTAGAGATAGTTTTTTATTTTTATCAATGGTTACAATAATTCAGTGAAATGAATAATATTTTTAATATTTTAGTCCCTATCAATTCACAAAACCCAAATTTAATTTCCAAAAGAACTTCAAAATTTCATCTGGGTCTAATCAAATTGTGCATTTTTCACGAAAACCTCTGTTTCTTACCTCACAGACTTAAATTTTATGCTTAATTTGCTCAGTTCTTCATCTTCTTTCCATTTTTTTTTTGTCTAATTTTTGTTGGACTTTGTATACTAAGACTGCCCAATTTTAGAATCATGCATTTGTCATGTCTAATCTATGTCCCAAAAACAGGCAAAGACACGTACAATGTAATCTTTGCAATCTCTGCAGAGAGACTGAAAAAATGAAAGAGCAACACAAAAGCAAGAAAGACAGAAAATAAGAGCAGGAGAGCAACCAAAATAACAAAAACAGAAGTAAGAAAGAGAGAACAGCACAAATATCTTCCAAACTTCCTAATTCAATGTTATTTCTTCTACTTCCATTGAAAAGGTGGACAATTGAACCAAAACTAAATAATAAATCAACCACTAAAGAAACATCCATTCTAGTTCCATATCAAAAGATGAGCAATTAAATAAGGACAAAAATAGCTCAAATCGTACACTGATCTTTTGAATGAAACCAAAGCTCAACATGAGGAGAAAAGCAGAGAGATTGTTGCAGGGAGGACTTCCATTTGAAATCATCACTATTATCATATTATGTATAAGTCATACTATAGTAAGGTTTTCTTAATTATTATTCGGGTTGTCCTCTAAAATAAATTTCTAACTCCGTTCCTAAACGCAGCCCCTCCTTTATCTCGCTACAGCCACCTCACCCCCTCCCATCGATCGAACGCAATCACAGCCCCTCCTTTCCAAATTGAAATCTGGCAAGCGGAAAGCAGGGCCGACTGAGCCAAAACAACAGGGCCACAAGGAGCCCAAAGCCACAAAGCCCGGTCTCTAAACCAATGACCGAATTATAAAGAAAGTGGAATCCATCCCAAAACACTGTTTATCCTCTACTTTAGACTAAAGTAATTATTTGTTTAAAAAAAATAATTGTTTATTGGTTGCCAAAAGGTCCTACCACGCTTTCACCTTCACCTCTCTGTTATCCTCTGTATCTATGAACTTCCGTTGCCTTCGCGAACTCATTGTTGAGATGATGGGCGTCGGCGGTGCCTGTCCAATCAAACCGTTGCTTGAGATTTTGAGCAGCCTCCATATCTGATAGGGTTTCGACCCACAGTAAGCCACTGGGAGACGCCTTCGAGTGCTTGAAGAAACTGTGGTTTGATTGGCTTGAACATGTCCACAGCTTTTATGAACGCTTTCATATCAGTGTTAACTTGCAGCTATTTCATGTTTTCTCTGTTTGTTTTTTCCTCCGGCAAATGATTGTGATGATTTGAGAGAAGGAGAGGTGGGGTATTTTATAGATAGGGAGAAGGGTTGGGGGAGCAGGATTTGCAACAACTTGGAGGGAGATTGGAATTTTCCACAGTTCTGTTTTTCTTGTTTTTCAAAATTTTAATTCACCTCAGGTGTTCAGAGACCAGTCCACTCAGAAATTACACATTGTGTAGGGCACCACTTATACATGTACCATATAACGAAAGTCAGCTATTGCTTCCAGGAATCTCCTAAGTCCGGTAATCCGCCAGAGAACAATCCTGTGCGTGGCCAGATATACAAATCTCAGCCTCCACTCGGTTCAATGTACCAAAGCATGACCAAAGATACAACACTACATTTATCAGAAACGTCGACTCTGTTGCATATAGACAACCATGAGCACCAGAACGGAATCTTGGATCCACAATAGTTATACTCTCGAAAAGACTCTAATAGAAATGATTTTGATAGATGACTGATGGTAACTTCACCGTTCTTTTTTGGCTCTCATTTTGGCATGTGAATGTGTTATCTGTATGTTATAGGAACAGAGAATTTCTTTTTCTTCTTCGTTCATGTTTTTCTTTTTCTTCTTCCTCTGTTACTACCAGTGATAGAACTCTCAAATTGTTACAAGAATTTCTTATTTTCGTAATTCAGTGTTTGCTGAATCTGGCCCTAGATATAGTGTTCTAATGATTATACAATTGTCGTTGGTATACCTCTGTAGATATGTTTCGAGGTGCTGCAAATTGATGCTTGTCATTTGAACCGTTTTCTGGTTTGTTCTCTGTCTTGCCACTTTAATCTCATATGTTGATAGCCATTAAGATTTAAGATGCGTTCACACCCAGAATCTATACAAGAAACCAAAGCAAAGTGGGAAAAAAATCATCCATTCAGGTGGACGTATGTTTGAGGAAAACGAAACAGTAATGCAGTTTTTGCTTAAGGCGTTTACCGTGGTTAGTTATTCTATTTGTGCCCTACCAGTTACTTTGAATGTGCATTCACATATAAGTTAGGCGTGTCTGCTATGTTCTTATGTTAGTCTTTGACAATCGATGCAATATAAGTTAGTCGTTGGTGACTTGCTTCTGAAGATGGGGGAATAAATACAAATATATGATATTATGATGTACAATAACCCATAGAACCACAAATATTATGTTTCTAACCTTGAACTAGCCCACAATACTAGGCCAACCTGGCCAAATTATCACAGACAAACCTCATAGAAGGTCTCTTTTCAGGGCTTTTATGAACACAAGCAAGAGCGATTTTCAGCACCGCAACAATCTCCTCTTTCATGTCTACATCAGGAGCTAGGAACGGGTCCAACAGATCGCAGAGTGGCTTCCTTTCCTCAATGCAGAGCTGAAACTGTTGTATCAAATCCATTTCCAAGGAACCAATTCTCATAAATGGCATCTTGGCAGAAATCATCTCCAGTATAACTACCCCAAATGAGTAAACATCCCATTTCTGTGATGGCTTGGTTACTTTTGATGCTTCAGGAGCTTTATAGCAAGGTCCGGGTGCCGCTAGTGAGCTCGATGTCCTTTGCACATATGGAGAATTCTGAGGTGGTGTTTCAGCCATTATTTGTTCCAGTTGAAATGACGATGATGACAAGGACTCTTCAGTTAAGTTAGCAAGGCGGCCTAGTCCGAAGTCGGAGATACGGGGTTCCATGTTTTGTCCAAGCAGTACGTTTCTAGGCCTCAAGTTTCCATGCACATATCTTCTGGGACTAAATTCATGAATATAAGCCAATCCTTTTGCCAAGCCATTCATGATTTTCAGACGTGCAGGCCAAGAAAGAGGTGTGAAGGATACCATTCCAGGTTTTCCTAGTAAAGTCATATCAGATTCTTTAGTGTGTCAAAAAAAAAAACTTAAGAATAAGATGAAGAAAAAACATATGATAAGTTGAAGAGTACTTCGCTGATTTCTGCCTTGAACTTGTATTCCACTGCCAATTTCTCGCTTCGAACTTCTACAAACACTTCATCTGATGAATCTCAGATGAAATTGGCCATTTGTAGCAGTTGAAGAGGGGAATTGGTCAAATTTAGGAGGAAAAATGGCATTGGGGTACAAGGTCAGGGGTAAATCGGCGAAAACTTCATAAGTTAAACTATAATACTAATTACCATGAATTGCAGTAGCAAGGTCACCATTTGGGATATAATCATAGATAAGCAGTTTCTCATCAACAGACCAGCAATATGCTAAAAGATTCACAATATTTGGATGCCTCATCTTTCCTATTGCTTCAATTTGATTTTGGAATACCTTGAACCTTTGGGAACCTCCATCTCCCAATCTTCTCACTGCTACAGTTCTTCCGTCTTCAAGAACAACTCTGTACACAATCCCGATCCCACTATTACCCAGAAGAAAAGCAGATGATTTCAGCAGTTTGTCAAGATCTAAATTCACCTGCAGATCCACTTGCACAAAATAGTAATGCTCCAAATTCTCTGGTACGGTATCCATGCCATGTCTTTTGAAGCAGAATAGGTCATTTCCGACCTTTAGTTTTTGTTCAAATTTGCAGCCAGCAAAACGTTCACGTATTTTGCAGGTACAAACCTTCTTGTACCAGTTGGAGAACAAAAACCCAGCAATAAAAATTCCAGCGATGACGCCTGCAGCAACAGTAATCACAAAAATACCTCTGCTTGAGTTGTTGTGTTTCCCATTCATACCAGAGCTGCCGCCTGAATTTTGAGAATTTGAGCTTTGACTGCTTGAAGAGCATGAAATCTTCAATGGCAATCCGCAGAGTAAACGATTGCCTACGAAAGCCGTTGGTCCTATATTGATCAGAGCACCATTCAGTGGAATCGGTCCACTGAGATTGTTGTAACTGAGATCAATGTATACCGTCTCAGGCAAGCTTCCTAGGGATGGCGGAATAGAACCGTTGAACAAGTTATGAGACATATCAAGGGTTGATCTCAAACTTGACAAGTTGCTTATTTCCTCAGGAATCGAACCGCTGAGAATATTGAAGGAAATATTGAGCTTTTGAAGATGAACAAAACTGATTCCCATACCTTGTGGAAGGGAGCCAGAGAAATGGTTTTGAGCAAGGACAAGGATCTTTAGTCTCTTGCACTGAACTATAGATGAAGGTATCGAACCATTGAATGAATTTTGCGAAAGATCTAATGCTTGCAGGTAACTGAGCTTCCCTATCTCAGCTGGAACAGAACCAGATAATGAATTTCCCGACAGCACCAAGCTCTGGAGCGCTTTTGCATTGAAAAGCTCAGACGGCAAGCTTCCGGAGAGTTTGTTCTCCCGGAGATTCAGATGGCGCAGGGCGGAGAGGTTCCCAAGAGCACGAGGGAAAATCCCAGAAAGCTGTTTGTTTGGAATGCTGAGAGATACAACCTTTTCTTCTCTGCATGTAACTCCAACCCATGAACATGGGGTTTGGTCTGATGAGTTCCAGGTACTCAGAGAGCTTTCGGGGTTTTTCGTTAAGGATTCCTTGAACGAAAGTAGAGCCAATCCTTCTTCATTTATACAACTGACAAGTGAGAGAGAGTTGCATACAAGGAAAGCCAAGCAAAGAACTTGCAAAACCATCCTGGAAAAAGCAAACTTCTTGTCCTAAAGAAATTATGCAGAACAAAGAAAATGGGTTTTAGGAGGACTTGTGATGGAATGCCAAAAAAGAAAAATGCAAAAAGTTCTCCTTAATGGTGCTTTTGTGGGTCCTTGTTGCAACTAATTAGATATAAGCACAATGTCTTTTTGTCTCTTTTTTCTAGGAGATACGAACTCATTGTCAACGATTGTGGTGCGGTGAAAAGAGAAAGTTTTGTCCGAAATTTCAATCAGATCGAAGAAAAAAAAGACACCACGCACCAGGAAAAATTAAAAAAATTGTGCTCTTCTTCAAACTTAAGCCTGTGTGCATTATTATCAACAGGAGTGATTAACGGTCATATGTAAAGGCAATTATGCAAGCCTTGATTATTTGCTTCAACTTGTTGATACGTGAGAAATCTGATTTACACTAAGCTACATTTGGGTGATACGTTTTCAAGTTCCAAGAAATTGAGGCCAGGTTAGTGAGAAAGAAAACACAAAATGTTAAGCAGAAGGGATCATATTGTGCAAATCCGATCCCTCTTATCTAACATTTTATGATCAATTTCTTACTAGGTTGACCTCAATCTTCCGGGACTTAGAAAATCCGTCACCCAGACATAGGGTAAAAGGAAAACAACCGGGCAGTTTACTAGTGGTTGTAGGTGTGGTCCATCCTTTGGTTTAAGCGTAATTGGGGGCGTTGTTTGTGTATTGAATTGCCGCTGAAAGTGCAAGCAAATGGAGATTTGGTGTGGTCAATTTGATTGTATGATCCTCCATGGCCCAAAATATTGACTCACGCAAATGAAGTTTGATTTGATGAAAATGCAAGGCTAATCATGTTTCCTTTTTTTTTTCCCCTAAAGGATTATTTCTTTTAATTTATCTACTCCATTGGTTATTTTTCCTTTCAATATATTTTCTTTACTTTTACTGACCAACTAATATAATTAACTGCCACGGTCTGATTTTCACCTCAAAATTTACATTTTGGTATTCTTGGGCCTCGTTTGGTAGAGATGATTGCTTGAATATTGTTCACTTTTTTTTAACAATCGATATTTACACTAAAGAAGAGGGGGTGAGCTTCGCCTCACACGGGCTAACAAAAATGTGGTTCAAATTTGCCTTTGGCGAGAATCGAACTTAAGACCTCTTACGTACAAGTGAAAAGGAATACAACTAAATCTTAGTACTAAGTGACATTCACTACGTTGAATGTATTTCCAAGAAGATATGTTATTTGTGCACTCTTTTTTACCTCCTCCTATACACTAAGTTATTATGTTGAACAAAGCAAAAAAGAATCATCAATCAAAATTAATACGAGGTGTGTAGAAAATGAAAAAGAACGTGCAAAAATCACTTCCCTTGGTTATTTTATTTGACCTCTTCATTTGTTTCTTTATACCCATATCTATCTCTGGGTGCATCGAAGCAAGCCATTAAAATCGTTGTTGATCCGGCGAACAACACATGAGATGAGCCTCATTAAAACAGATCGGTCGACTTCCTATCCAGCCATAAACCAACACCTATGGAAATCGCGTTCGTCACAAGGTGTGGAAAAATAAAATTTTTGTTTGAACAAATTCAACTCCAAATTTTGTGTTTCAAGTTAAATATTTGAGAGATGGTGCGTGCTTTTCGACAATAGTAGGACAATTAGATGGTATTTAACACACTACTTCATTGCTTACACCCCAAGTAATCTTTGAAACACCATCACGAGTTGAAAATTCAAGTTCTCCGATTGTGCTTGGCATACAGGAGATTGGTTAGATCGTTCTCCAAAACAGCAGAGGCGCACGCTTCTTCTCTTCTCTTTTGTTGCTGATGGCATGGAGTTGCAGGCAGTGTTTTCACCATGATTTCTGCTGAGGTTGTTAACATTGGAGATGAGGCTTGTGAAGTTGTTGCCGGTACAATTTCTACCGGACTGTTGGCACGCCAACACCAATAGGTAGAAATTACTCTGACCCTTCTGGAACAAGGAGGAACCGCTGGAAGGTATGGTTTTAATGTATTCTTTGGAATTCAATTCATACAGAAAGCTCTTGGCTGGTTGTTGCATTCAACATTTATGGATTGGAGATCGCTTTGCAGACCTTGAACATATTTGATGCCCCCTCAGAAACCGCCACACAAGACAAGCAGCCATGGCCAGATCTCAAAATATGGCTGAACAGCAATATAGGCAATATAGGATGGTAGTGGTTGCATGAAGAGATAATTAAGCTTGTTTGCTTTGATTCAAGTGAATGCACGAAGGTGCAATCACATCCTGCACAAGCTAACAAGAAGTAGAGAATGGGGATTGGATGTTTTGAAACACCCTGTGAATTACCGAAGGCTGTGATACCATCTTAGACAACAACTGGACTCCAAAAAGCTCTTACGAGAAGGACCGAAAATTTATACAAAGCATGTTTCAGATTGAGATACAAAACAAAAAACAGCCGTCTCTTCTACTTGTTGATATGAAAACATTCCAAATTACAGTTACAGCAGAATGATCCACACTCTCAGCCCAATGCTCACTTGATCCAGAGTTCCATGTTTTTTCGGTAAATCAAAAGCTTTAGGAGCTGCACTTATTGGAGAAAAAGCAAAGCTACAAGATCCCAAGGCAAAATACGGCAGTGCAATTTATTTAATTGATGGACTAGATTCACTTTACCGTATTAAGATTTAAGATGTAGTAAACTTCAAACAGCTCACTCATCTTTGGCAGTTTTCTTACCACTGAATAACTTAGTCAGATTAGGCATCACCTTCTTTTTCTTTTGAATGGGGAAATTATTCCGAGCTCCAGGAGAAGCAGATTTTCTATACCTCGCCCGCCTGTATGGAGTCTGGTATCCATTACTTTTCATAGCCTTTCTAGGTGTGGCTTGTTGCCAGTTTCCAGATACTACAATTCTTTCCCGTTTTTGTCCCCAATTTTGTTCTTCTCCTTGCTCTTCGTCCACTCTCATCTTTTTAAGATCTCTCATAGTTAAGTCTGTCCTTATCAGTATTTCCTTCTCACTGGCCCTTAGAGCTTCAACCCATGCCTGAGCTGCTGCTACCTTTTTATCCGCAATAGCTTTAGCTGCGACTGCACGTCCAGTCAGGTACTCGTGTTCAAACTTGGATATGGTAATTGAAACACTACTCTGCGACTCAAAAGCTCTAGCTCGTACGGTGTTCTCAATCAGAGTTTTGAGATTTTCAAGCGCTACAGCTTCTGATGATTTGACTGTTTCGAGCTCCTGCATTGTATCCTGTAACTTTTCCTCGGTTGATTCTATCTCCATTTCCATTTTCAGAATTTCGGACTTGATGCTTGCAGTCTCTTCGCAGACAAGCTCCTTTTCTTTCTTTGCAGCTTCTGCTTCTACCTTGAGCTTGTCAAGAGTGACAGATAGATTGGACACAATCGATTTTTCTTTCTCTTCGGATGCAGATACATCTTCCAACTTGGCTTTTGCTCGGAGAAGCTTCGAGTTAAGATTTTGAACCCTCGAATTTGATTTCTCTTCTGTCTTCCTTAACCGAGCTGTCTTGTTTGTTAAATGCTTATGCTCATTTCTTATAACATCCATGGAGGCCATGTACTGAAAACCTTCTTCTTTTACTGCAGCCAATTCTGTCTTTGCCGCCTCAAGTTCTTCCGTAACTGACTGTAACAGCTCTGAGCCTTCCAAGTCTTCCTCTTTCCGAAAACTGGGTTCTAAACGACTCAAGCTGTCAATCCTTTGAATCCTTTTGTCCATTTCTTTAACTACCTTTAGTTTATTCTGCAACACATGCACATCAGACATTGTGACAGCTAACTTGATTTCGAGGTCTTTTGAGTAATCAACCTGTTTAACAATATCTTCCATTTTCTTCCTGGTTTTGTCCACTGCCGATGAGAATTGACTGGCTTCCCTTTCTCTCTCAGCTTCTATATCTCCAAATTCTTTTGCAGCTTCAATCCGGGCCAACTCAGCTAGCACTTGCTCTTCAGTTGCTTCCTCAATCTCGTCCCTGATTGCCTCCACTGAACTTGTATAAAACAACGTCTTTGCATTTGAGGCCTCAGTTTGCTTCTCTGCCAGCGATTTCTCTTCTAAAATCGATGCCATATCAAGCTTAAGCATGCTTAGTTCCCGTCTCACAAGTTCCAATTCTCTCATCACTTCTGTATATTTTTTATTGTCCACATCCCCAATAGCCAATACCTGGTCTTCACGCCTACCTACGTGCCTTTGCGATTTCTTTAGTACTTCAACCTCATGTGTATGTGATTTCACCTTGGAGCTTGATTCCTCAATTGCAGAAGACAAATCTTTAGCTCTCTTCATCACATCAAGCATCTCAGATTGCGCTTGTGCTCTTAAGGTGTCTGTGTCCGTTCTGTTTTCTTTGAATCAACCTATTTCCCTGCGTGCCATACAGAGTTCCCTCACTATTGCAGAAGACTTGACATGAAATTGGTAGACAGACAGAGAGAAAGGGAGATCAGAAGCAATGCAGATGGTTTTTTGCTTACATAGTGAATAAAACTAAGATTATGAAATGAGATTTTTCCGTAGTTTCAAGAGTTGGTTAAAAACATTCAACTCTTTGCACCTGAGGTCCCAAGTTTGATTCTCTCACTGACCAACACCACTTGTATAAAAAATTTAAAATTTAAAATTTTCGGGGTTATATATGTACCTCGGAGATATATATCAGGGATTTCTTGAGGGGAGGACTAGCTTCAAGAATCCTACCTTCTTCATACACATTGTTGGCTTTTCTAATCTTCTTCTGTTATCAAACTCTCCTACATTCACCTGTTTACCGCTCTATTCATCATGCACCACAATCTCTGTCAATTTCTTCAAAAATCCATACAACTTTATTCTTCAAATCTGAACAAAAATTCTAAGCAAAAACTAGAATCTAAATACACACACTTCATCAATTGCAAGAATTTCAATTATTTATTAGCACATGTAAGGTCCATTCTGACTCTAATGTGGGATTTAGACTCTCAACAAAATGCAAGTAATTTCAGCAGCTAAAATTAACATCTTCATATATAAATATATATGTATTTGTATATATAATATAATTATATACATATATATTCTTAGAGACGGAAAGCATGAGATTAAGAATTAAAAATCTTACAAATAATTGAGATGCATGGCTCGGATGCGATTTTTGGAAGAGTGAAACTTTGATATTTGTCAGACAGTTTTAATTTTATTCCGATTTAAAGAGGGAATAAAGATAAAAGAGGAAGGACTGGCTTCGGTTCTGTCCTCAATCCAACTCCTTATGATTGGCTGATATTGAAACTACCGCCATCCGCCACCCATCTGCTTTATTCTTTTCTTCCTGCATTTTGAATGTTGCTTTCAAATATTCTTTACTTCACACCTTCGTTTTAATTTCATTTAAACTGAAATAAGACGTACGTCGGATCTTGAAACCATATTAAACAATTTTTTATATATTTTAGGAATAATATGAAGGAGAAATTCCTAAATCAGATACCAGATTGACTATTTCTTGTAGAAGTATTGAGAAGTGGAAATCAAACTTAAAATGTTCAGTGTATAAGTGAATGCTCTAACTAACTAAGTTACAAACCTCTTAGAACATTCTAAAATGCTAAATGATCAGTTAAGTTATACAACACTTTTAATGTTTTTGTGAGGAGAAATTGCAAAATCAATTCATGAAATAGTCATTTCAAGTGCTGAAAAAACTCGAATTTCTTTGATACAATATATATTTATACTAAGGGATAAAAATTTGAGTTAAGCCTGATGAATTCATTTTATATTATATATTATTTCCCTATTCTTGATATATTTTGGTTATTATTTTGGTGAGATTTTGATGTTTTATTATATATTTTTAATGTAGGACATGCAAACTTGTTTGGAGCATAAAGTAGTTAAACGGTGGAATTTTTGAGCAATTCCAATTGGAGCAGGTTCATGAATCTGTCAAGAAGGTTGTCTCAAAATTTCATAATTTTATCCTGAAGCATCCGATCATGGCGAATTAATTTATGCCCAGCGTGCAGTGCTGGCAGATTGGGCTGCAGAGCTTTTTTGCAACTTTTGGGCTGGAAGATGATGGATTTTGGACTTGGGCTCTTCTTTGAACTTGAAGAGGAGGTACTAATCTTTAATTTAGTCATTTTGGGCCTGTTTTGGAGCTCTGAAGGTCCATAAACGTAGCTATCTTTGTGTTGGGCAGATTTCCTAGTCATAATAGGAATGTAATTCCTAGTTATCCTTTTATTATTTTATTTCCTAGTTTTAAGAAAACCTTTTTTATGAGGGTTTTAATTTGGAGTAGTATAAATAAGGCTTTTTAGCCATTAGGGTTTGGGGGAGAAGGCACACATTATTTTAGAGAACTTCAGACTTTCAATCATTTTTCTAGTTAATATATTTTCTTTAGTTTTTATAGTTGTTCGTAACTAATTTCCGTTTGCTAGGGCGAAGCTATGAGCCTTAGCATGAATATGTGATTTTATTAATTTGCTTATGAATGGATGTATGCTTGCTTTGAATTATTAATCACCATGATTAAACTATCTAATTGTCTTAGTGATTGGTGACCACTAGGGTTTTTAGACAAGTAATTTGATGCAATTTCTGTTGGAACATCACCCTGAAATTGAAGAGGGCTTTTTTTGATTAATAATTGTAAGTTCACTTGATACGAACATCATGCTCTTAAGGGTTGCATGATTTTTCAAAGGGTTTTCACAAAACTTAATGAGTCTTGCATGTTTATATTTGATCTGAACATCACAGACGGGTTACATGCATGTTAGATATACGTTTTCGCTTGAACATCACGAAGAAAATATGCATTAGGAAAACCTAATCTTCAAAGCATGTATGTAGAAATTCATAAGTAATTAGTAAAATTGCATAGGATCGTTAAGGGGACGGCGGAACCCTAAGCTTTTACAATTTGGTTTTCAAAACGTTTTCCTTTGTTTTCTTTACTTTGCTAATTTCTTTAATCTTTTTAATTAAATTCGTTTTTATTATTTTTAAATTCAAAATCAACTTTTTCCAAACTTTGTTCTAAATAATTAGCTAAGGATTAGTTTAAATATAAATTATTCATTGAATCCCTATGGAAAACGACATTTCTTGAGCTGCTATACTACAACAACCTTGTACTCTTGCAAGTATTTTTAAGTGTTTTTATCCCTACTTTTGCAAGTGGTAAAAATCCCTATCAAAGCCACATAATAAGGTAGTCGCAATAATTTGGTACTGAACTTTTTATTTACTAAAATTGAATTAAGACTTTCTATTTATAAGTGAAAATAAGTATCACTAAACTAGAACGCTAAATGGATTGAAATTTCAATACGCTTCTCACAAAAGTATTCCCACATAAATAAAAAATATTGAAAAAAAAGTGTTTTCTACAAAAACATTCAAACATAATAGGCCAGTTAAAATCTTTCAAATGATTAGAAAATTAGGGATAACGGTACCATAGCTTTTCCAAGATGTTCTTATTTGGTGGAGAATTCATACTTCTTCATGCCCGACTTTGTTAAACACATACTCACAGATTTTCTTGGTTGGACTAGACTTGGAACACTCATTTGGATAAGGAAAGTGTACACACTCAGTTTTACCTCTCATATACTCTTGCTATTTTTTGTCATTGATCTTCTTCAATTCATTCAATCCAATTACCAAAAATTGAGAGAGATGTGTGATAAGTAAAAAGGGTGTACGGATAGCACCCTTAGATAATAATGCCAAAATCCGACGATCTAATTAAAAAAATTTGGTCATACGCTTCTTCAAAAAATTTCGCCAAATGATAGAATAATTTACACTAAATTTGTCTAAACTAGGGTAAGAGAGTTTAAATCCATAACATAATAAATTGAAGAAAAATGCTCTGTCTATTAAGACAATTTGCCACTTGACTTCAAAGTTAATTCTTGGTTTTCTTTGAGCTACTGAATAGTAGTTCTCACTTAGGGCCATATAGATGAATTAACATGAGCGGTGCTTTATATGCATTGCAGGCATCTTTATTCTCTTTTGTCATCAGCATATGTGTTTATTCTACATATAATGCGTTTGTATATATGGTGAAGGAACTTAACTACGAATGTGTTACCTAATTTTGGCTTTAAGACTCTGGCTCCAGAGCTTAGATTGATTCTTTTGGCTCTGGTGCTTTCAAATGTTCCATTCATATGCTTGTTTGTATGTGTTTTTGAGCTTCTAAAAAAAGTTGAGGTTCTATCGTAAAATTAATTCAGAATAAAAGGAGTGGGCTAACATTTTATAAGTCATTGCAAAGCTTGGTCATTCTTCATAGTGTGACCTTACCTTTCACATCCTCTTAGATTTCCCTTCATGTTTCGTGCTTGTTTGAAGAAGCACCTCTGCTCGAAGGGTTTTAGTTCAAGGACCATTGTCAAATAGGTTTTAATTGGGTACAATACTGAAGAAAGTTGAGGTTTCATCATAAAACCAACTGGGCAATATGGAGAGTAATCCAACTACTTATAAGCACATGCAAGGTCCCTCCTCTCATCAATGTGGGATACATTCTCAACATGCCCCGGCCTTTACGTATAGTGAATTTTCATGCCTAACATGTGGACAACACAAACGGGATGACGTGGAGCACGTGTGGGCTTTGGGCTTCCATGAAGAAAGTTGAGGTTCCACCATCCCTCCTCTCATATTGCCAATTGATTTTATCGTGGAACCTCAAATTTCTCCAAATACAACTATTGCATTATGCATAAGTTAGTACATGCGTTTCAAAGCTGAACTCTACTCTACTGTTACAAAAGCCCCCCGCCCCTCAAATATTTCATGTTCATTGAGTTTGTGGTTATATTTTTGGATACAATGATATATTTATTTACACTAAATAATGTGAAAATAATGTATTTTTGGTCGGAATGTATTTCTCCCTTCCCCAAAATAATGTGAAAATAGAAAGATTCCGGATGAAAAACAAACATTTCTGTGACTTGTGAGGTTTAATCTAAATAACATACAAAGAGAGTCTTGGCATGAAATGCAAAATAAAATAGATTTTGTAAGATTGGATCTACTGGATGTATCTTAGAAATCGAAAGGGATTATAAGCTACCACGTCTTTCCATGCCAAACCATACGACCGCGTAAAACATAATCAACATTTTCTTCTTATTTTATTTGCTTAGTATATATTTTGAAATATAATTTCACACCAACTAATACTGAGGTATTTTACGATACATTTGACAGATTCTGCAGGTAGTAATTACTAAGTATGAGACAATATACATGTTACAAAAGCAATGCCATGAAAGTTTGAGAGGAACGAATTAGCGGCTCACTAATAACTACACACACACACATATATATAGTCTCTAAATCTCATTTTATTGCGTATACGGTACGATAGGGGGCGAGGGTTTTATCATTAAAAATAAAACTTAGTGTAATTAAAAGTAAAACTACGTAATATAAGTCCAACTTCAATGGTGTTACCAGGTCTAATTTATCATTTCTTGATTGTAAGGATGTTCAAGTAATTCTACGGACATATGGAATTTGTTCCCTACAAATTGAAATTTGATATACTTTTTATATATGAGAGACAATCACCCTTTTAATGAAGTGAAAAATATCAAAAAGTCAAATTAATTTGTAGAATTTATGAGAAAGACTTGATATGTCATACTTTGCAGACCGTTTCGAAAAAAAGAAAAGAAAAACTTTGGAGACCAAGTCACACAGCGGCCAAGTCACACAGCGACTAAGTTACTATTGAAAATGGATGGGGATGAGGAATATCGAAGCTGACAATTCAAGTCTTCTAGTGCTTGTTCCATCTCCTTCACGGCAGCCCGGCCAGTATTTCACGCAACAAACCTACACACATGGCGGAATGTCAGCTATCTCTGTGGCTTGTTTGTCAAAATTCAAAATCATGCGACTACTAATCAACCTTCTATTTGATCTCTCATAACATTTTTTTCAGTTCTCTTATTTTGGCTTCGCCATCACTCATATAGGATGCGTAATTTATGGATCATGTTTATTAACTAATAGGCATGTACTACCAATCAAACAAATGTGACAACGATATATTCTACTCGAATGGAAATTAGGATTGGGCTAGGCATACAAAGTGTCAGCTACTAATTACGTATTGAACTCAAACAAATATAATATGTCACCGTCATCCATGTGATTCGAATCCGAGTCCTTTCAATTGGAGAAAAATATTACTGAACCGGTAGTACTAGTTGGTTTGTTAATCAGACTATATGATCAATCAACTCAACTCATATATAGCACTATTTTGTTCATTCACTTTATCATATATGAAAATGTGTCCACAAACCATTTATATAATATGGGTTTAGTGATTAAAACTGTGTGACAGTACGTTAATCCTATTAAAAAAAGTATGTCTCTCACCATCCCCTTCTTTCTATATCCCTCATCTCTTCTATGTTTTTCTCTTATTTTTAACACAAAAATAAAGACTAAAATCTAAAAATGAAATTATTATTAAACGGTCGTTACTTACGGATTACAACTGAATTTGTTAGTTATTTTAGGTTAAGGATGATATCTAGAACAGTCCAAGCCCAAATGTCATCCCCTTTCGATTTGTTAGTTTGCGCGTTCGTTTGCTAGTCACCGTTGCAACTTAGACCCGCAATTACTACTCATGCAAAAATTCAAACAGGTAAGGCACGCTATAAGCCTAGCTATAAAGCCCCCCTTGGTTCCTAAGTATATCATGAAATCATAAGTTCAAGTTAATTAGCAACAAGCAGGCAATTAAGATATATTCAATGATGATGATGAAGAGCCAAGTAGCTTCCCTCCTCGGCCTCACCTTGGCCATCCTCTTCTTCTCATGTATATTATATATACAAACTTCTTATTAATTTATTTTCTATTTTGTTTCGTATTAGTCTCTAATATGCATGCCTGCCGGATGCAAATATTAGAGAGGTGTTTGTCCGCCTTACATTGTAACAACGTTAAAAGTGGCGGTAGAGAGTCTAAAAGAGAATAACGATCGATGATGAGTAATGCGGATATATAAAAGCGAGCCGGCCAATGCAGTGATGAGAGCATGAGATTAGATGAATCATCATCTAAGTATATTTATAATAAAATTACTGATTAGTTATGAAAAAGTTCTTAAAATGATTTCAAATCGGTTATTTATTTATAGGGAATATGCTAGGGAGACTAAATTTGTTGACATGCTCCAATCCCGATATTCCTCCATTACCAGGATAGGCACGTGCTAGCCGTCACCCGAGGATGACGAAGCCATTTCAACATACAGGTAAATAAAATATGTAATTAGAAAGAACTATGCCAATGTGGAAACGTGTTTAGTATTAGGAGAAATATTCTCATTAATTCAATGCATAACTTTACACTTTGAGTATTTATACAAAGCTAACAACCATCACAGTTGTCATCACAACTAACAAAAAGGAATAACTAAACTAACAAACTGAACATTCCTTAGCCTCTAAGTATTATCCCTTGAAGGTGTAATTACATTTTTATCCTTAATATCCCCCCGCAAACGAGACTGGGGTACTCTCAGTTGTAGTTTGTCACGAAGAAGGATGAACCGAGGTTGTGATAGAGATTTGGTGCAAATATCTGCCACCTGATCCTGTGTACAGATAAACTGCACAGAAACTTGATTGGCTAGAACCTTTTCACGAATATAATGGTAATCAATCTCAACAAGCTTTGTTCGAGCATGAAAAATAGGGTTTTTAGCTAAGGAAATGGCAGAGAGATTGTCACACCAAATCTTGGGAGAATGAGGCAGAGAATAAGAGATGTCAGCAAGCAGTTTACAGATCCATGTGATTTCTGCAGCTGTATTTGCAAGAGATCGATATTCAGCTTCAGTGGAGGAACGAGCAATAGTAGGTTGCTTCTTGGCACTCCAACTAATGAGAGAGTTTCCAAAATATACACAATATCCGCCTGTGGATCTTCTGTCCAAAGAACATCTTGCCCAATCGGCATCTGAAAAGGCTTGAATAGATGGAACGTGAGAGGACTTGGAGAACCATAATCCAAGATCAAGAGAACCTTTAGGATATCTGAGAATACGTTTTACTGCTTGCAGATGTGAAAGTCTTAGACTATGCATAAACTGACATACCAAATTAACAGCAAAACTAAGATCAGGTCGAGTCCAGGTTAAGTACTGAAGAGCTCCAACAAGAGATCGATATTCAGAAGCATTTTCAAGCAGTGGAGACAAGTGATCCAGCTTGGTGGTACTGAGAGGGGTGCTGCAAGGCTTGGCACCTTCCATTTTTGCTTTTGCCAATAGATCCAAAATATACTTGGTTTGAGAGATGAAAAGACCAGAAGATGATATTTTAACTTCAATACCAAGAAAGTAATGAAGGGCACCAAGATCCTTGATGGGAAAAAGAGCACTGAGTTGAGTGATGACTTGTTGACAGGCTGCAGATGAGGGTCCGGTGACTAAGATGTCATCGACATAGACTAGGATGAATACCGGAGTAAGAGAACTCTTGATAAACAGAGAATGATCACTTTGAGAGCCTTGAAAACCAAGAGAATGCAGAGCATTATGAAGCTTGTCATACCAAGCTCGAGGAGCCTGTTTCAAACCATAAATGGATCTGTGAAGATGACAAACATGATGCGGTTTGGTTGGATCTTCAAAGCCAGGTGGCTGTTGCATAAACACTGATTCAGTAAGGGTGCCATGGAGAAATGCATTACTGACATCTAATTGATTGAGGAACCAATCAAATTGAGCAGCAAGAGTGAGAAGGAGACGAATAGTCACTGGTTTGGCCACGGGACTAAAGGTTTCAGTGTAGTCAAGACCCTCTTGTTGGTGAAATCCTTTAGCAACCAAGCGGGCTTTGTACCTGTCAATAGAACCATCGGGTTTCCTTTTGATCCGAAACACCCACTTACATCCCACAAGATTATGAGAAGAAGAATGTGGTACAAGGGACCATGTACCAGTTGTGACAAGGGCATTGAACTCCTCTTGCATTGCCGTGCGCCAATGAGAGTGTTTAGAAGCTTGTAGGTAGGTTGTAGGAACATAGTCAACTACAAGATGGGAAGGAATAGGGTGCTTGGTTGCAGCTAGTGCTTTGGGTTTGAATATGCCAGATTTGGATCGAGTTTGCATTTGGTGGTTGTTGATGGGTAATATAGGCTGGGAGTGGGGATTGGGGGAAGCTACAGAGGGTTGGAGCTGGTTTGAAGAAGCTGCAAAGGTGGGAATCTGGTTTGGAGAAGTGGCAGAGGGTGTATGTTGGTAGGTTGGATTGTGAGAGATGGTATGTGGTGTAGAGATAGAGTGAAATGTGAGCGATGAGGGAATATAGGATGGGTATAAGGGAGAGGAGGAGACAGGTCGGGATGGAGAAGATTGGAAGGTATGAAATGGAAAGGTTGACTCATCAAAGAGGACATGCCTTGAAATATACAACATGTTAGTAGATGGATGTAGACACATATAGCCCTTGTGATTTAAGCTATATCCCAAGAAGACACAGGGCGTGCTTTTAGGATCTAGTTTTGAGGATGTGTATGGTTTCAACCAAGGGAAACCGCTACAACAAAAAACCTTGAGAGATTTATAGTCAGGTTCTTTCTGGAAAAGAGACTGCCAATGAGAGTATCGAGATATAGTGGGTAACCTGTTAATGAGATAGACAGAGGTAGCAAAAGCCTCAACCCAATAAGCATGAGGCACTTTAGATGCTGCCAAGAGAGTTCGAGAAGTCTCGACAATATGCCGATGCTTACGTTCTGCACACCCATTTTGCTCGGGGGTATGAGGACAAGTGAGCTGATGATGAATGCCATGGCTAGCTAAGAACTGAGAGAATGCAGTGCTAACAAATTCACCACCAGAATCTGAACGTAATGTAATAACTTTTGTACACAGAGAATTCTCAACAAGTAATTTCCATTGCATAAAGGTGGAGAGGACATCAGATTTACACTTTAAAGGATAGAACCAACAATATCTAGTATAGTCATCTATGAAAATGACATAATACCAAAAACCATGATGAGATAGTATGGGTGAGGGTCCCCAAACATCCGTATGGATAAGTTCTAAAGGCTTGCGGGTTGTACAAGTAGTACTAGAAAAAGGAAGTTTAGAACATTTGCCTAGTGCACAAGCTGAGCAAAAAGCTTTATTTGAAGCATTAAGAACAGAAATACAGGATTGAGAGGCCAACTTATTCATGATCTTTATAGAAGGGTGGCCCAATCTTTGATGCCAAAGATGCTTTGGGGCTTTAACAGAGGCAGCTAAAGCTTGATGAGAATTAGCAGGAGAGAATGATGAGTGAAAAGGATAGAATCCATGTTGAACTGGTCCTTTAAAAAGCATTATCCCCGAAGAAAGATCCTTCACAGTGAAGTGAAAAGGATAAAGATGCATAGAACAAGAATTGTCAAGTAGAAATTGATTAGCAGAGAGAAGATTGTGCTTTAAATCAGGAACATGTAAGACATGCTTCAAAGCAAAAGATTCAGTAGAAGTATGTAAAGAGGATGAGCCAGAATGGAGAATAGGCAAACCTTTGCCATCTCCAATATACACTTGCTCAGGACCAGTGTAGGCTTCTGGATTCTGAAGGTTGGCATACGAGTTTGTCATATGGGAACTAGCACCAGAGTTAACAATCCAGGTAGGAGTAGAAGTGGAGGTACCAGCAACCATCGCAGAATGAGAAGATTTGCCATTGTAGTTTTGATCCATGCGATGAGGACAATCACAAGCCTCATGGTCTGGTTGTCGACAAATCTGACATAAAAGCTTTCAATTGGAAGAGTAGTTATTGCGAGCTCCACGATTGAATCTTTGATTATTACGAGAGTAGTTATTTCTGCCATTGTTGAATCTGGAATTTCCACGATTCTGAAAGTTGCCCCGATTTGGGCCCGGATAATTGCGATCCACATTGCGGCCTTGATTTGAGAACTGAGAAAGATGCTGGGCAACAAATGCTTGAGGGGTAGAGTAAGCAGGCAAGGGAAGAATACCAGAGGAGGAATTATATGCCTGAAATGATGCAGTTGAGACAGATTTCTTCCGATTGTTGAGTTGAATCTCCTTACTGAGAAGTAATCCGTGTAATTCATCAATAGTCGTGGAACCAAGACGAAACTGAATAGCATCCACAAAAGAGTCAAATTCAGGAGGCAAGCCATGAAGTGTGACTGAGATGAGATATGAATCTTCAACAGGAGCACCAGCACTTGCGAGGGCATCTGCAATTTCTTCAATTTGCTGGAGATATTGAGCAGCAGTCAATTCACCCTTAACAAGACTGCGAAGACGAGATCGAAGCTCATGGATGTGAGACTGAGAAGCAGTGGCGAGACGCGATTCCAATTTCGCCCAAAGTTCGCGAGCATAAGTTATGCCAACTGTGTAAGGAATCAAAGATTTAGACAGAGTGGAATTGATCCAGGTGAGAATGTTTTGATCATTCTCAAACCAAGTAACATAAGCAGGATTGAGAGTCACGGTGCAATTGCCAGAAGAATCAAGGAGATATTGAGGCGGTGCCGTCGTGGTTCCATCAATAAGACCGGTAAGATTGTAGCAACGAAGAATTGGAGCAAATAAGACACTCCAGGTCAGGTAATTTGTGGTTGTAAGCTTGATCGGAACCATAGATCCAATATTTTGGATTGTAATGGAGGAAGAAATCGCAGAATTAGGGTTAGGATGTGGATCGGTGGACTCGAAGGAAGAAGATGTAGCAGTCACCATAGCTGGATTGAGAGAGAAATCACGATCGAGAAGAACAAATCACGATCGAGAACAACAAATCACGATCAAGATCAAGAACATGATCAATGGATCGGAGAAGATGAAGCGGTGCAAAGAGAAGCAGGAAAAGAGGATCGAAAAAGAGACGTCGTGAGACTGAGGGCGAGTGATACCATATTAGGAGAAATATTCTCATTAATTCAATGCATAACTTTACACTTTGAGTATTTATACAAAGTTATCACAACCATCACAGTTGTCATCACAACTAACAAAAAGGCATAACTAAACTAACAAACTAAACATTCCTTAGCCTCTAAGTATTATCCCTTGAAGGTGTAATTACATTTTTATCCTTAATATTTAGAGCATACAACTAATCAAGAATAATGTAAAAGAATTAATATAAAATGGTACGAACAAAGGAGTGGGTTCTACTCAGAAGTGCTCTGATGCCGGGATCGAATGCCTCGATTCTAACTCCTGAAGGGGGCGCAAAACAAAGGGTGAGTGGACCAAAGTTTATAATACTAATACTAATAATAAGAAAACTATTTTCTTTTTGAACAGTCTAACCCCCTGTTTTGAAAACACATATATAGTACTACAAGGATACGCCAAGGAAACGAATCATACGTGACACAACAAGGCGGTCAACAAAAGTCAATATTTTTGCCTCGAAGGGTATTTTTGTAAATTCATGCTTTAAAATTATAAAAATCATAATATTTGAAGACGGGTCGTTACAATCTACCCTCTTAAGAAAATTTCATCCCCGAAATTTAAAATAACTTGCTATACATAAACATACTAGAAACTAGGAAGAAAACATATATAAAGAAGAAATCAAGTTAGAGTGGCTACATAAAAGAGAATGTCATTCCGTCACAATCGGATTGCAATGATTCCTCTTTCATGCCTCCAAGCTCATACCTTTTTCCTTCCTCAATAATAATAGTATAGTATAATACTTATGTAAAAATATAAAGTTGAAAATACATATTATTATGTAATAACATAAGGTCAAAAATATATGCGTATAATAAGATGATGAGAAAAAATAGGTATATACTAACGTAGGATTCAAATACTTGTACTGAGTTTAAAATCGAAAGTGGAAATGACTCACCCAAAATTCGTAATGGCAAAGACACAAATATATAAATATAGTAATGTAATGTAAAATATTTGCACTAAAAATCAAAACCAAAAAAAAAAAAATGAAAATGGGCCTTGCTCAAGCATTCGTAACGTCACATACTCCGAGAATGGGTGTCTTGAGCAGTATTCTAAAAATCAGCCTAGGCGGTGCCTAGGCGCTGGGCGGCGGAGCTCCAACCCGATTTAGACCAAAACGTTCAATTAGGGGGAGGACTTAGGCGGCCGCCTAGGCGCTCGCTAGGCGCCTTAGGCGGGCTAGGCAGTGCTAGGCGGTTTGAATCTCGCTGCAATTTTTGCAACCGAATCTACAACTTCCGATCTCGTACATAGCAGCAGAGCTCCGGCGAATTTATGCGTCTCTGTGAAGATGAGGGAAGAGAGAGAGAGAGAGAGAGAGAGAGAGAGAGATAAAGTATTAAACATTTCAATATGTGGTGGCGTAAGTTGGATTTGAGATCCAATTTTGAGGTTCTGAAAGTGAAAGGCCGAAGAAGAAGAACGAAGATGAGGCATGAGGGAAGAGAGTGTCAAGAGAGAAAGAGAGAGAGAGAGAGAGACTAAAAGATTAGGTTCTGAAAGGGTAAAGAAAAAGAAACGAAATTCAAAAGCTGGTGATGGGTTCTTGGGTGATGTGAAAGAGTTAGATGGTTTTAATTATGAAACCACCCACTCATCAGATGGTTTTAAATATGAAACCACCCACTTGCGTGGTTTTTTTTTTTTTTTTTTTTTTTATAGTTTTAAAAGTTTGGGATGTATATTATATGTATATAAATGTTATATAAATTATAAATTATAAATCATTTAGATAATATTTTGTTTTTTTTTTCCTAGGCAAGCGTATTAGATATGTACATAAAACATTCACATATGTATGTTCTTCTATAAGAAATAACATATTATTCAATAATTATTTACATCTGATATAGTAAATTTAATTAATTCATATAATATATAAGAAATTTACCTATATCCGCCTAGGCGCCCGCCTAGATCCCGCCTAGGCGCCTAGGCGCTAGGTGCTAGCCCACTGCCCGACTAGCGCTTAGCGTTTTTTAGAACATTGGTCTTCAGTCAAGTCCAAACCATAGCTAATTAATAACTACTGCCGTAGACAGGCCGACTTGCCCACTTGCTTAGCAAACCCAACAAATAAGCCCTCGATATTACAGTCTATAACCCGTAATACCGATAACTCACTGATGTCTTGCTAAGCAAGTGAGAAGTTCCCGAGGGTGCCAAAATACTATTTTCCCCTCAATGTGAGAATGTGCATAAAATCGTCCAATTCACGCCTCGATTGCGCTCCCGCACTACCCCAAAGTGCACCAATCAAAGCTGCTAGAAGTGCTTCAACATCCACGTACCTACGAAAAATAAGGTCCTGGAGTGAAATAGTTGAAAGATGCGTAAAGACAAACACTTGTCGTAAAACATATCTTTCATGACTAACCACGATGATCGCTCTCCTGATCGAGAAGTATAAGATTTGAAACCTATATTAGAGGAACTCTCACTCTTACCACTTCCTTCAATTGACGGTTACCATTTCGAGCCACACATAGAAATTGACACCACAAACGCCAAGCTTAGGATCTACATTTCTACCTTCACCAATTCCATGCTAAAAGACTGTTTAGTCCCCAAGGTCACTTAGAATTCTTCCTGGTAAGTATGGTAAGCTTGCGAAAGGGTTATACTCTTAATGTTACTGTTAGAATTGATATGAAACTGGGTGCACATTCCAGCCAAGTTGATCCATCGTGAATTCCTCATGAATTTAGCGAAAAACCATGTCGAGAAGGCTAAAAGAACACTCCAGAGTTTAAGGGTCAAAAAAAGTCCATTAAATAAAGAGTACAAGATATCTCAATTGAATATACAACTCAGATGCTTGAATATGTATAAATACTTAACTTGATTATGTGATAGCAATTGAAATGGTCGGACGCTAACTCAACTTGAATGATAGTCTAATGAAAACTAACGAACAAAAATATAGATTTTTCCTCGACCCAAAATTCACAAAAATTCGTTACAACGGTAGTTCCAAGAATATTAAATCACTAGTGGGTGAAGATTCGCTCGATAGGGTGCTGATTCGGTGATTGAAGGACTGACGATCTCAACTAAAAACTTTGACGTCTAAGTGGTCCTCCTAGAAAGTATATATACTTCAGAAATGATACGAAGAGAAGTAGGGTAACCCAAGATTGGCTAAGATATCTTTTAGTACCAGGAGGTGAAACTGAGATTACGAACAGAGCCGATGCGAACCAAAATGTTAGAAAGTCAGAAAGATTCAAGAATGAGGAATTCGGCCAAATAGTTCAAAGTATAATCCTCACGGATTAATAGATAGTACATATAGTATACACCTTTAATGCTTAACTTTAAATTGAGACAACATTTTTTAATTATTTCAAGGAGAGACAAATTTTAATAAAGTTTAAAGTGACATCATGGACATTTTCTCTGGTGGTGCGTAAGTGACCAAATTGCCTTTCTACGCGTGACTGACTCTTGTTCTGTCTCCATTCGATTTCGTTCCAATTTCTTTCTCTCTTTTTTACATTTGATTCGAGGATCTGAGTTCATGTTTGATTGCGTTATGAAGGAAGGTATTCCAACTAAAACCCCTGTTTGAATTCCGATTTCACAGGGCGAGTCATCGTCGATTCCGACGATTCAGATTTAACGACTTCGAATGGTGAGTTGGTATCGTTGATGAAAGCAAGAAACGTGAGTCTAATCGTGAAGTTTATCTGCAAAAAATCTTGAACAGTCATGGACTCATGGCCAACACTGGTTTTGTTCTCTCTGTTTCTCAGACCTACGGAGGAAGAAGAACGAAGAATGAGAAGTCAAAAGTGCTTCTCAATCCTTCTAATAATTCTTCAGTTGCACCAATGAAAATTCGAATGTCAGAAACAAACCCAAGAAAACTAGGAAACATGAGAATTTGAGCCTAATTAGTCAAAGAATCTCAAAGCTCAGGGTTTTCAAAACCAGAATGCATGTTTCTAAAAATTACCTTAGCTAGTTAGGTTACATTCACTGATTCCGTAGTAAAAAACCGTTTGTCAAACCGACTTGTAGATTGGAAGTTCTGAAATTTGTCCGAAGAAGAAGAAACAAATTGGAGAGGATGAAGTCGTGAATAATGAGGGATTGTGAGTTGAAGGGTGACGAAGAAGAATGGGAGGTCAGGAGGTGGGATGGTCGGTGGAAAGGATGGGTGGGATCCACTTCCCACTTAATTTTTTAAGTTAATTTTTAATTTTTAAATTATTTTCTTTTGAAAAAAATATAAACTGATTATACTAGGGAGCTTTATATATGGAGAAATTATATAAATTGATTTTACTAAAAAAATATATACAAAACTGATTTTACATATATTTAAAATTGATATACAAAAATCGTCGAAGATGAGTTGAACTGATTCTGCAAAAATAATCAATGCCTTATTGAACTAATTATGTAAAAAATGGTTGATGACGGGTTGAACTGATTCTGTAAAAATAGTTGAGGACAGGTTGAGCTGATTCTACAAAAATGGCCGATGACTAATTAAAATGATTATGTAAAAATGGTTTTAGACGGGTTGAATTGATTCTGCAAAAATGGTTTAGGACGGGATGAATTGATTATGCAAGAATGGTCGATGATAGGTTGAACTAATTCTACAAAAATGGTCGATGATTGATTGAACTGATTCTGCAAAAATGGTCGAGAACGAGTTGAACTAATTCTGCAAAAATGATCAAGCAAGAGTTGAACTGATTATGCAAAAATGGTTGAGGACGGGTTGAACTGATTCTGCAAAAATGGTTGATAACTGATTGAATTGATTCTGCAAATATAGTCGAAGACAGGTTGAACTGATTCTGCAAAAATGGTCAAAGATGAGTTGAATTGATTCTGCAAAAATGGTTGATGATTGATTGAACTAGTTCTGTAAAAATGGTCAGCAAAGAGCTGAACTGATTTTACAAAAATGGCCAATGACGGGTTAAACTGATTCTGCAAAAATAGTCAATGACGAGTTGAACTGATTCTACAAATATGGTCAATGACAGATTGAACTGATTTTAGTAATATATGATACAAATTGATTTTGCATATAGTTTTAAAACCGATTCTGCATAAATTGTCACATCCCGTCCCGGGTCCCCACCACATCCCAGACTCAACTCCACCGTAGCACGATATTGTCCGTTTTGGGCCCCAACCACGCCCTCACGGTTTTGTTTCTGAGAACTCACATGAGAACTTTGAAGGAATTATTTTGTGAAAACATGTTCATTTAAGCAACATCAATAGCATGCTAATAACAATTAAAAGGCGGAATCATGCTTGCATGCACTTAAAAACAAAACATAACCAAGAAATTCAAAGCCTAGTAGATTGGTGAACCAATAATCAACTCAAAACAAAGTGAGTTGAAATTAATACCTTTGTAGATTCCTCTTTGCATAAGCAAAGACTAATCACCCAAAGAGATAGGGCCTTCATTCCTTGCTTCTTAGATCCATGGATTTGGATGGAAGAATAGGTTCTCCAAGTTCCCAAAAATTGAGAACCTCTAAGTCTCTTCACCAAGGTTAGATTGTAGAAGAAATGAGTGACCTTGGAGTAGTAGGATTGCTAGATGTACCCTCCAAGGTGTTGGCCTCTTTAGAGAGAAAATGGAGAGACAATTCTCACCCATTTTCCCCCAAAATAAACCCTTAATTTTTGCTTAATAAATTTTTAGTTATAAAGTCATTTATATAGTCACTTCTTTAAGTGACCTAAACAACCAAACCCTAATTCATCTCACTATGGCCGGCCATCTAGGGGATTTGGGCTTTTTGGGCTTTAATGAATCTTTATTCATTAAATTGTCATACAACTTAAGTTAATGGGCTTGACGTTCGAAGCCCATTGGGCCTTAAGGTCCAAAACTATCCCGAAGGTCTTTAACGAACTTATTCGTTTGATTAATTAACATATTAATTAATCCTTGCCATAAATAAATGATTAAACCATTTAATCATTCTTACTCATTTCCGTTTAATCTTCAATCTCCACCTCTTACGGTGTGCGATCCATTAGGTTCCTTTTAGCGAGGTAGTGGGCGATAAAAACCATTTTACATCGATTGTGAATTGAAACTATTTTCAATTCTCCCTTTAGTGATTACACACGTTTAGGGCTTCCACAAACCATGAGTGACACCTAGCAGCATATCATGGTTATCCAAGCTAATCAGAAGAGGTTAGAGAACCTATTCAGTTCGGGATTACAAATGCAATACGGTCCTTCTCTAATCTAATACTCTTGACCACATTGTTTGGTTTGATAGTTTATTTGATCATGTCTACTATCCAATGTGTGTCTTGTGCTTATATGATTACCTTGAATGTGATTTGGAACGCATTCCCTAATCTCATTCATACTCTGGCCAGAGATTCAAATCATATCATAGAGTATTCTCCCTCAAACGGTTTGAAGGTTAGAGATCCCTTGTTGCGCATTCACTTGTCTCCATAGTTAAGTCACTTGACCCCAACGATGCCGTGGACACCCTCCTGATGGGATGACTTTGACATAATCAAAGATCAAGGTCTTAACCACAAGACAACTATGATGCCTCAGGTCAAAGGACTACTTTGCATTATCCCAACCATGAGTTCTCATGTGACATGGAGTATGAGAACTCTTCGTTAATCGCGTTCAGTGAACTCATTCTCTATTGAGCACCTACCGTACTTGTCTTGATGTCACACACACCAATGACTCGAGACTAATCACTCTCCCTGAGAGAAGACATAGTACGTACTGATCTTAACGGACTGTCAACGCCCAATTGGCAATCCTATGATCAGGAACGTTTAGGATGTGTCTACGAAAGAATGGTCTCATGAATCTAACTTCATTAGATTACATTCTCCCAATCACATATTCCTTGGACTTTATCGTTTAAGCATATAACATTTATATGAGACGGGTCAAACAATAATCTTTGCCTTTTATATGCAAAACTAGATTAGTTTAACATGTGAAATGTCCGTAAAGTATCATCACATGATTGGCTTTAGGGCACATTTCCAACAAACTTCTCAATGGGTCACCTATCCTGGGATTGTCTCACACGAACTCGCTTCACTTCGGAGTTCCTACGGAACCCGAAGCCAGTGAGCTCCCAAAAAGCCTCGTGCCAGGTAGAGATGAGAATATACATATAAGGCATAGATGATCCACTCCCCTGAGTGATGTGGGATGTTACAATTCATCCCCTTAGGGGCCCGACGCCCTCGTCGACACACATCTGGCCATGGATTGGCTCTGATATCAAATTGTCACATCCCGGCCCGGCCCCCCACCACATCCCAGACTCAACTCCACCGTAGCACGATATTGTCCGTTTTGGGCCCCAACCACGCCCTCACGGTTTTGTTTCTGAGAACTCACATGAGAACTTCTCAATGGGTCACCTATCCTGGGATTGTCTCACACGAACTCGCTTCACTTCGGAGTTCCTACAGAACCCGAAGCCAGTGAGCTCCCAAAAAGCCTCGTGCTAGGTAGAGATGAGAATATACATATAAGGCATAGATGATCCACTCCCCTGAGCGATGTGGGATGTTACAATTCATCCCCTTAGGGGCCCGACGCCCTCGTCGACACACATCTGGCCATGGATTGGCTCTGATATCAAATTGTCACATCCCGGCCCGGCCCCCCACCACATCCCGGGCTCGACTCCACCGTAGCACGATATTGTCCATTTTGGGCCCCGACCACGCCCTCACAGTTTTGTTTCTAAGAACTCACATGAGAACTTCCCAGTGGGTCACCCATCTTGAGATTGCTCTCGTGCGAACTCTCTTAACTTCGAAGTTCCTACAGAACTCAAAGTCAGTGAGCTCCCAAAATATCTAATACTAGGTAGAGATGAGAATATACATATAAGGCATAAATGATTCACTCCCCTGGGCGATGTGGGATGTTACATAAATAGTGGATGATGAGTTGAGCTTATGGAATATATTAATTTTGTTGGAGTTGTGAGGGCTGGGTTTTGTTTAATCTAAAGCCTTAGGGGTATAACTGGTATTTTAAAACATTGTTTTCATGTTTTTGGGTTGAGCTTTAGTTGTTTTTATGTTTTTGTCTCTCCTTGACATGTTTAAGAACTAGTGGAGTTTCTTGAAATATAATAAAAGTTTTTGTCTCTATATATAAAGCTCCCATAATTATATGGGTACATTCTTTCAAAACATTTATATGAGTTACATGTTAAAACATTTTACTTTTGGAACAATGTTGAAATTGTACCCCATAGATAATTACATATGACGAATGTACTGGTACATTCTTTTGACATGTGACGACTATTTTGTCATTCATAACAAAGTTTTCTTTTGGTCAAATTCATAACAATGTTGGATACATTCTGTTGACACTTTTTAACACTGTTTTCCAATTGATTGATACATATATATGCGTAAATGTACTTAACATTTATTAGTATACATTTTCAAACGGAATTATATTGTTATATTGATTTTTTATTCAATCAAAATTTTGAAAAAATTTCCATATTTTTTGTTGGCCCTTTTTTTTTATACCTCATTAGATGTGAGATTTTAAATACCATAAAATCTCAAGTTTTATTGTTGACATAGAAATATATTAATATTAATCACTGTTTATTACCCTGAAGTTTCATGATTTTCAACATTTAGTACATGAAATTTTTTTCTTCCCAGAGTCATATCTAAAGTGTTAATTTTGGGACAGTCTCATACATCCGTTAGTCAAACTATTAACTCTGCCGTTAAATGATGACGTGGCGCCCACGTGGACAATGACTGGGCGCCATGTGTCATTAAAAAAATTAAAAAAAAACTATTAAAATAATTAATAAAATAAAAGTAAAAAAACAAAAAAATCCCCAGATCTCCTTTGTCTTCCCCACCCCGACCTCCCTCCCTTCTCCCTCTGCACATCTGCACATCCATCCTTCCCCTTCCCCCTCCCCCTTCTCCCCAGATCCCCTTTTGTTTTTTCTCCCTTTCCCTCTACATAGGCCTAGTCCTTATCTGTTCATCACTTTCTCCTCTGCACGTCGAACTCGTACGCCACCGAATGCCCCACCTGCGCACCGATCCGACCCAGAACCCGTCGTCTTCCCCGACATCCCTCCATTTTCTCCACCCTCTCCACCACTTGCCCACCTGCACAGTCATCCTTCCACCCCTCCATCCCAAAACCCTTCCTTCTTCCCTCTACAACTTGCACCCTTTCCCTCCCTTCTCTCTTCTGCACGTGCAACACCCTTCCTTAAACCACCCAAACCAGAGCAAATCACCTCAAACCACTCCAATCAACCAAATTTGGTTGACCCATTAATTTACACCTTCCTACACCTACAAACCTGTTGATTTACACCTCATTAGTCAAATAACCAAGTTTGACTAATTTCATTACTAACTCACACCCCACCACACCCCTACTCGGATCTACAAGCCAAGAGCGACTCTAGGTCAGATCGGATCCTGGTGGCGGCGTAGGGGATGTGTGTGGTGTTGGCAGGCAGACAAGGTTGTTGATGGCGATGTGGAATGTTCTACTACGTGCAACCTCGATGAGTCCGGTTCAAGGCCGCGACACCACAGACTGAGCAAGCTCCAAACCATTCCCTCATTCTCTCATACCAAAACCTAGAAACTTCGAAGCCAGCCCCAGATTTGCTAACACCGTCGTTGCTCTGGCGGCTCAGGAACTCTTCCAACAGCCTAGCAGCAACCGTCGTGGAAATGCAACGGTGTAGTTTCGGGCACCGTGCAGACCGCCGACCATCGATCTCACCACGATCTTGTTCATCTTCGCCAGTCCAAGAGGGTTTTAGATCGGGCATGGGAGGGAGGGTTGGGTGGGCGTAGAGGAGAAAAGAGAGGAAGGGTTGGGTGGGATCAGGGGAGGTAGAAGATGATGGGTTTTTTCTTGCGAGGGGATGGGGTAAGGTAGGAGGGAAGGATGGTTGGGATCGGGGTGGGGGAAAGAGGTAGGAGATGATGGTTTTTTAATTTTTTACTTTTATTTTATTAATTATTTTAATAGTTTTTATTTTTTATTTTTTTAATGACATGTGGCACCACGTCATCATTTAACGGCAGAGTTATCAGTTTGACTAACAGATGTATGAGACTGTCCCAAAATTAACACTTTAGGTATGACTCTGGGACAAAAAAAACTTCATGTACTAAATGTTGAAAACCACGAAACTTCAGAATAGTAAACAGAGATTAACCCTAATATTAATATGCTAAGGTGTACAAAGTTAAAGGATTTTGATCAAAAATTGAAAACCACTAAGGTTATAATCAATGAGTATTAGTGGTTAGCGACCGCATCTAAAGTCTCTCTCTCTCTCTCTCTCTCTCTCTCTCTCTATATATATATATATATATATATATATATATAGCCTTTTTAGTCAAAATGGTCATTAAGATTTGCATAACACATAATTTTGGTCATTGAGATTGAAAATCAATAGAAGTAGTCCCTGAGATTGTCCACCATCCATTATTTTGGTCATTCTGTTAAAAAACTCCATTAAGTTGAGGGTATTTTTAGCCAAAATGGTCTCTGAGATTTGCATAACACATAACTTTGGTTCTTGAGATTATCCACCATCCATCATTTTGGTCATTCCGTTAAAAAACTCAGGGACCACTTAACTGAGTTTTTTAATGGAATGACCAAATTAACGGATAGTGGACAATCTCATCGACTACTTCTATTGATTTCCAATCTCAGGGACTAAAGTTATGTGTTATGCAAATCTCAGAGACCATTTTGCTAAAAAGCCTATCTATATATTCTCCTTCTATTCTGAGAGACAAAAAGCATGAGATTAAGAATTAAAAAACTTGCAAAAAAAATTGAGGTGAATAAGGGAGGGATTGTGATTTTGGAATAGTGAAATTTTTGCTTGGAAGGCACAGAGAGAGAGAGAGAGAGCAAACTTTGATATTTGTCAGACAGTTTTAATTTTATTCCGATTTAAAGATGTTGGTTCTATCCTCAATCCAACTCCTGATGATTGGCTGATATTGGAACTACTGTCATCCGCCACCCATCTATTTTATTATTTTCTTCCCGCATTTTGAATGTTGCTTTTAGGGTAAATATCAGTTTACTACCATCAAATTTCGTGGTTTTCAACATTTAGTACATGAATTTTTTTTCGTCCTAGAGTCATACCTAAAATGTTAATTTTGGGACAATCTTATATATTCGTTAGTCTGGTTATTAAGTCTTTTGTTAACTGATAACGTGGCGTCCATGTGGACAATGACTGAGAGCCACGTGTCATTAAGGGGTCCACGTGGAAATTAAAAATTCAAACAAAAAAAAACCCAAAATTTTAAAATTCAAAACCACCTTCCCATTCCTCCTCTGCAACACTAAATCTTCTTCCAATCCGCCAACGCCACCACCACCATGTCCAAAAAATCCAAATCATGATACAAAATCCCAAAACTTAAACAAAGCCCAGCACCTCCAATCCAAAACCTAACCCCACCAGAGTTCCAATTCGCCATAGCCAATCTCAGATCACTCAATTAATTGGATTCAAATCCATGAAGCCCTTTACCCTCGAAACCCTAACCTACATTAGCGTCGTAGCATCCGCCTCTTATGCTACCATGGCTAAGCGCACCAACACGAACGTCTTCGACTTCGCCAACGCCCTCCACGACTTGTAGTCCGTACGGGGATTTATAGGCGCCTCAGCCCTCCACGAAAATAGTGTATTGGGTTCGACCATTTTAAGCGATCTTGTAGGGTTCGTGATGTGGAATCAGGAAACCCCCTTCGCCAAGCCAATTCCGCGAGTGGAGAATTGGGCGCGGAGAAAAGGGGAAATGAGGTTCCATTCCGCCAGAACTAGATTCTCGTAGTGGCTTGCACGTGCTGAGATGGCTGCCAGTGTTTCCAGACATCGGGAAGGCGGTTGGGAAGAAGAGGAATGGGAAGGGAGTTTTGAATTCTGAAATTTTGGTTTTTTTATTTTTTTTTTATTTTTTTATTTTCACGTGGACCCTTAATGACATGTGGCGTCCAGTCATTATCCACATGAGCTCCATGTCATCAGTTAACGAAAGACTTAACAGCTAGACTAACAAATGTTTGAGACTATCCCAAAATTAACACTTTAGGTATGACTCTGGGACGAAAAAAATTTCATGTACTAAATGTTGAAAACTGTGAAACTTGAGGATAATAAACTGAGATTTACCCTTTCTTTATTTTAAGTATAATACAAAGGAGAAATTTCTAAATCAGATACAAGATTGATTATTTTTTGTATATATAGTAGGCATAGCAAACGGGTCGTGTCTGTCGTGTTCGTGTCGTTTTCGTGTAACACATGTTATCTTAACGGGTCGTGTCGTGTCACACCCGTTATCTTAACGGGTCCTTAACAGGTCGGGTCACTTTACCCAACCCGACCCGTTAAGAAAAATATAATTTTTTTTCTTAAATTTGCACATACCACACATTGCCACATAAATATTACTTCAAAACATTAAAACACATTTGTCGTTTAAGTACTATATCTACACTCGAAAATAAGAGCCTAAAAAAAAACCATCCATACACTACTAGTCTATTACAAAATATTAAATGTGCAAGGATATGCAAAATGAAAGAGTTTTTGTTTTCAATGTTGTGAAGTTTTTCTCAAAAGTTTAAACCTTACCAATGAAACTCAAAGCTTGCATGTTATTCATTTTACAAAATCCTCAATTTTCATCGATCATCATGAAGAAATTGTATTGGAACTTTGGCATGATCTATTGCCTTCAAAAGTTATGTTGATGATGTTTTCAGTAAGGTTTTCCACATCATAACTCTCTTTCGCATAAACTAAATATAGAAAAATCAAACATTAAAAACCATTCAAATTATGAGAATTTTACCAAAATAATTATGAAAAGAAATAAAACAATAGTACTATACCATATAAAAATATATTAGCCTCCAACCTAATGCACAATGGACGGCTGAGATTAAATCTCAGCCGATCCAATGGTCTCCAATTTTTTAAAATTATATTTAATATATATATATATATATATATATATATATATATATATATATATATATATATATATATATATATATATATATATAGGGATAGGATCAAGGGACAAACATTTTGACAAATATTTTTACACTTCTTTTAAACCTTTAGATTACAAAACATCCAAAGGTCCATATTCATTCATTAAATGACATGGATGCTTAAGTGGATTTTAACTAATATTAAACATAAAAATAAAATTCAAAAAGCATAAAATATGGAAGGTAATTAAAATTAAAATTAAAAAGGAGAGAGGAAAATAATAAAGAATATAGGATTGTGTTTTTTGCTTACCTAATGGTGATTTTTCTGTAGATATTAAGGGACTTTTGGCAACAATCTCATCCAAGCTTTGCATACGCAATCGGCAAATTAAAAAGAGATTTCATTGTTTTTGTTATTGGTTCAAAGTCTGCAGGTAGTTTGTTTTCATGATTACAACTAGTTAGGGTTTATTCCATTTTTAAAATTTATTTTTAATTTTCCAGAATTTTTTTTTTCAGTTTTAATTTTTGTCATTAATAGTAGTTAAAATCCCTTAAGCATCAATGTCATTTAATGAATGAATATGGACCTTTGGATGTTTTGTAATCTAAAGGTTTAAAAGAAGTGTAAAAATATTTGTCAAAATGTTTGTCCCTTGATCCTATCCCTAAATATATATATATATAATTATTATAGTTTTTAGGGGTATAAAATTGTTACATTAATATATATAATTATTATAGTATTTTTTTAGGGTTATAAAATTATAAAATTAATATTTTGCTTATCGTGTATCATGTTATCCACATGTATATCCAAACCAAACCGTTATCTTAACATGTGCTTATCGGGTTACCCAATAATGACCCGATTTGTTATTGTGTCGACCCGAACACTTGTTAATTTCGTGTTGTGTCGTGTCGGGTTATCGGATTGTGTCAGGAATTACCAAACCTAATAAATAGTATAGAGGTGAATGCTTTTAACTAACTAAGTTTCTTAGAACATTCCACCTAAAATGATAAAATTATTAGTTAAGTTATAGAGCACTTTTAATGTTTTTTGTGAGGAGGAATTGCAAAATCAATTCGTGAAATAGTGATTTCAAGTGTTGAAAAAGTTTGAATTTCTTTGATACAATAATATATTTATATTAAGGTATAAAAATTTGAGTTAAGCCACATAATAAGTCAATCGTAATAATTTGGTACTAAACTTATTATTCACGAGAATATAAGACCTCATATTTATAAGTGAAAAGAAATACCACTAAATTTTAATGCCAAGTGGTTTGAAATTTCGATATGCTTCTCACAAAAGTATTCCCACATATAGAAATTGAAAAGAAAAGTGTTTTCTACAAAAGCATTCATACATAATAGGCCAGTTAAAATCGTTCAAATGATTAGAAAATTAGGGATAACGATAACATAGGGTTTTTTTTTTTTTTTGGCAAACGATAGATTTTGTAAGATTAGATGTCAAATTACCCACCGACGAGATTTGAATCCACGCCATCATGTAAAGGCTTAACACATTTCCACCACTACGTAACATAGGTTTTTACAAGATATTCTTTTTATTTGTGGGAGAATTCATTACTTCTTCATGCCCGACTCCATTAAATACTCACAGATTTTCTTAACTGGACTAGATTTGGAACAATCATTTGGATAAGGAAAGTGCAATTTACACACTCAGTATTACCTCTCATACACCTTTATATTAATTTTTTTGTCATAAATCCTCTTCAATTCATTCAATCTAACGATCGAAAAATTGAGAGGGATGTGGAGAAGTTAAAAAGGGTGTACATATAGCACTACCCTTGGATAATAATGTCAAAATCCAACCATCTCATTAAATCATATACTTCTTCAAAAAAATTCGATAAATGATTGAATAATTTACACTAAATTCAACTAAACTAAAAAGGGAGAGAGTTTAAATCTGGAACGTAGTAAATTGTAGAGAAATGCTCTATCCATTAAGACAATTTGACACTTGCCTTCAAAGTTAATTCTTGGTTTTCTTTGAGCTACTGAATAATAGTTCTAACTTACTTTGGGCCATATAGATGAATTAATATGAGTAGTGCTTTATGGGTGCGTTTGTTGCACCGGACTGTCTTAGATTGGACTAGCTTCAAGGACTAAGCTGGACTGGCTTAAACTAGACTAAGCTGGACTAACTTAGTGAAGCGTTTGGTGCAGTGTCTCAGACTTAACGTAATTTTATCAAACCCATTAACACAAACCTGATTAACAAGCTGGTGGGGCTAGATAAAGGGGACGGTGTTGGAGTTGCGGGTCAAGGCTTTGCTGCCCTTTTTAGAGTTGCATCACGAGTTTGAAATTGAATAAAAAAAAAATACAGGAAATGAAATAAATTAACCTACATAACTCCTTGACGGTATTGAATCGAAGACGGCGAGTGCGAGATCTTCCTCGGGGGTGGATCGGAGGACGGCTAGAGTTGGACAGACAACGGTAAGAGCGGGATCTTCCTCAGTTCAAAATTATGGGTTCAGGGTGAGGATAGAGGGAGAAAGTGGTGGTAGGTTGGTGGTATGGTCTCGCTGGAGTTGGCGAGTTGTGGTGTGATAGTGGTTGTCGGTGCTCAAAAGAACAGAGAGCAAGAGAGATAAGAGCACGATGAGGACTGAGGACGGAGTAGATGAGGTCTTAGCAATCCCATGGGTATCGGGGGGTTTGGCCAAGAACTCTTAGCGAAGGAGTTTGTCCGTGCGAGTCCCTCTTAGTCTCATTAAAGATAATCCTAGTACAAAACAAACACTGAATTAGACTAATTGTTAGTCCAGTCTAGTCCAGTACCATTTAGTAAGGGCAAACAAACGCCCCCAATATGTCTTGCAGGCATCTGTATTTTATTTTGTCATCAGCATATGTGTTCATTCTACATATAATGCGTTTATATGGTGAAGTGAGCTTACCTACAAATGTGTTAGCTAATTTTGGCTTTTAAGACTGTGACTCTAGAGCTTAGGCCATCTCAAACAGATCCAGCCAGAGGGCCAAAAATAGTCCAAAATGACACGAAAAACAGTCTTCAACTGAGGGACAGGCCAAAGGGCTCGTGGGCCTCACCGGGCCAAAAAGGAGAAAAAGGGCAACTGGCTGGCCCAAATGAGCCAGCCAGCTAGCCCCAGGCCGGGCCATAAATTTGAAACCAACGGCTAGCTGACGTTAGTTACCGTTGGATTTGAATTTTTTTTGAGCCAAAATAAAAAAAAAATTATAGCCCGAGAAAGGTATGATTAGTTCAATGTTGGGGTGTTCCTTTTATATGCCCGTTTGCTTGCTCAATTCTCTCTCACGATCGATGTGGGACTATCTCAAACTAAGTTGTACTAGTAATTGGTCAGTTAAATTAACAATTAATTTAACATACAACTGTTAATCGCCGCAAGTAGACATGAAAGCGGAGTCAATTACTACGATGAAGTAAGTGTTTTCACAATTTATTTTAAATATTTAATTATATTACATTTAATTTGTTGTTGTTGTGGTTGTTAAATTTAAGTTGTTGTAATTTTTAAATTTAAATAATAAATTATGTTTGGCCCTTTGGCCCCCTCGGTTGGAGATAGTTTTTTATCACATGGCTATATTTGGCCTATGACCCTCTGGCCCCTCGGTTGGAGATCGTAAGAAATGTGGTCATGCACTGTTCATTAAAATATTAATTTCTTGGAGGGCTATAAGGCTAAAACGAGCCATCTAGTCCTCCTTCGGTTGGAGATGGCCTTAGATTGATTCTTTCAGCTCTGGTGCATTCAAATGTTCCATTCATTTGCTTGTTTGGCCGTGCTTTCGAGATTCTAGAAGAAGTTAAGGTTTTACCGTAAAATAAATTCAGAATAAGAGGTATGGTCTATCTCTTTATAAGTCATTGCAAAGTTTGATCCTTCTCTATCGTGTGACTTTACCTTTCACATCCTCATAGATTTCCCTTCATGCTTCATGCTTGTTTCAAGAAGCACCTCTGCTTAAAGGGTTTTAGTTCTAAGACCATTGTCAAATAGTTTTTAATTGGGTATAATACAACTACTGCATTATGCATAAGTTAGTACGCAAATGATATAAGAAAAGTAAATTAGTATCGAACTCGTTATTAAAAAGAGTCTAATTTAAGACTTATCTATCATTAAAAAGATTCTAACCTAAGACTTATTGAACTCGCCAATAAGTTTAGTATCAAACACGCCATTAAAAAGTTTTTGGAGGCTTTTGTCATGTTTTGTTTTTGGTCATTATGTGTTTTTTCGTTCCCTGAAATAGTGTGAAAATAGATAGATTCCGGATGAAAAACGAACATTTTTGTGACTTGTGAAGTTTAATGACAAATACATACAAAGACAGTCTTGGGTTTTATTTTTGGTCAGAATGTGTTTTTTCCTTCCCCAAAATAGTGTGAAAATAGAAAGATTCCGGATGAAAAATAAACATTTTTGTGGCTTGAGAGGTTTAATGACAAGTACATACAAAGACAGTCTTGGCGTGAAATGCAAATAAAACAGATTTTGTAAGTTTGGATCCACTGGATGTGTCTTAGAAATCGATGGGGATTATAAGCTTCCACGTCTTTACATGCCAAACCATACGACCGCATAAAACATAATTAACATTTTCTTCTTATGTTATTGCTTAGTATATATGTTGAAATATTCAACATCGATCGTATTTTTTAGAAAATAAAAGTTTATATATGTTGAAATACCAATGTCTTTTGTGATAAAACCATTACATGATGGATTGTGCATGTGGTAATTACCAAGTAAGGAATAATATCAATGTTGTTGGTAGTGGACCTTCGACCCGTCTCTCTAATAATTCTACAATATATGCATGTCACAAAAGCAATATCATGAAGGTTTGAGAGGAACGAATTAGCGGCTCACTAATAACTACACTCACACGCACGCGCGCACGCACACATTCACACACACATATATATTGTCTCTCAATCTTCATTTTATCACGTACACAATACGACATAGGGTGAGGGTTTTATCATATAAAGAAAAGTGTAAATAAAAGTGAAACTACATAATATAAGTCTATCAGTGTATCTTCAATAGAATCACAAATCCATTAACACCAAACCGGTTTGACCAGGTCTAATTTATCATTTTTTTTTTCTTTTTTTTTTGAACAAAGGATATTATTTACACTAAGGGAGAGATGGTGAGTTTATCCTCACAATGAACTAGTCATAATTTGGTTCAAATTCGCCTTTGGCGATAATTGAACTTAAGACATTTTATTTACTAGTGAAGAGAAATATCATCAGACCGTAGTACTAAGTGGCCTAATTTATCATTTCTTGATTGCAAGGATGTTCAAGTAATTCTACGAACATGTGGAATTTGTTCCCTACAATTTGAAATTTGATATACATTTTATATACGAGAGATAATGACCGTTTTAATGAAGAGAAAATATCAGAAAGTCAAAAAAAAAAAAAATTTAGGCAAAAAAGTCAAATTAATTTGTAGAATGAGAAAGACTTGATATGTCATCTCTAAAACCTTCAATCTTAAAAATCCTAATACTAAACAAATTTAAACAAAATTAGATAAAAATGTAATAGAGTATTATGACTAATATGTACTAACTTTGCACACCGTTTAAAAAAAAAAAAACTTTGCAGACCAAGTCACACAGCGACTAGTTATTATTATTTTTTAACAAAGATAATATTTACAGTAAGGAGGAGATGTGGGTTTAGTCTCACAATAGGTTAGCAATAATATGGTTCAAATTCGCATTTGGCGAAAATCGAACTTAAGACCTCTTACTGACAAGTGAAGAAGAATACTACTAGACTGTAGTATTAAGTGTCACTATTAAAAATGGATGAGATGAGGAAAATCGAAGTTGACAATTCAAGCCTTCTAGTGCTTGTTCCATCTCCTTCACGAAAAAAAATTCATTGTGACCAGAATATTGGTAGTACATCACGTATTTTTATAGAAGTGATGAGAAATTTTATTTTTTAAGTTATTAACTTTTTAACACACATATCCCACAATTTATATCGTGACACATGATATATCATTCTGTGTTCCGATCACGTTGAAAAATCACTCCTCCTTCATGGCAGCCCGCCCAGTCTGTCACGCTACAAGCCTACACACATGGCAAGACCTCAGTTATCTGTGTGGCTTGTTTATCAAAATTCAAAATCATGCGACTACTAATCAACCTTCTAATTGATCTCTCGTGGCATTTTTTCAATTCTCTTATTTTGGCTTCGCCATCACTCATATAGGATGCGTAATTTATGGATCATGTTGATTAACTAATAGGCATGAACTGCCAATTAAAAAGCTATAACAAATATTTTACTCATTGGACATTGGTATTGGGGTATATGCCACATAATGGGTCAGGTACTAAATACGTATTGAACTAAAAAAAATATAATACGTCATTGTCATTCATATGATTTGAATCTGAGACCTCTCAATTGAGAGAAATATTACTAAACCGTAGTACTAGTTGGTTGGTTAATCAGACTGTATGATCAATCAAGTCAACTCTTATATAACACTATTTTGTTCATTCACTTTATCATTATTATATGGCCATAGTTTTTTCTTGGTCCTTGTGGTGACACGACATTTTTAATATGACCCTCATGGTGAAAATGTTGTTAATTAAACCCTCGTAGTGAGCCTTGTTAGCAATTGAGCTCCAATCCAAACTTCCGTTAGTCTTTTGTTAAATAAACTCATGTGACCGTCACATGGAGGGGTCAAATTCATCATTTCAATCCAAATTACATTGTATGCAGTGGACATCTAGTATGACTTGGGAATTAATCAAAAATAGATTTTACAAAAAAAAAAAAAAAAAAGAAACGCTTGAAACTAAACCTATAAAACCATGTCAATGGCTAGGAGAGGTGAATGTGAAGTCTAGCCTAATTTCTTAAGTATGATTTTGTTTGGAAATCCTAATACTTTTAATAAACTATTGTTTTTTTTTTCAATGCCAACACGTCTTTGATCATGAGTTAGAGACTTAGTCTTATTTGAATTTCAATTCTTCTATCAATTTGTACCCTACCAAAGCAGTAGCACCAATGGTCTAGTGGTAGAACAGTACCCTGCCACGGTATAGACCCAGGTTTGATTCCCGGCTGGTGCTTTTAAAGACCCCACTTAGTGGAAAAAGACTTTGTTGTTGTTGTTGTTGTATCAATTTGTACCAATTTGCATATATGCCTTTCAATTTTGTCTTTAATTGGTGGTGTGATTTGATGCAGGTCATAGTCTTGCAGTACACAACCTTTCAATGCACCTTGGAAACCTCCTGGAATGACCTCTGCAATATCATTAAATGCTAAAAATCCTTGGAGACCTTCTGGAATGGCCCCAATGCACAACATGCAAAATCAACAGATGAAAAAGCACAATACCTTGCCAAAAAAAAAAATGATGAAGTAAAGGGAATTGATTTTGTTTTGTGAAAAACTAGATTATTTGTTTATTTTGTGGAAAACATTTTTAATGACTTTTTGTTATGATGAACCACAATATATTGTGGAAGACATACTTTTATCTTTGTTTTTGTTTTGTTTTTTGTTCTTTGTTTTTTTTTTTTTTTTGGTTTTTGGGTTGGATATATGCTTTTGTCATTAGTGTGCAAAATACATTATGGTATGAGAAATGATGAAGTTATTTTTTCTTTCGTGAATGGTTAATGTAAATTATCTCTCCGTTGTTTCAATTTGCTTTGTACACTGGAATCAAATGCCAACTCACAAGAGAAACAAGTGTATGTCATAACTCGCCTAGAAAGAACACGTATACGGTATACCTAAGTCATGCTAGATGTCTATGCAATAGGATGTAATTTGGATTGAAATGATGAATTTGACTCATCTACGTGATAGTCACATGAGTTTATTTAACGGAACACTAACGGTAGTTTTGGATTTGGACCTTAATTGCTAACAAGGTGAACCACGGGAGTTTAATTAATAAAATTTTCACCACAAGGGTCACATTGAAAGTGACGTGTCACCACAGGGACCAAGAAAAAAATTTGGCCTTATTATATTGTATGAAAATGTGTCCACAACCCATTTATATAAATATGGGATTAGTGATTAGAACTGCGTGATAGTACGTTATAATCCAATTAATAAAAGTATGTCTTTCACCATCCCCTTCTTTCTCTATCCCTCATTTCTTCTATGTTTTTTTTTCTTCCTATTTTTAACACAAAAATAAAAATAAAAATAAAAAACGAAAAACAAAATAATTATTAAACGGTTGTTAGTTTTACGGATTAAAACTGAATTTGTTAGTTAGTGTAGGTCAAGGATGATACCAGTCTAAGGCCAAATAATTCTTTATCTATTTGTTAGTAATTCTTTATCTATTTGTTAGTTTGCGCGTTCGTTTTACTAGTCACCGTTGAACTTAGACCCGCAATTGCTACTCATGCAAAAGATCAAACAGGTTAGGTGCGCTATAAGCCTATATAAAGCCCCCCTTGGTTCCTAAGTTTATCATCAAATCATAAGTTCAAGTTAATTAGCAACAAGCAGGCAATTAAGATATATTCAATGACGATGATGAAGAGCCAAGTAGCTTCCCTCCTCGGCCTCACCTTGGCCATCCTCTTCTTCTCAGGTATTATTATACAAACTTCTTATTAATTTCTTTTCTATTTTGTTTCGTATTAGTCCCTAATATGCATGCCTGCCGGATGCAAATATTTGAGATGGGTTAGTCCACGTTATATTGCAACAACGTTAAAAGTGACTGTAGGAAGTGTAAAAGAGAATAATGATAGATGATGAGGAATGCGGATACATAGAAGTGAGCCGGCCAATGCGGTGATGAGAGCATGAGATTAGATGAATCATCATCAAATTATATTTATAATAAAATTTTACTGATTAGTTATGAAAAAGATCTTAAAATTATTTCAAATCGTTTATTTATTTTTTATTTTTTTAATTTGATATATTTTACAATTGTATGTAAGATTTTCTGTATCAATATTCTTAGCATCTAGTTTTATGTTGAATATAAATGCAGGTGCACATGCAGCGAAAATCACTTTCACAAACAACTGCCCCAACACTGTCTGGCCAGCAACCCTAACCGGTGACCAAAAACCTCAATTATCACTCACCGGGTTTGAACTAGCATCCAAAGCTAGCCAGTCAGTGGACGCTCCATCCCCATGGTCTGGTCGCTTCTGGGCCAGAACTAGATGTTCCACAGATTCCGCTGGAAAATTCTCTTGTGAAACTGCAGACTGTGGCTCTGGCCAGGTTGCATGCAACGGCGCAGGCGGAGCTCCACCAGCAACTTTAGTAGAAATCACAATCGCAGAAAACGGGGGTCAAGATTTTTACGATGTTAGCCTTGTTGACGGCTTCAACTTGCCCATGTCCGTTGCCCCACAAGGCGGCACCGGCGAGTGCAAGGCCTCAACTTGCCCTGCGGATGTTAACGCGGCATGCCCGGCTGAGTTACAAGTGAAAGCGGCTGATGGAAGTGTCATCGGTTGCAAAAGTGCTTGCGTGGCTTTCGGTGAGCCGAAGTACTGCTGCACGCCGCCGAATGATCAGCCGGGGACATGTCCTCCCACAGAGTACTCTCAGATCTTTGAGCAGCAGTGCCCTCAAGCTTATAGCTACGCTTATGATGATAAAAACAGCACATTCACCTGCAATGGCGGACCTGACTACGTCATTACATTCTGCCCATGAGCATGTAATGAAATGGGATTTACATATAGATGATGTATCTCTCTTTACGTAGCAAATAAAGGAGAAGAATAAATAATGTGGAAATCTTGACACATTGATGATGTCAAGAATTTGTAATATGAATTACAAGATCAAATAAAGGAATATATATATGTTATTATTTTATTTCGCTCAAAGTTCTTTGTTAAAAAAGATGATATATTTTATTGTGAGGCTAAAACCATCCATTTTTAGTATAGATAATATCGTTTGTTAAAAAAAAAAGATATATTTCATTTATGAAAAGAGTAAATACAAGATTTAATACAAACGAAGAATATGAATCCAATATATATAAGAGGAAGCTTGCAAACAAAAATATGAAATTATAACATAATAAACCCAAGTTGCAAAAATTGAAAGAAACGAAGGTTCCTTGAAGCCAATGAATCTAAAGAACTTTGAACGCGTCATCAATCACCTTGAGCCTGAATTGTAATTACCACAATCTCGTTCACCTTAATCGCCTGCGTATTAAGGAACTTGATCCTAATAGGCTTGCAATGATGAGATTGAAAAGATAACCAAATATAATAAAATACGGAACATATTCTCATATATATTTCACACAAAAACAACTAAGGGTGAAATGACAAGTATACTCTTTTTATGTTAATTAAGTTTAATTAATCACTTCATAATCATTGGTAATCAAAGTTTAAAAAAATGCTAAGCGCTACTTAGGCGGTTGGATGGGGCATAGCTCCTTGGTGGGGCCTAAATGGGGGCCGGGGCGAACTAGGCAGATTTAGTAAATTTATTACATATCGTATAAATATGTCAATTATAAAGTATAAAACATTGAAAACATGGGGCACACACATATAATGAGTGTTCATCAAAGTATTCAATAAGTCTCTTACAATTGATTGAAAAAATGAAAGTTATTCAATTTTTTGTCTAAGTGAGAGTCACGACCTAAGTAAAAAAATTTAGAACAGTGTTGGTAATATGACAATTAAATATAAGTTTAATTTACCCCACTTTTTGCTTTACACATGCATAATAACTATATTTTAGTTTGCATGGGAGATGTGGGTTAAGTCATATAAAGAGTCTACAAGAATAATTTGGCATCGAACTCGTCATTTATTGGGTTGAATTTAGGGTCTCTTACTTATAAGTAATTATAACGATGAGTCTAGTATTCTGTAACGCCATGAAATGGACTGTGGATGCAAATTTCTTCCTCCTCGATCTTGGACGATTTTGCACATACAAAACAATTAACACCTTAGGTTAAGGTCAAGAGCCTCACGCGCCCACGATGAATGGGGGGGCTTTGGCCGAAGAACCTCCGATGCCAAAGTTAGAATTTAGAGAGAAAGAGTATTTAGAGAATTTGGGATTTTTGCCAAAGTGTTGGAATTAGCTTTTTGGTGAGAATGGGAGTATATTTATAGGGATAGGAGGTGGCTAGGGTTTTTAGGTTTAATTTAGTTTAATTAGCCAATTTATTATGATAAATTAGCTAATTAAACATAAAGGGAATAAATGGATGGTTATAGAATCAATTAGCTAGCTTAATTGGGGTAGTAAAGTGGGAAAAGATAGGGAAGGTAGAAAGCTTAAGGGGATGGCCAGCCATGTGATGTTTTAGGGTTGAATTGGTTGTATTTTGTGGTTATTTGGATATAATGGATGGTTTAATTGAGAATTAATGGGTTAATTAGGCAATAAACCAATTAATTAGCCAATTAACATAATTTAAAAGGAATGTGTTTGGGAATTACCTTGTAGAAAGGATTTGATGAGATGGACTTTAAATTGTTACATATTTTGGGCACTTCTGTCTTGGTTGAAAGAGGGTTGCCCGCTGCTTGCGTGTAGGAACCTCGTTGTACTGCAAGGGTATTTTTGTCATTTTTTGTCTGCTCGGCTACTTCTGAGGCATCGTTAGGCCGCTCTGTTGCGTCACCTAGGCTCGGCGTGAAGGCGCAGTAGGGAGCTGTGGAGATGGGGCCATGTCATACGCAGCAGGAGATGCTCAACTGCCGGTATTAGGCCACTCTAGAGTTGAATCATTGAGTAAAGGTCGGCTAGGGCCGTGTGATGCGCAGCAAGAAATGGTACTCAACTGCCGGTACATGTTGCTCCTATGTAGAATCTTTTAGGGTGACGAGGACAAAACTTGCTTTCGAGTGTGTCCTTCCAGTGTTGCGTTCGTCAGAAAACTTTACATCCGCCAGGGTCTACGCCTTTATCGTCGCGTGTCTGGATTGGGCAGAATAGTACGTCATGAGGATGATTGCATGTGTTTGAAAGTAAAACTTGTGCTTCTGGGTTGCATCAACTATCGCCAAAGTTAGCTTTTAAATTTTTAATAACATCGAGGAGAGCTTTTGAACTGTAGAATACAGGTAACTGTGGAATACATGTAGTTGGGCCCCCATCTCTTCTCGCATGATGGTAGAGCTTATTGCTACTTTAGATACTGTCAAACATGTGAATAAGTCATCCGCTGCTTCTAGGGAGGTGATGTCGGGTACTTCTTCAAGTTCTTGAATGTGCATTGGCGAGCCTCATCCCAAAGTGCATACTTATCTGCCAAAGCAAAAAAGTCTGCCAGAGTTAGATCTTCTTTCATGATCAATTTTCCGAATAGCGGGTGGTTTGCTGGAAGTCCTTTTTGGAAGGCTGCTCTAGCTATCGAGTCGTTGCATCCAACTATTTTTGCCTTCTCTACTTTGAACCTCCTCACATAGTCGTGAAGCGACTCCTTTGGGTTCTTCTTAACGTTGAACAAATGATCAGACTTCTTTTTGATCGAGCGATAGGATGAATATTCTTTGGTGAAAACCAAAGAAAGTTCGTAGAAATTCCGGATGGATTGTGGCGGCAGGGTGTAGAACCAATCTTGCGCATCGCCTTGTAGAGTGGTGGCGAATATGTTGCACATGAGATCATCGTTGTTTCGATAAAGGATCATTGCGCTTCGATAGCGCTTTAAGTGTCTCTCCAGGTCTTCATCCCCTTTGAAAGATGTGAAATGTGGCATGCTGAACTCTCGTGGAGGCTCTGCCTGCTCGATCTCGTCTGTGAAGGGTGACCTGCTTATGTTGGTCATGTTCCGTCGTAGTGCCTCGTCGGTGACCTCGTTGCGTTGGAAATCATGCAATCGCTTGGTCAAGAGTCTCTCTACTTCTTCCTGAATTTGCCTTTGTTGGGGTAGCGGAGCTCTCGGCTGCCCCCAGCCATGACTTGCTGGTCTAACTGCTCTTCCATGTGTTTGGCTCGTTTATGCCGCAGATGCATTGCATGTGGTGCGTTCATAGCAGGCGAGCGAGTTCTTCGCAGGCTGCTGGTTGAACTTGAGCTGGATTGAGTGACTGTTTCTCTCCGTCCGTCGTGCTGCCTACTCTGATGTGAGGTGGATGATGCACCTTGTGGGCTTAGTCGCGAATGAACACTTTGTCCGGAAGGTTGCTCATGTTGACTATCGGAGTGTGACCCCAACCATGAATGTATGCTCATCCGTGGGCCTAGTCGAGAGTACACGCTCCTCCGCGCGCTAAGACGGGAGTATACGCTATCTCGGGGGCCCAATCGGGAATGTACACTGCCTGAACGTTCAGCTCGTGGCTGGTCGAATGGCTGCTTGCCGGGACGCTGCTGGAAAGGTTCGTCTGCCCTTGTCCTACTTCGGGATACCTCGTCCGGGGCATGTTGGATCTCGATGCGTTGCAAAAGTTGATTCACCAAAGTTGTCTGTTGTGCAAGGGCGCTCGTTAACTCTATGACTTGTCGATACAAGTGTTGTTCGCCATTTGGATTGGAAGAGCTTGGAAGGAATGCGCCTCCTTGGGCAATGGAAATGTGATAGACTCCGGGCGCGAGATTTGAATTGGGAAATGTCAAATCTGCGAAAAAATGTGGTGAGAATGCCCCCGGCTCGATGGTAGGTCCGGATGGTTGAGATAGTCTTGGGTCAACTTGGGCTGCTTGGAAAGCCACTGGAGCATGATGGGCCGTGATAGTGGGCTGCTCGTCGGGAGCAGGCTGGGTCACGAGAGCAGGCTGCTCGGCAGGAGCAGGTTGGGCCGCGGGAGTGAGCTGCTCGACGGAAGCAGGCTGGACCATGGGAGTGGGCTGCTCGTCGGGAGCAGGTTGGGTCACGAGAGCAGGCTGCTTGGCAGGAACAGGCTGGGCTACGAGAGTGGGCTGCTCGACGGAAGCAGGCTGGACCATGGGAGTAGGCTGCTCGTCGGGAGCATGCTGGGTCACAAGAGCATGCTGCTTGGCAGGAGCAGGCTGGGCCACGGGAGTGGGCTGCTCGACGGAAGCAGGCTGCTCAACGCGCGGTGCATGTGAATGCGAGGCTTGGGCTTGGGTCCACGTAAACTTGGATGGCACGGCTTGGGTCGTGGTCTTGGTACCGTGAGCCTTGGATGGCACAGCTCGGGCCGTGGTGAAAGCTCCATGGACCTCGCCACAAATGGCTACCGAAGTAGCCACCGCGGTGGTTCCCATGGTTGCCGTGGTGAAGGCACCATGGACCTCGCCGTGGGTGGCTACCGAGGTAGCCACCATGGTGGTTCCCATGGTGGAAACTCGTGGTGGTGATGCCGCTCCCCTTATTGTCGCATTTTGCCTCACGGATCTTCGCACTCCCATTTCTTGAACACTAGAATTTTCACTTATGGAATTTTCTAAATTTCTAGCCATTATATTTTGCTTATACGTTTTATCAAAGAACCTTTGCAAGTAAAAAATTCTAATAATAAAAACGTATGAAAAATATTCAAATGGACTAGAAAATAAAGAAAAAACCTTTTTTGTGCGAGAGTCTTCTACGAGTATGGATTTCAACTCTCAATGAAAGCACCAATTTGTGGATGCAAATTTCTTCCTCCTCGATCTTGGACGATTTTGCACCTACAAAACAATTAACACCTTAGGTTAAGGCCAAGAGCCTCACGCGCCCACGACGAATGGGGGGGCTTTGGCCGAAGAACCTCCGATGCCAAAGTTAGAATTTAGAGAGAAAGAGTGTTTAGAGAATTTGGGATTTTTGCCAAAGTGTTGGAATTAGCTTTTTGGTGAGAATGGGAGTATATTTATAGGGATAGGAGGTGGCTAGGGTTTTTAGGTTTAATTTAGTTTAATTAGCCAATTTATTATGATAAATTAGCTAATTAAACATAAAGGGAATAAATGGATGGTTATAGAATCAATTAGCTAGCTTAATTGGGGTAGTAAAGTGGGAAAAGATAGGGAAGGTAGAAAGCTTAAGGGGATGGCCGGCCATGTGATGTTTTAGGGTTGAATTGGTTGCATTTTGTGGTTATTTGGATATAATGGATGGTTTAATTGAGAATTAATGGGTTAATTAGGCAATAAACCAATTAATTAGCCAATTAACATAATTTAAAAGGAATGTGTTTGGGAATTACCTTGTAGAAAGGATTTGATGAGATGAACTTTAAATTGTTACATATTTTGGGCACTTCTGTCTTGGTTGAAAGAGGGTTGCCCGCTGCTTGCGCGTAGGAACCTCGTTGTACTGCAAGGGTATTTTTGTTATTTTTGTCAAAAAAACCCACATGTCGCCTTGTGAATATTTTTTGCTCTACATGGACATTTTACATTTCTTATTGGCCGAAAAGCTCTCCAATAATAAGACTTAAAATATTCATCTTCGCCTAAATACGTAAAAATGCATCTTTAGAAAGTGGGCTTTGTAACTCATGTTAATACAAGATTGTTTCCAAATCTATTATAAATCAATAAGAGCCCATTATCTGTATCTAGAGTCTAGACCCAAATAGATAATCACAAAATATGAATATAGAAGCTCTAGGATGAGCCCATTAAGTCTCACAATTTAATATTAATTTAAGTGTAAAATTATAAAATGTTATGTAAAAAAAAATTGAAGTAGCAAATAATTTATCGAGAGTTTCATTTTTAGCGTTTCTTTAGCATTTTTCTAATTCGTAAAGATATTTTTCAATGGGCTCAAATAAAAGATAATACATCATATGTTAGTGGTGGGATATTTAAAAAATAAAACTTCTCTTCATTTATATAATGATACGTGTTGTACTATCGTGTATCCGATTCTGTGTACACTGCAAAATTTCTCTAATTTGAGAGTCAACAGTTGACCTTCTTGGCGGTGCACCAGTTTTCCATGCAAAATCACACGTGGTGAACGTGCTAGTGAAAAATGCAGGCAGATCTATCAACAACAATCATAGGATCGACGGTCGAAAATACAAAGAAGCACGGATCAAAAGAAAGACGCGTCGCACCGAATATCCCACTTTCCCTCGGTTGGTCCTTCCCTCCTCTCTCCCAACTCAACGACTCGATCCGGACGTACTCCTGAAGAAAATAGGCAGAGAGAAAGTCAGAGAGAGAGATCTGCTTTGGTTATCTGGTTCTTCAATGGCGTCGCGCTAAGGTTGCGGAGGAGATAGTGAGCTCCGATGGACGTGGAGAGGTCGTCGTTGTGCAATTGCGTCGTGAATTTTCTGCTCGAGGAGAACTACCTGCTCACGGCGTTCGAGCTGCTCCACGAGCTGCTCGACGATGGCAGAGACGACCAGGCCATTCGACTCAAGGACTTCTTCACCGACTCCTCTCAATTCCCTCCCGATCAGATCTCTCGCTTCAACTCTCTCCGAGGTTTATACGATCAAATTCACACTCGCACGCGCACTTCTGAATCTGTTTGAATTCGGTTAATTTGAAATTCTCTTGTTTTCTGTTTGGTTGCTGAGAAAGTGTGGGGAATGTGGTGAGCTAATAGATTTGGAATTCTGGTTTTCTACTCTGTTTTCTTTGGCATTGTTAATGCCACGAATTGGCGCGCTTGTGATCGTTTACTTTGCCTAGTTTTGAAGGATCCTTTATCTCGTTAGCGGCTTCTTGTTAATGCTAACTGAATTTTTTCGCATTTGAAACCTCGTTGCCGATGGGAATTATAGCGAAAGTCGAATTACATTTTGTTTGTTTGAGGCACAAATTAGACTTGAAACTAGTTGCAGAACTCAAGTGTTTGAAATTCTTTTCGTTATGTGCCCAACTGGGCTACCTCGACCATCATATAGAAGCGTTGTGTAAAGGAATGGCGATAGGCGGGACTTCAGTTGGTTGGACGAAAACACTGGTTTATTCTAGGAATTAGCCTGAACTGAGAAAAGCAATTAGTTTAGAACATATCGATTTTATGAAACTGTTACTTTCTGCGGAGGAGTTACTTAACATATTTAGAGAATGCAACTGAAAGTGTGAGTACGTGGTGGCTGCATATCTGTATTGCCTGTGCTTTGGGCTACCAGGGTGAGATCTGATATCACTTCCTTGATGGCTTTGTTCTGGCTTTCTCATTCTTTAGTTGTGTTTTCTGTTAAGAGGAACTGTGTTTGCTTCTTTGGTTCCCTTTTTTCTGGTACATTTTTGCTGTTATTCATTAAAACCTTAAATTTTCAGAAATTAAGTTTGTCAAAATTAGTGCAACGAGCTTGATGGTCAGTTCAAAAAACTCAACTAAGAACATTGTCGAATGCTTTTCTTTTTTTTTTTTTTTAATTTTTTTTATTTAATGAGGCTACCATTACCAGCCCAACCCATAAATGTTTAATTTTTAATGAAAAGGGAAAAAAAATACTAGCTGAGGGAAGGAATTCCATTCGTATTGTATGTTGCAGCCTGTAAGCGCAACTGCAAAGGGCATTTCTGCTGGTGGTGATTGACTGAGTGTGTGTTGGGGTGTGGTGTGGCCAAGAAAGCCTAACAAGCCAACTGAACAGAAGCCGAGCTAAAAAAAAATAACTTTAATTGAACTTTTCTCAGTAAAGCGACAGAACTGATTTACAAATGGTTTATGTCTCTGCTTGATGAACTGATAATTGGAGCTTGAAAAGGAAAGCTTCTTGTACCTCATTAATCTTGATACTAATATTTTCTTTTGGATCATCACTAATGCTTTATTTTTCTACTGCTTTCATTTTTGGAATGCAGTTGCAGACCCTCAATGTTTGCTAGAGGAGAAAGAAGCAGTAGAAGAAAAATTAGCAATTAGTGAATATGAGCTTCGCTTAGCCCAAGAGGACATTTCAAAACTGAAGGCCGAATTGCAGAAGAAAGCAGAATCACCTTCAAATGACTTGAGAGGTAAGTTTACCTTCTTTCCAGAATTTCAAATTCTATTCTTATGCTTGTTTTAGCTTCTAGTCTGATATATCTTTTCGAATGGTAGTCACTGTGATATTGTTTGCTGCAGAACTTTGCATTAAGTAACTTTGCACGTCTATAGTGAGGTTATTAGGTAAAATAACGAGGCAAGCTTTGTTGGGTTTGTTATACTGGATATGGACATCCATGCCTCTTCCTAGATGTACTGGAATTGTTTTCTAGAAAACCTTCTAACAAATGAATGTCATGGTGGAGACTCACACCACGTGTTCCTCTTCTTGTTACTGTTCATTGCATTTATATTTTCGGGAATCAGTATTGCACCTGTATTTGGGAGCAGCCTCTCCATAAATGGGGGTAAGGCTAGCCGACATTCACCTCTCCCAGACCCTGCGTAAAGCGGGAGCCTTGTGCACTGGGTACGACCTTTTTAGTATTGCACCTGTATACAGTGGAAAAATGCGAGATTCACTATATGTGCAATATTCTCCAATACTAATAAACCACAAACGTTTCTGTTCCATGACTTTCTACTCATATTTGTATTCAGATTCAAATGCCAATGTTTCCTTACATAATGGACCCGAATTTCAGCGGCAAAAGAGAGATGTTTCCTTTTCTGATTTGGGTCCATTGAAAGATAATGAGCGCAGAGATCTTAACTGTGCCGTAAAAGAATATTTGCTTATAGCAGGGTATCGGCTTACTGCAATGACATTTTTTGAGGAGGTATGGATGACCATGAATGCTTGTCTTTTTCTCTTCTTGCATCTATCTTCTCTTATTTCTTGTTATCTCTCTCCTTGTTTCTCCCCTGTATTTTTATATGTGAAAGGACGAGTCCTTTCTTTTCTGTGGCTCACATATTGTTTATTGGATTCAACCTCCAATAGACTATAGTAGATTAATGGTACGGGATTGTAAACAGGAGCTAGGGTAACTACACAACACATCTTAACAAAATGTACCAGTTTTTATGCATATACAACAACAACAACAAAGCCTTTTCCCACTAAGTGGGGTCGGCTATATGAATCCTAGAACGCCATTGCGCTCGGTTTTGTGTCATATCCTCCGTTAGATCCAAGTACTCTAAGCCTTTTCTTAGAGTCTCTTCCAAAGTTTTCCTAGGTCTTCCTCTACCCCTTCGGCCTTGAACCTCTGTCCCGTAGTCACATCTTCGAACCGGAGCGTCAGTCGGCCTTCTTTGCACATGTCCAAATCACCAGAACCGATTTTTTCTCATCTTTCCTTCAATTTCGGCTACTCCTACTTTACCTCGAATATCCTCATTCTCAATCTTATCCTTTCTCGTGTGCCCACACATCCCACGAAGCATCCTCATCTCCGCTACACCCATTTTGTGTACGTGTTGATGTTTCACCGCCCAACATTCTGTGCCATACAACATCGCTGACCTTATTGCCGTCCTATAAAATTTTCCCTTGAGCTTCAGTGGCCTACGACGGTCACACAACACGCCGGATGCACTCTTACACTTCATCCATCCAACTCGTATTCTATGGTTGAGATCTCCATCTAATTCTCCGTTCTCTTGCAAGATAGATCCTAGGTAGCGAAAACGGTCGCTTTTTGTGATCTTCGCTAGATTGCTCCGGTCATTAGTGTGGATAAGTATATAAATGGATAGAGATAGGAAAGCAAACACAAGATGTACGTGGTTCACCCAGATTGGCTACGTCCACGGAATAGAAGAGTTCTCATTAATAGTGAAGGGTTTACACAAGTACATAGGTTCAAGCTCTCCTTTAGTGAGTACAAGTGAATGATTTAGTACAAATGACATTAGGAAATATTGTGGGAGAATGATCTCGTAATCACGAAACTTCTAAGTATCGGAGTGTGGTATCATCTTGACTTGCCTTATCTGTCGCATAGGTAGATGTGGCAGCTTCTCTGGAAGTACTCTTCCTCCATCCAGGGGTGGTATCTTTAACTGGTGGAGATGCACAAGGTAATGTATCAATTTCACTTTAAGCTTACTTGTAGTTTCAGGCTTGGTCAAGCGCGATACAAACCATGTAGTAGGAGTCCCCCAAGTCGCCGAGCTAGGGGATCTGCTGAAAGAGGTGACATACAAGGTAAGCAATCAGAGCTCCGGCTGATTGTTCACCTTCTCCCCATCTTGCAGCAGCATGAAGGATAAAGAGAAGAAAAATGAGAAGAGATGATATGGGATACTTTTGCTTTTGAAGAAGTAACTTTCCACAGGCTTATTCTTGAACTGAGCTGGAGGGTTTTCTGATTTCCTCCAGAGTATAAGGCCGACTGAAGAATTTGAGGGTCAAAACAAGTCCATCAAATCTAGAGTACGTTCGACCCTGCTGATATGGGATACTTTTGCTTTTGACAGAGTAATGGATGTATCGGCATGTGTGATGTTACGCTTGTCTCCACATGCTTCCTTGTATCCTTCGCACTTGCCCTATCTGTCCCTCAAGCAGATGCGGTATCTTCCCTGGACACATAAGATGTTGAAGATGAGTACTCGAGAGCAATGCCAGGTAAGTAAGGGGTTCCAGGAAGTCAGTTCCTGGCTGGGAACTTGATTTCAAGTGCTGACTGATTGCTCTCTTTCTCCTTGTCTTGCAGGTAAAAACAAGGCCAAAGGAAAAGACAGGGAAAACGCATGATATGGGATACTCTTGCTTTTAACCCTGATGATATGAGATATTCTTGCTCTAGTATAGCTTGTTTGCAGAGGTATTATCGGGGGGAAAGAAAGCTGAATATTTTGAAAGGCTTCGTTGGGAGTGCCCTCTCAGATATGAGGAAGGGTTGAGCATTTTTGCAGGTCTGCCTGTCCGTTGGGGATGGAGGTCGACATATATAGGAGTCTCCCTAACAAAAAGTAGTAATGCTATTCCTTTACCCTGCTTGGTCATAGCACGGTAGTGGGAGCTGCCAGCTTCACATGTTTTAACTCTGTCAGAGCACTTTGAAAAAGTGGTATGTGGCATCTGGCTCTCGAGATTCGAAGAACGATGCTTCTTCGATTTTTGAGAAAGCAATCATGCTGGGGGTCTAGCTCTCGAGATTCGGGGAGCAGTGTCTCTTCGATTTTTGAGAAAGTAATCATGTTGGGAGTCTGGCTCTCGAGATTCGGAGGGCGGTGCCTCTTCGATTTTGGAGTAAGCAATCTTGTTGGGAGTGTTTTCTCGGATGTGAGTAAAGGTTGGGCATGTTTGCTAGTCTACCTTGCCACGAAGCACGGAGGTTGACACACAGGGACTTCAATTATCCAGCAGTGGTACTGTTCCTTTACCCTTGTGGGTAATAATATGTTAGCTAGACCTTCAAAATTTATGTGTCTAAACTTTGTTAGTGCTGTTTCTTTGCTATTCTTTTACCTTTCTTGGTCAGAGCGATGTAGTGGGAGCTGCAAGCTTCACGTGCTCAACTTTGGCAGAGACTTTGGCAAAGTTATCTGTGGTACCCATGAGCTATTGTTGCGTGTGGGAAGTGGGTGATTGAACAGTAAGATTCATATGCTTTCTACTTCACCAGAAGTCTTCGACAGAATGCCCATAATTTCCGCTAAGCTGAGTGTGCGTGTGACAGGTGCTGACAAGGCTAGAAAAGTAGGAGCCTCTTCGATTTCTGAGATCGGCCCTCGTGGTCTCTGAGCAGCCCAGCTTTTGAGAAAGCGAGCGCCTCTTCGATTGATTCGGAAAACGATGCCTCTTCGATTTTTTAGAAAGCAATCATGCTGGGGGTCTGGCTCTCGAGATTCGGGGAGCAGTGTCTCTTCGATTTTTGAGAAAGTAATCATGTTGGGAGTCTGGCTCTCGAGATTCGGAGGGCGGTGCCTCTTCGATTTTGGAGCAATCAGTCTTGTTGGGGTTGTTATCTCGAATGTGAGTAAAGGTTGGGCATGTTTGCTAGTCTACCTTGCCACGAAGCACAGAGGTTGACACACAGGGACTTTCCAATTATCCAGCAATGGTACTGTTCCTTTACCCTCTCTTCGATTTTTGAGAAAGTAGTCATGTTGGGAGTCTGGCTCTCGAGATTCGGAGGACGGTGCCTCTTCGATTTTGGAGCAAGCAATTTTTTTTGGGAGTGTTTTCTCGAATGTGAGTAAAGGTTGGGCATGTTTGCTAGTCTACCTTGCCACGAGGCACAGAGGTTGACACACAGGGACTTTCCAATTATCCAGCAGTGGTACTGTTCCTTTACCCTTGTGGGTAATAATATGGTAGCTAGACCTTCAAAATTTATGGGTCTAAACTTTGTTAGTGTTGTTTCTTTGCTATTCTTTTACCCTTCTTGGTCAGAGCGATGTAGTGGGAGCTGCAAGCTTCACGTGCTCAACTTTGGCAGAGAACTTTGGCAAAGTTATCCGTGGTACCCATGAGCTATTGTTGCGTGTGGGAAGTGGGTGATTGGACAGTAAGATTCATGTGTTTTCTACTTCCCCAGAAGTCTTCGACAGAATACCCATAATTTCCGCAAAGCTGAGTGTGCGTGTGACAGGTGCTGACAAGGCTGGAAAAGTAGGTGCCTCTTCGATTTCTGAGATCGGCCCTCGTGGTCTCTGAGGAGCCCAACTTTTGAGAAAGCGAACGCCTTTTCGATTTCTGATATCAGCTTTCGTGGTCTTTGATCAGCCCAACTTTTGAGAAAGCAAACACCTCTTCGATTTATGAGATCAACCCTCGTGGTCTCTAAGCAGCCCAGCTTTTGAGAAAGCAAACGCCTCTTCGATTTCTGCGCAGGCGCCTCTTTGATGTCTGAAGCTCCGTCGAGTGCATCTTTTTATAAGGGCTGGCATTAAGTTCCAAAGCACACTTGAATCTCCACCAGTAGAAGCTCCATTCTTGCACTTCTAAGATCTTGATTTGTCCGACCTCTTCTCTCTTCAACACCTTTGAAAATGTTTGGCCCCTCCGACCGTCGTTTTGACTTGAACCTTGTTGAAGAGGCAGCCCCGCCTTCTCCAGACAACATATGGCGCCCATCCTTCGTCTCCCCTACTGGTCCTCTCACCGTTGGGGATTCCGTGATGAAGAATGATATGACCACTGCGGTGGTGGCCAGGAACCTTCTCACTCCCAAAGATAACAGACTATTTTCCAAACGGTCTGATGAGTTAGCTGTTAAGGATTCGCTGGCTCTCAGTGTTCAGTGTGCAGGTTCTGTGTCTAATATGGCCCAACGTCTATTTGCTCGAACCCGCCAAGTTGAATCATTGGCGGCCGAAGTGATGAGTCTCAAACAGGAGATTAGAGGGCTCAAGCATGAGAATAAACAGTTGCACCGTCTCGCACATGACTATGCTACAAACATGAAGAGGAAGCTGGACCAGATGAAGGAAACTGATGGTCAGGTTTTACTTGATCATCAGAGATTTGTGGGTTTGTTCCAAAGGCATTTATTGCCTTCGTCTTCTGGGGCTGTACCGCGTAATGAAGATCCAAATGATCAACCTCTGATGCCTCCTCCTTCTAGGGTTCTGTCCAGTACTGAGGCTCCGAATGATCCCCCTCCGGTGCCTTCTCTTTCTGGGGCTCTACCGACTGCTGAGACTTCTCCTAAGCAACCTTTGTGAAGGCTCCCTCTTGTTTGTTTATTTTGACTCATGTATATGTACATATTTGTAGCTTATCGGGGATATCAATAAATAAGCTTTCCTTCAATTCAACGTATTGTGTTAAATACACCAAAGCCTTCTTCGCTAAGTTCTTTGAATTTTCTTTTGTTGGAGCTTTGTGAGTGGAGCATGTAGGTTGAGGTAGTGTTCTCTTAATTTCCTGAGTGAGGAAAACTTCTCGGTTGGAGACTTGGAAAATCCAAGTCACTGAGTGGGATCGGCTATATGAATCTTAGAACGCCATTGTGCTCGGTCCTGTGTCATGTCCTTCGTTAGATCCAAGTACTCTAAGTCTTTTCTTAGAGTCTCTTCCAAAGTTTTCCTAGGTCTTCCTCTACCCCTTCGGCCTTGAACCTCTGTCCCATAGTCGTATCTTCTAATTGGAGCGTCAGTAGGCCTTCTTTGCACATGTCCAAACCACCGTAACCGATTTTCTCTCATCTTTCCTTCAATTTCGGCTACTCCTACTTTACCCCGGATATCCTCATTCCTAATCTTATCCTTTCTCGTGTGCCCACACATCCAACGAAGCATCCTCATCTCTGCTACACCCATTTTGTGTACGTGTTGATGCTTCACTGCCCAACATTCTGTGCCATACAGCATCGCCGGCCTTATTGCCGTCCTATAAAATTTTCCCTTGAGCTTCAGTGGCATACGGCGGTCACACAACACGCCAGATGCACTCTTCCACTTCATCCATCCAGCTTGTATTCTATGGTTGAGATCTCCATCTAATTCTCCGTTCTTTTGCAAGATAGATCCTAGGTAACGAAAACGATCGCTCTTTGGTATTTCTTGATCACCGATCCTCATCCCTAACTCGTTTTGGCCTCCATTTGCACTGAACTTGCACTCCATATATTCTGTCTTTGATCGGCTTAGGCGAAGACCTTTAGATTCCAACAGTTCTCTCCAAAGGTTAAGCTTTGCATTTACTCCTTCCTGAGTTTCATCTATCAACACTATATCGTCTGCGAAAAGCATACACCAAGGAATATCATCTTGAATATGTCCTGTTAACTCATCCATTACCAACGCAAAAAGGTAAGGACTTAAGGATGAGCCTTGATGTAATCCTACAGTTATGGGAAAGCTTTCGGTTTGTCCTTCATGAGTTCTTACGGCAGTCTTTGCTCCTTCATACATATCCTTTATAGCTTGGATATATGTTACTCGTACTCCTTTCTTCTCTAAAATCCTCCAAAGAATGTCTCTTGGGACCCTATCGTACGCTTTCTCCAAATCTATAAAGACCATGTGTAAATCCTTTTTCCCATCTCTATATCTTTCCATCAATCTTCGTAAGAGATAGATTGCCTCCATGGTTGAGCGTCCTGGCATGAACCCGAATTGGTTGTCCGAAACCCGTGTCTCTTGCCTCAATCTATGCTCAATGACTCTCTCCCAGAGCTTCATTGTATGACTCATTAGCTTAATACCCCTATAGTTCATGCAATTTTGTACGTTGCCCTTATTCTTGTAGATAGGCACCAAAGTGCTCGTTCGCCACTCATTTGGCATCTTCTTCGTTTTCAAAATCCTATTGAAAAGGTCAGTGAGCCATGTTATACCTGTCTCTCCCAAAACTTTCCACACTTCGATTGGTATATCGTCTGGGCCTATTGCTTTTCTATGCTTCATCTTCTTCAAAGCTACAACCACTTCTTCCTTCCGGATTCGACGATAAAAAGAGTAGTTTCTACACTCTTCTGAGTTACTCAACTCCCCTAAAGAAGCACTCCTTTCATGTCCTTCATTGAAAAGATTATGAAAATAACCTCTACATCTGTCTTTAACCGCATTCTCTGTAGCAAGAACCTTTCCATCCTCATCCTTGATGCACCTCACTTGGTTTAGGTCCCTTGTCTTCTTTTCCCTTGCTCTAGCTAGTTTATAGATATCAAACTCTCCTTCTTTGGTATCTAGTCGTTTATACATATCGTCGTAAGCCGCTAACTTAGCTTCTCTCACAGCTTTCTTCGCCTCTTGTTTCGCTTTTCTATACCTTTCACCATTTTCATCGGTCCTATCCTTGTATAAGGCTTTACAACATTCCTTCTTAGCCTTCACCTTTGTTTGTACCTCCTCATTCCACCACCAAAATTCCTTTTGGTGTGGGGCAAAGCCCTTGGACTCTCCTAATACCTCTTTTGCTACTTTTCGGATACAACTAGCCATGGAATCCCACATTTGGCTAGCTTCCCCCTCTCTATCCCACACACACTGGGTGATTACTTTCTCTTTGAAAATGGCTTGTTTTTCTTCTTTTAGATTCCACCATCTAGTCCTTGGGCACTTCCAAGTCTTGTTCTTTTGTCTCACTCTTTTGATATGTACATCCATCACCAACAAGCGATGTTGATTAGCCACGCTCTCTCCTGGTATAACTTTGCAATCCTTACAAGTTATACGATCCCCTTTCCTCAGTGTAAAATTATGTTGTAATTAGAATTCTATGTTAGTTAGAGTTTCTATTTGCTAGGTGTTTGGTTGGGTTTGTGGTTTGTTGGGTTATTGATACTTCTTTCTAGAGGTTATTTTATTTTACGATTTATGGCCCATCTTTAGGGAGGTTGTGATGCACCGAAACGTGAATTCATCCAGTTTGTAGGCAAGTGATGTTGGAAAGTTTAAAATTTTATATCAAAAGTGAGTATATTATATTTCTAGCAATTCTGTAGGGGAACTTCTCCATCCAAACATTAGAAGTTTTGCTTCAAACATATGTGGCAATTTCTCCACTGTAAATTGATATGGGAGCGTTGAGAGTTTTGGAGATTGCTTTTAATTTTAATTCTATAAGAAATAAAATTTATTACAATTCAACAAATGTATTACAATAGCAAGAGGGCCACCAAAAGGATGATGCAATTCTCATAAGAAAAACAAGTTATTTTGTTTTTTGTTTTCATGTTGATCAAGCTTAAAACTGGTCTAGTGGGAGAAGAACCCTGTTGTGGTCATGGTTCAAACTTCCATGCCGATGAGTTGTTTAATGTTAGTTTGATTTACTTGTTATTTAAGTAATGGAAGCTTTCTAACAATGTAACAACAACAGGCTTACTTTGTTATATCAACAAAAGAAAGAAAATGGTTTGAGGAACAAAAATATTTAAAATAAAGGAAAAAAAAAAAGATGTTTACAAGATTGGGATTGATTCTGATCTGTTGCGGTAATAAGTAGCACTGAACAACTTTTTAGGAACTATTGTACTAGGTTAATCCCTTGGAAGGGCCACTAGGTTTCTAAACCTTTGCATCAGGTGAATGCGGTGCTATTGTCACTTTGTTTGTGTGGCAAATCATGGTATAATATCATACCCAGTTAAAGTGATCTTCAAATATTCTAATAACCTGTCAGTGCATTCTCCCCAGGTCACAGATCAAAATCTAGATGTTTGGAAGAACTCACCTGCATGTGTACCAGATGCATTGCGCCATTATTATTATCAGTATCTTTCATCCACTACTGAGGCTGCTGAGGTAATTCCTAGAATATGTGATGTTGACAAGTTTCTGAAGTTCTATATACAGACTTTTACCCTGCTTCCCCGACCTTGTTAGACAAGGGCTTCGAAGCTTTTCACTTGCTTCTGCTTTTGTGGATGTGGCCTGTGTCCTTTAGCATATTTGTTGTATGTTTATTACTTAGGTATCACAAAAAAGCTTAGCCATTGGAAATTAACTAAATCAGAAATTAATGTTTCATTAGTTTCTGGCTATTGGTAATTCTTCTAGTAATCCGTGTCTAGCACTTTGGAAGTCTGAGGTAACACCACGACCACAACTAAACTCATCTCTTTTACTTTCTGATGTGCTCAAAACATTCGTTATTTATGTTTGCTATTTTTTTTCCTCTAAAACGATGGCTATGAAGCATATCAATCTGTAGATCTGTGGGTCACGAAATTTTCCTTAAGTTTTGCTCTTAAATTATTTCTCAATATGTACCGTGCTTTTCCTTATTTTCTGCTTTTTTTGCAACAACACATGTTATGGATGAGTACTGTCTTGTTGGCTTAAGACTTGAAGTTAATTAATTAATTACTGAAACTTTGCAGGTTCTACTCCAATGTAGGATTTTTTTTTTCCTTTTCTAAACTCAAGATATATACTTTGCTATATACAGGAAAAAATTTCCATGCTCCGAGAAATTGAGTTGTTATCGAAAGAAAAGGAGAGTCTATACCTTGAAAAGCTATCCTTACTTAAAAACAAAGATTTGGCTGAAGGCCAAATAGGTACACTAAGCAAATCATTGGAAGCTCTTCAGAAGGACCTTAAAGACAAAGAAAACCTTGTAAGTCCCTTTAGTACACTGCATTGAGATGTTATCTAATGAAAAATCATATGTAAGAAAATAATACACCCTTTATTTCAGGTACAAGATTTGAAGCAGTCCTTGGAACACCGGAGAAAGGAGCTCAATGATTGTAGAGCTGAAGTCACTGCATTGAAAATGCACATTGAAGGATATCGTTCTGGAACGTATATGGGAGCTGCTGATGCTGATCAAATCCAACCTCTTTCCTTGGAAAGATACAAGGAAGAAATTAAATCATTGCAGATGGAACTAGAAAGTTTAAAATCCAAAAACACAAAAGCTCATGATTTTTCAGAGACCACCAATTTTGAAAAAGAGTCTGTGCAAATGGAAGAAAAGGTCGTTGTCGTCAATGAAGATAAAAGTGTAATCCCACCAGTTGATGTAGAATCGAAAGTTGTGGAAAAGGAAGAAGATCAGTCTCTGGCTGCTCAAAGTTTTCATGATAACACAGTTGAACTGAAGGAAGTTTCACATGAGGTCTCTGTCGGTGTTTTAAGTGATAGTAGTACCTTGGTGAATGGTGATAGCGTCTCCAAACAAAATGATGAACCATCATTAGGCAGCAGCCTACATCTAATGTCAGAGAATCTTAGTCCTGAAAATGTTTCCGAGAAAAGGGCAAGTTTCTTTTACATTTCTTTTATTGCATCAATGCCTTTATAGGAGGACCGGATCAGACATGTTTTTCTTCTTCCAGGGTTGGCTCTTCTTTTGATATCTACCCTGGCACATCCCTTTTTCTTTTCGTTTTGGATGGGACACCCATCTAAATTTTGAATAATAGAACGTAGAATGATTTTTTTCAAAGCTTTGGAACTGTCCTTCCCTTCTATTCCTTTTCTAAAGCTATGCTTATACTTTACAGGGCCTAGAGACCATTCAGATCCTTGCTGATGCTTTGCCGAAGATTGTTCCTTATGTTTTGATCAACCATCGGGAGGTTTGCTTACCTTTTCATATGTACATATATATATATATATATGTGTGTGTGTGTGTGTGTGTGTGTGTGTATGTATAAATATATTATTATTGTTATTATCATTGTATGTATGGATCTTTAAATTGATCCTTTAATAGAACAATATATTTTTATTTTTTTTATTGGTTATGCATTCACAGGAGCTTCTTCCCCTAATCATGTGTGCGATTGAACGCCATCCAGATAGCAGCACTCGGGATTCCTTAACCCACACATTGTTTAACCTAATCAAACGCCCAGATGAGCAGCAGAGAAGAATTATAATGGATGTAGGCTAATATTCGAAGTACCACATTATTTGTAATATAGCTGCATTGTTTTGGACTTGTTTCTGAATCTTTAACTGCATTTCAGGCATGTGTTAACCTTGCTAAGAATGTAGGAGAGATGAGAACAGAAACAGAATTGCTTCCCCAGTGTTGGGAACAAGTAAGTTTGAGCCCCACCTTGAGAGGATCTTGTCTAACCTTTTCGTATTTCTGATTAGTTTTTCTTATGTTTCTCCGGTTTGTTGGTTGCAGATAAATCATATGTATGAGGAACGCAGGCTGCTAGTTGCTCAATCATGTGGAGAGCTTGCAGAGTTTGTCCGGCCTGAGATTCGTGATTCTCTTATATTGTCCATTGTTCAACAACTTATAGAAGATTCTGCAACTGTTGTCCGGGAGGCTGCTGCACATAATCTTGCATTGCTGCTTCCACTCTTCCCGACCATGGACAAATATTTCAAGGTCAGCCTCACTAATATGCTTCAGAGGCTCTCATGGAGAGGAATTCTGACTTGACAGAAATGGCTACAATGTAAGCTCTAGAACAGGTTGATGCCACATGGTCTAGGGCATGGAGAATTTTCTCCTTATAATATGATGACTGACAAGAAATAAATGGATAAAGTAGTCAAGGATCTGTTTCTCCAATATTTTACTGTATTTTTATTTATAGGTCGAGGAGTTGATGTTCCAATTGGTCTGTGATCCCTCTGGAGTGGTGGTGGAAACGACGCTTAAGCAATTAGTCCCTGCAGTAAACAAGTGGGGAAATAAATTAGACCATATCTTAAGAGTTCTACTCTCTCATATATCAAGCTCTGTTCAGGTCTGTTTCTGTTTGATTATATTTTCCACTTATGACTAAGGTCTTTCTAATGATACTTTCTTTAATTTGCATCCTTGTGACATTGCAGCGCTGTCCTCCTCTTTCGGGCGTTGAAGGTTCTGTGGAGTCACATTTTCGTGTTTTAGGTGAACGAGAACGCTGGAATGTTGATGTTTTACTACGAATGCTAGAGGAAATTCTTCCGTATGTGCACCAGAAAGCAATTGAGAAGTGTCCAGTTTCTTCTGATCCCGAAACAACTGGAACAATATTTTCCAAATCTTTCCTTGAATTGTATGCAGGGTAAGCTCTTTTCTCTTTTTTCCTTTTTTTTTAATTTTACTTTGTTATATATTCTCTTTTCAGGCCTATCTACTATTTTCTGACAGAACATAGCCGTTTGACTTGTGTCTTTTGGTAGTGATATTGTTAAGTTGATTTACTATAACTGCTAATGAGAATTTTGTTAACCCGGTAGTGGACATGTTCAATTGCCTGCATTTGAGTGGCTACATGTCGACTGCTTTCCTGCTTTAATACAGCTCGCATGCTTGTTACCTCCAAAAGAGGACAATTTGCGAAACCAAATCACCAAGGTATCTTTCTCTGTCTTTGGCGTCTTTTTTATATTACATCATCAACAATACTTTATTAATTGTTTCTGATCTAAATGTTGGTAATGCAGTTTCTATTGGCTGTATCAGAACTCTACGGGGATTCTTATTTGACACACATAATGCTGCCTGTATTCTTGTTAGCTGTTGGGGAAGAAGTTGAATTGACATTTTTCCCATCTGCAACCCATTCTGGAATCAAAGGTAATAACTTTAAAATTACTTGAAATCCTTTCACACCAGTGTTGTGTGTTCTCTTAATTGTAGATATTATCTACATAACAGGTTTGAGGCCAAGAACGGCTGTGGCTAAGAGATTGACTTCTATGTGTGTCCTACCTCTTCTCTTGGCTGGTGTTTTGGGTGGTCCAAGTAAGCATGAACAATTAGCGGAGTACCTGAGAAAGTTATTAGTGGAAGGTGTTCCAAATCAATCTACGAAGTGCAATGCTGAGATTGTTGATGCTGTTCGGTTCCTTTGGTTAGTAAAGCAATAAATACCTTTTACGACTAACTTTTTGTAACTTAATTTTGACTGAAGGGCTTTCCATAATGCAGCACATTTGAAGATCATCACGGTATGATATTTAATTTACTCTGGGAAATGGTTGTCAGCTCCAACATAAATATGAAAATAAATGCTGCCAATCTGTTGAAAGTCATTGTAAGTCTATCCATTCGTGGAGTATTAATTTCTTTATGAGTCTGATTAAGAAATAATTAATTGGTTTCCTTCGTTTATAGGTTCCATATATCGATGCGAAAGTTGCATCTACTCATATATTACCTGCCCTAGTTACTCTGGGTTCTGACCAAAACTTGAGTGTGAAGTATGCAAGCATAGATGCCTTTGGAGCAGTGGCCCAACATTTTAGAAATGACATGGTATGAGTTCTCTTCCTTCTGCAATTAAGATATTAGCTTACTTAATTGAACAGTTTTCATACATCTGTCTGACCAAAATAAAACTCCCAGATTGTTGATAAGATACGTGTTCAAATGGATGCTTTTCTTGAAGATGGATCTCATGAAGCTGCCATTGCTGTGGTTCGTGCATTGGTGGTTGCTGTACCACATACAACAGATAGACTTAAAGATTATATCCTCTACATGCTTACTCAAAATTACTAGTAGCACATTTTCAGCAATGTGTTCATAAGCGCACACACCTTATTTAGTTGGTTGGGAAATTTTCTATTGGATTCATTATTGAATAATCATTGGGTTACTTTGTTTCTTTGACATCAGGTACATCTTTTGTCCAAGATTTTTCAACTGACGGCCACTCCACCTTCAAGTGACTTGATGCACCGGTGTGAGAGAGCCAATGCATTTTGTGAAGCAATCCATGCTCTGGATGCAACAGGTTTTCTTTTTCTTATGACCCAGATGTTCTATATATTGTTAGTTTATTAATTTCTCTTCCCTTTCTGCACCATTACACACCTTGAGCTGCATTATCTTTCACTTCCTTCGTATATATAGAACATGACACTTGTACACTTCTTGGGAACATGTAAAAGAAATTTGGTCTGATTACCTAGATTATTTTCAGACTTAAATACGTTATGCATTTTATCAAAGAGAATCGTATGCATTTTTTATCCCTAATTTTACTCTAAACGAGGTTATGTTTCTTTAGCATGCAAACAAACATCAAATATTAAACGACTATAATGTCAATATAATACACAGATCACCAGTTCTTCTAAGTTTTTGAGCAGCCATGCTTGAAACCATATGTTTATGTAAAAACAAGATGCTTGAGTCAATATCCCTAGATTATATCAGTTTTCACTTTAATGACCTTATGTACATAGTTGGAACTTTACAATCATGTGTCGAAACTAGTTTTTGGTGGTGCCCTAACAAATCGCTCCATGCCAAACTGTAACTTCATAGTATTCTTAACTGATTGGTAATATGTGTGGGGACTTTTGATGACCTACTATGATGTTAAAACAATGACCTACAGTTATAGTTTATATTCGTAACCCTATGTTCCGGAATTTTCAGCTTTTGTAATGTGTTGCTGATATTGATTTCAAATGTACGTAATTAATCCAGATATTTCAGCAACTAGTGTTCGGGACTTTCTTATGCCTGCAATACAGAACTTATTTAGAGACTCTGATGCGCTTGACCCTGCACACAAAGAAGCCCTTGAAATTATAATGAAGGAGAGATCTGGTGGAACTTTTGATACCATCAGTAAGGTGATGGGGGCTGGGCTTGCATCCTCCGTGAGTAGTTTCTTTGGTGAAGGTGGTCTACTGGGAAAGAAAGAAAGTCCCGAGCCACCATCAGAGCCCGTTGAGTCCCCAAAGGCCGCACCTTCACCACCTGCAGAAGACACTAGATTAAGACGAATAATGCGGGGGAATTTCACTGACATGCTCAGAGGCAAAGCAAAGGGACCAGAGGAAACTCAGAACCAATAAAATTTGATTTGTCTCTGTGAGGGGTGGCAAGAGTTTTACTTTGCGTCTCGTTATGTCAGGTGAGGATCATCCAGTTAGTACAAACAATTTATTCATTTTTTGGTGCACACGTTGAGAAAAGGGTTTTCAAGAAAGGAAGAGCAATACTCTGCATTTTTTGTGACAGTTTCATTACATGATCGGATGGACGGCGGATTTGGTTCGAGTCCCGTCCAAAATCCAATTTGTTGTTTCTTCCTTTTCTCTCTTTCTTCTTATAGGCAGTTAAAATTGTACAAGTTCCAATTTGTTGTTTCTTCCTTTTCTCTCTTTCTTCTTACGGGCAGTTAAAATTGTACAAGTTATGAACAATATATAGGTAATTTGACGGCACTGTGTTTAAATTATAGAACCAAAACATTTTCCTACATTTTTTAGTTTAAACTTATTATAGGGATGTGACTTTAATTTTGCGTACCATTCAGTACTATGGGTGTTTAACCGTTAAATTTAATTTACACAGCTGTTTCAGTTATTCATTCCTGTATTATTGACTACTACGTTCTGTTATTAGGAATGGTTGTAATAATATAATAGCATACTCTCTTTGATTGTTGTTGAGTTGAAAATTTTGGTATCCCTTCAGCCACAGTATATTGTAGGCTTGGTAATTTCTTACGACCCGTTATTCATATACAAAAGGACACAAAAATAACAAATTTCGTGTCAATCTGTCAACGAGTAGGGTTGTTATCGGGTATCCGTTAAGAACTTGTTAACGAGTTGGGTCGTTAACAAGCTTAAGCATGTATAAAACATCTTTGCTTTTGAGGCCTCAGTTTGCTTTTCTGCCCCCAATTTCTCTTGTAAAATCGATGCCATATCAAGCTTAAGCATGCTTAGTTCCTGTCTCACAAGTTCGAATTCTCTCATCACTTCTGTATATTTTTTTTTTTGTCCACATCCCCAATAGCCAATACCTGATCTTCCCGCCTACCTACGCGCCTCCGCGATTTCTTTAGTACTTGAGTCTCTAGCGTATGTGATTTCGCCTTGGAGCTTTATTCCCCAATTACAGAAGACAAATCTTTAGCTCTCTTCATTGCATCAAGCATCTCGGATTTCGCTTGTGCTCGGAAGGAGTCTCTGTCCGTTTTGTTTTCTTTGAATCGACCTATTTCCCTGCGTGCCATATGGAGTTCTCTCACTATTGCAGAAGATAATTTATAGACAGACAGAGAGAGAAAGGGAGATCAGAAGCAATGCAGATGGTTTTTTGCTTACATAGTGAATAAAACTAAAATTATGAAAGGGATTTTTCCCTAGTTTCAAGAGTTGGTTAAGAAACTCTTTGCACTTGAGGTCCCAAGTTTGATCTCTCCCTCACCTAACATCGCTCTTATAAAAAATTAAAAATTTTCGGGGTCTATCTGGGATTTCTTTTGGGAAGGACTAGCTTCAAGAATCCTATCTTCTTCACACAGATTGTTGGCTTTTCTAAATCTTCTTCTGTTATCAAACTGTACTCACATTCACCTGTTTACCACTCTATTCATCATGCACCACAATTTCTGTCAAATTCTTCAAAAATCCACCCAACTTTATTCTTCAAATTTGAATAAAATTTCTAAGCAAAAACTAGAATCTGATTAAACACTCTTCATCAATTGCAAGAATTTCAACTATTTATAAGCACATGCAAGGTCCCTTCTTTCTCCGATGTAAGATTCAGTTTCTCAACAAAATGCAAGTAATAAAACTAACATCTTCATATATATATATATATATATATATATATATACATATTATTTCTTCTATTCTTAGAGACAGAAAGCATGAGATTAGGAATTTAAAAACTTACAAATAAGTGAGGTGCTTGGAAGGCAGAGAGAGAGAGAACTTTGATATTCGTCAAACTTTGATATTTGTCCAACTTCGAAAGATAAAGAGGAAGGACTGGCTTTGGTTCTGTCTTCAATTCAACTCCTGATGATTGGCTGGTATTGGAACTACCGCCGTCCGCCACGCATCTGTTTTATTCTTTTCTTCCAACCCCACCCCCCTGCTTGAATGTTGCTTTCAAATATTCTTTACTTTCACAACTTCTTTTTAATTTTATTTAAACTAAAATGAGACATACATCGGATTTTGAAATCATACATATTAAATAAACTTTTTATTTTAAGAATAATATAAAGTAGAAATTCCTAAATCAGATACAAGATTGACTATTTTTTGTAGAAGTATTGAGAAGGGAAAATCAAACTTAATATCTCCAGTGTAGATGTGAATGCTCTTAACTAACTAAGTTACAACCCTCTTAGAAGATTATTTATTCTAAAATTGAGGAATGAATTGACTGTAGCTTATCTACAGTCACAAGTTTGCCATCCAATTTCACCTTATTTACAAGAAACTCATCTCATTTGGGCTGGTATTGGGGCTGAGTTGTTTTGGGCTGCTCATGATACTTTTCCTGGGCTTTCTCATTTGTTGGTCTGAGGCCGGCCCTTTTGGAGTCTAAATAATGAGACTGCCCATCTGGGCTTCATATCGCACCATCAGGATTACAAGTTAGAGTGGTAGAGTCGTAATTTCGTTTCAGAGGGATTGGGGTTAGGTTGTTCCCATCATTTCCTTCTTTTTTCAACCTAGCTGTGACAGAGAGACAGAGCTGTGATAGAGAGACAGAGAGATAGAGCCGTGACAGAGAGACAGAGAGACAGAGGCAAATAGAGAGAGAGAGAGAGAGAGAGAGCGAGAGGGGAGAGGTAGGGGTCGGGATGATTGCCCATCTATGCTTCAGATCGCACGATGAGGATTACAAGTCAGAGGGCGGAGTCGTCATTTCATTCTTGAGGTTTCAGAGGGATTGGGGTTTGGTTGTTCCCCATTATTTCGTTCTTCTTTGTTCAACCCATGCCGTCACAGAGAGACAAAAAGATAGAGAGAGAGAGAGAGAGCGGGAGGGGAGAGGTAGGGGTCGGGATCACTGCTCATTCTCTGTTGCATCGTCAGATAAGTGCTGTTTCAAATTACATTTTGTACCAAATTTTTTCTTTTTTTTATTGTTTCTTGCATTTATGGTTGCGTGCATGTGGTGATCGAAAGGTCAAAAAAAAAATTTGCAAATCTTTTTTTCCGTGTTTGGTTAGGTTTGGCTTCTAGTTTTTTTTAATCAATTTGGGGATTTTCTGGGTCTCCATGTACTTGGTTGCTTTTCGGTTTTTCTTCTCATTCTCGGTTCCTCTCTGTCTGAAATTTTTTCCAAGGTTCGTTCTTTAACTCTTTTTTGCGTTTTCAATTTTTTCATTTGAGCTTTGCCATTCGTGTTTGATTACAATATTTATGGCTGTAATAAACCATTTGAGTGTATTGTTAACTTCTGTTTAGACTGTTGTTAGTTGTTGTTAAGTTGCTGCCATTTTTTTGTAATTAGTATTAAAAAGTTTTTTTTTTTTGTTTTAAGAAGTTTTTGTTCTGTGATTTGAATTGGAACAAAATCAGTAAACACAACAGACTGATTTACAATTTGTGATTTTCTTAAAAGAATGCCATTTTTAAATTGAGCTCTGTTTTAAATTAGGCTAAATCGCCAAAATGGTCCCTGAGATTTGCATAACTCATCACTTTGGTCCCTGAGAATCCAAATCAATAAAAGTGGTGCCTGAGATTGTACAACATCCATCATTTTGGTCATTCCGTTAAAAACTCCGTTAAGTGTCCCGGAGGAAGTTTGGGCAATTTTCGAAGCTTCGTAACTCAATCGTTTCTTAACCAAATTCGACCCATAATACATCAAAATGAAGATAGGAAAGTGCAGAATACAATTATACCTATTTTGAAGCCCAATGGTTGCCGCAGATGGCCGGAAAATAGCCTCAAAGTTGACTGGTCCGAGTGAAAACTTGAAAACTCGCCGAAAACTGGGTAAATTTTAAACGTTCACAACTTCTTCAATACTCAACAAAATCAAATTATTCAAAAACAAAAATCATACTTCTCGATGAGACGAAGAGAATGGTACCTTTTTTTATGGCTAACTCGCCATGGTTTGGTTGGAAAATAGCTCAAAAGTGGCTGTCTTGGTTTCGAGTTAGCCACTTTCGAGCCATTTTGCAGCCAAATCATGGATATTTAGCGGTTGAAAAAGGTACCATTCTCTTCATCTCGTCGAGAAGTATGATTTTCGTTTTTGAATCACTTGATTTCTTTGAGTATTGAAGAAGTTATGAACATTTAAAGTTTACACAGTTTCCGGCGAGTTTTCCAATTTTCTCTCAGACCAGTCAACTTTAAGGCTATTTTCCGGCCATCTCCGGCAACCATTGGGCTTCAAAATAGGTATGATCTTCATTTTGATATATTATGGGTCGAATTTGGTTAAGAAACGATTGAGTTACGAAGCTTTGAAAATTGCCCAAACTTCCTTCGGGACACTTAACGGAGTTTTTAACGGAATGACCAAAATGATGGATGGTGGACAATCTCAGGGACCACTTTTATCGATTTGGAATCTCAGGGACCAAAGTGATAAGTATATATGTGTGCATGTATATATGTATGTATGCATCTGTGTGTGTATATATGTACATGTATGTATGTATGTATGCATCTGTGTATGTATGTGCATGCATACATCTGTATATATGCATCTGTTTCTGTACATACATGCGTCTATATGTATGCATGCATCTGTGTGTGTATGTACATGTGTATGTACATGTATATGTATGTATGTATGCATGTTGTGTGTGCATGTACATGTATATGTATGTATGCATGCATCTGTGTGCGTGTGTGTGTGTATGTACATGTAGATGTGTGTATATGTAAGGTTTAGGGTTTAGATAGTTTGTGTCTGGAGTGTGTGGTCTTTAATGTTTAGAGAAAATTTCGAAGTTAGTTACTGTTACAGGATTAGTGGTGATGGATTTGCTATGTTGGTGAATTTCAGAAATTTGGATACTCGAAGGAACACTTGGGGCTTTGGCTTTTTGAGGTATATTCATTCATAGCGGTTTTGTAACTATAGAATGTCATTTCTTTAAAGGTTTAAAGGTGTAACTATAGAATGTCATTGCAACTTTTGTCAACGTAAACTTTCCTTCAAGTAATTTTGATTGTATATTGGCTCTCGATGTCCGACTTAATAGAGTAGTTGTCACATCCCGACCCGGGTCCACCAGATCCCGAGCCCGCTCTACCACCGTAGCACGATATTGTTCGCTTTGGGCTTACCATTCCCTCACGATTTTATTTTTGAGAACTCATGAGCAACTTTCCAGTGGGTCACCCATCTTAGGAGTGCTCTGATCTCCTTCTCGCTTAACTTCGGAGTTCCTACAAAACCCGAAACCAGTGAGCTCCCAAAAGGCCTCGTGCTAGGTAGGGATGAGAATATACATTTAAGAATCACTCCCCTGGGTGATGTGGGATGTCACAATGTACCATTCTGTCACATCCCGGCCCGGGCCCGCTCTACCACCGTAGCACGATATTGTCCGCTTAGGGCTTACCATTCCCTCACGGTTTTATTTTTGGAAACTCATGAGCAACTTCTCAGTGGGTCATCCATCCTGGGAGTGCTCTGACCATCTTCTCGCTTAACTTCGGATTTCCTACGAAACCCGAAGCCAGTGAGCTCCCAAAAGGCCTCGTGCTAGGTAGGTATGAGAATATACATTTAAGGATCACTCCCCTGGGCGATGTGGGATGTCACAGTAGCAATGTAAATTGAATTGCTTATTTTATGTATCAATTCACCTATCTCTGCTTTTTCTTTCATTTGGAGATGACTGTCTAATGTGTGGTTTTGTGAGCGTTACTCATGTAAAACGCGCGTTATCTGAATTGATACATTTAAGAATGCGATTGTATTGCTGTAACATTTTTAGTTAATTTTTCTATGAATATTATACATGGTTTGAATACCTGCAGCAAAGTGCCAGCATTCCTGCTAGTTCAACCTAAAATGCTAAAATGATTAGTTAAGTTATGCAACACTTTTAATGCTTTTGTGAGGAGAATTTGCAAAATCAATTCGTGAAATAGTGATTTCAAGTGCTGAAAAAACTTGAATTTCTTTGATACAATAATGTATTTATATTAAGGGATAAAAATTTAAGTTAAGCCACATAATAAGTTTGTCATATTAATTTGGTACTTAACTTATTATTCACGAGAATCGAATTAAGAAAATTAGGGATAATGGTACAATTGTTGTAAATAGTATAATATGTATGCCCACATGCATACAGTAAACATGTCATATGTGTAATAGTGCTTTTGTTTGTTTCCATGGTGATGCTCTATAAATAGAGCTTTACGAATGTTCAACAATGAAGAGTGAATAAGAAGAAAAAAAGAAAAGAGAAATATATCTAATAGCAATAATATACATTACTTCCTCTGCAACAGCTTGTGTTGGTATAATACTCTGCAACTGCTTCGTTCCTGTCCCGAGTAAAGGTTATCTCTCTAAAAATTTGCCTATTTATAACACGTTATCAGCACGACTCTCTAATTATTTCTCATTTCCCTTCACCGAAAGAAAGAAAAAAAAAATGTTTCCTTTAAGGTTTTTACTGTTCTTCTTCTTCCTCTCCCTCAATTGCTGGGTATACCCTCGCGAAGAACTATTTGCACCACGTTTACTTCTAGTTCTCCAACTAACTGTCACTTATATTCTTGATTTCTTGTTTGGTGTAGATATTGACTACTAACCCACTAATTATTTATGCAATCCAAGATTGTGCGGTTCTATCGCCTATCTTGGACTGCAGATCTAATTTTACTGCAAATTTTAAGTGGAGCGGTATAATCGCCCGCTCTATCCTGCATATTTAAATTTGCCCGTTATTTAATTTTATCGCAATTTTAGGTGGTGTGAAATAATCACCCACCCTGCTCTGTACATTTAAATTTTATCGCAATTTAGATTTTATCGCAATTTTAGGTGGTGCGGTATAATCGTCCACCCTGCTTTGCATATTTAGATTTTATCGCAATTTTAGGTGGTGCGGTATAATCGTCCACCTTGCTCTACATATTTAAATTTTCCTGCTGTTTAAAGTGGTGCGGAATAATCGCCCATCCTATACTTGTTTCGATGAGAATGGTGCGGTATAATTGCCCTTCTCATTAATCATGTAAATCTCGAGCCTGAAGTTTCGAGCACTTATCATTTTGGCCTGAAGATCAAGAATTTGTAAGAACCAGAAGTTCTAACAATATATTCCTCCAGAACACATATTATTGCAAGTTCTTACACACCTTATTTTTCTTTCAGAAAAGAAAATGGCAAACTTGGTAAAGCTTGATTTCGCTGCCCTAGACATTACTGGAAAGAATTACCTTACCTGGGTACTGGATGCCAACATCCATCTGGAAGCAGCTCATCCTCTCAAGATCGGGCAAAGACCATGATTTTTATTCGTCGCCATCTTGATGAGGCACTAAAGAGCGAGTACTTAACGGTTGAAGATCCGTTAGCCCTCTCGAAGGCCTTGAGAAACAGATACAATCACCAGACAACGGTGATTCTTCCAAAAGCTTGCTATGACTGGACTCACCTAAGGATCCAGGATTTCAAATCAGTGGCTTAGTACAATTCGGCGTTGTTCAAAATTACCTCTCAGATGAAGCTCTGTGGGGATACTATTACTAAGGAGATGTTACTGGAAAAGACTTTCAGCACATTCCATGCCTCTAACATGCTCTTGCATCAGCAGTATAGAGCGCGAGGCTTCACCGAATACAACCAGCTGATATCTGTGCTCCTGGTAGCTGAACAGAACAACGAACTCCTGATGAAAAACCATAATGCCCGACCTACTGGATCAGCACCGTTCCCAGAAGTGAATGCTGCTTCTTTTGAAAGGAATTCCATATCCTCTCGTGGCAATAATTACAAACGAGGACGTGGCCACAAGCGAGGCCGGTGGAACGGGAAAGGCAAGAACCATGGTGTCCAGTTTCACAACCAATTTCCAAGGCATAATCCAGGCCCGAGGTTTAAAAATGCAAATCGCCAGAAAGGAAAAGCTCATGTGAACACTCCTAGAAATCATGAAGGAGGTTGCCATAGGTGTGGTGGCAACGAACATTGGGTGCGTACTTGTCGCACCCCAAAGCATCTGGTGGAGCTATATCAAGCCTCATTCAAGGAGAAGGATGTCGAGATCAATTTCTTCGACCAGGCTAAACCAATGGAAACCCCTGATCCAGTGACCAATTTATCAGGACAATTAAACACAACCCACCTAGATGCTACAGACTTTATTAATGAAAGAGGGAATGAAGTTTATGGGTCCGATTGAATTATTTATGTTTAATGTACTCCTGTTATTTGTACTTGTGGTTTAATGCTCGCATTTTCAATTCAATAAAAGTAGTATTCCAGTATGAATAAACTGCTTTTTCTTTACTCAGAGATCATGGATAAAAATTATGGTTATTCTCAAAACAAGATCAATAGAGAAGACTTTTGTCTTGCAGACAGCGCAACCACGCATTCAATACTTCGCGATCGAAAGTATTTCTCGAATTTGGTACTTGCAAAAGTAAAGGTAACAACAATATCAGGGCCATCAGATGTAATTGAAGGCTCAGGAAAAGCCCAAATTATGTTACCAAATGGAACAATATTGTCTATAAAGAATGCATTGTATGCTACTCGATCCATTCGAAATTTGTTGAGTTTTAAAGACATACGTCTAAATGGATACCACCTTGAAACGAAAAGTGTAGAAAATGTGGAATATTTATGCATTACCTCCAATGATACCCAGAAGCGTATATTGGAGAAGTTGCATGGTTTATCGAGTGGATTGTATTATACATACATAAAGACAGTTGAGGCGTATACTGTCATGAACCAGAAGTTCATTGATTCAAAGGTTTACATGCTTTGGCATGACCGTCTAGGTCATCCAGGATCTACCATGATGCGAAGAATCATTACCAACTCTAATGGACATCCATTATTGAGCAAACATGTTGATGTCTCAAATGATAACCCTTGCAAGGCTTGTTCCCAAGGGAAGTTGGTAATTAGACCATCACAACTAAAGGTTGATGATGAATCCCCATCATTTTTGCAAAGAATTCAAGGGGATATTTGTGGACCTATTCAACCACCTTGTGGACCATTTCGATATTTTATGGTTTTGGTTGATGCATCTACCCGATGGTCACATGTTTGCCTATTGTCTACTCGAAATGTAGCTTTTGCGAGACTTCTAGCTCAGATAATTAAGTTGCGAGCATAGTTTCCAGATCATCCCATTAAGTCCATTCGACTTGATAACGCTGGTGAATTTACATCTCAAACCTTTGATGATTACTGCATGGCACTGGGTATTGATGTTGAACATCTTGTTCCTCATGTCCATACCCAAAATGGTTTAGCGGAGGCATTTATCAAGCGGCTTCAATTAATAGCCCGTACTCTGCTCATGAAAACGAAATTACCAGTCTCTGTATGGGGACATGCCATCTTACATGCAACATCATTGGTTCGACTGAGACCCATAGCCAACCACCAATACTCATCAATACAACTCGTGTTTGGACATCAGCCAAATATTTCACATTTACGAGTTTTTGGTTGTGCTGTTTATGTGCCTATTGCACCACCATAACGAACTAAAATGGGACCTTAGCGCAAACTGGGAATTTATGTGGGTTTTGATTCACCATCTATCATTAGATATTTGGAACCTTTGACTGGTGATGTGTTTACAGCTCGTTTTGCTGATTGTCATTTTGATGAGACAGTTTTCCCGTCGTTAGGGGGAGAAAAGACCGTTCCAGAAGAACGGCAAGAGCTAACATGGTTTGTTCCAACCTTATCTCATTTTGATCCAAGAAGCACTCAATGTGAAAACGAAGTGAAAAGGATCGTTCATCTTCAAGGTATTGCTAATCAAATGCCAGATGCATTTAATGATGCTTCGAAAGTGACACAGTCGTATATACCGGCTGCAAACGCACCTGCAAGAATTGATGTCCCCGTTGGACAAAATAAAGTGGCAGCGAATGATTCATCCAGTGCACGCCTGAAGCGTGGTAGACCCCCAGGTTCAAAAGATTCAGCCCCTCGAAAGAGAAAGATGAGGGCACAATTGAACCCAAATGATATCATTCAAGAAAAGGAATTAAATGATAAATCCACAATTCGTGACTCTATACTTCCAGAAAAAGAACATGTCCTTGATGAGACACTTGTCCCTGAAGAGACAGAAGTACATGAAAGCAAAGAAATATCCATAAATTATGCATGTACTAATGAATTGTGGGATCCAAATGAAATAATCATCGATGACATGTTTGCATTTGCAATAGCCACTGAAATTATATTAAGTGATGATATTGAGCCCCGCTCTGTTGATGAATGCAAACAGAGACAAGATTGGCCTAAGTGGAAAGATGCAATCCAGGCAGAATTAAATTCCTTGGAAAGACGAAGTGTTTTTGGACCAGTAGTCCAAACCCTGCCTGGTGTGAACCCCGTAGGATATAAATGGGTATTCACAAGGAAACGCAACGAGAAAACCGAGATTGCAAGATATAAAGCACGACTCATTGCACAAGGTTTTTCACAAAGACCTGGAGTTGATTATGAAGAGACATACTCTCCTGTAATGGACACAATTACGTTTCGTTACTTAATAAGTTTGGTGATTTCAGAAAAACATGACATGCGACTTATGGATGTCATCACCGCATATCTATATGGAGAATTAGATACTGACATATATATGAAAGTCCCAGAAGGACTTAAGTTGCCTGAAGCAACTAACAAACCACGGGGTATGTTCTCAATCAAATTAAGGCGATCACTATATGGGCTGAAACAATCTGGGCGAATGTGGTATAATCGTCTCAGTGAGTATTTGATTAAAGAAGGATATGCCAACAATGTCATATGCCCTTGTGTGTTCATTAAGAAATCAAATACTGGATTTGCTATAGTGGCAGTATATGTCGATGATATGAACCTAGTTGGAACCCCTGAAGAGCTCAACAAAACTGCTGAATATCTGAAAAACGAATTTGAAATGAAAGACCTTGGGAAAACCAAATATTGTCTCGGCCTGCAGATCGAGCATTGTGTTAATGGAATTTTGGTCCGTCAATCAGCTTACATTGAAAAAATACTGAAGCGATTTGGCATGGACAAGGCTTATCCACTTAGCACCCCAATGGTCGTTCGTTCTTTAGACATTAAGAAAGATCCATTCCGTCTAAAGGAAGATGATGAACTGGTCCTTGGTCCAGAAGTACCATATTTGAGCGTAATAGGTGCTTTATTGTATTTAGCACAATGTACTAGACCAGATATAGCTTTTTCAGTTAACTTGTTAGCTAGGTACAGCTCTGCTCCAACAATTCGTCATTGGAAGGGAGTCAAAGATGTTCTACGATACCTTCGTGGGACAACATATATGGGTCTCTTCTACTCAGACAAGCCCACAAATGAACACATCCTTGTTGGATACGCAGATGCTGGTTTTCTCTCCGATCCGCATAAAGCCCGCTCACAAAATGGATATGTGTTCACTAATGGAGATACTGCAATTTCATGGCGATCAACGAAGCAAACGCTAGTTGCAACATCTTCCAATCACTCGGAAATAATTGCTTTGCATGAAGCAAGTCGTGAATGTTCTTGGTTAAGATCAATGATCCATCACATCCGGAATTCATGTGGTCTACCTTCAAAGACGGACACTCTAACTGTCATCCATGAAGATAATGCAGCCTGTGTTGCCCAAATGAAGGAAGGATTTATCAAGGGTGACAAGACTAAACATATATCTCCAAGATTTTTCAACGCACATGAGCTTCAGAAGGCTAAAGTTATTGAAGTCAGACAAATTCGTTCCAATAAAAATTTAGCAGACTTGTTCACCAAATCTCTACCAAAGTGCACATTTCAGAAGTTGGTACAGGGAATCGGATTACGTCGGCTTACAGATTTGAAGAATGCGGAATCAGGGGGAGATATAATTCAGGGGGAGCATCCATGATACATGCATGTTGTACTCTTTTCCCTTTGCTTAGGATTTTTCCCACTGGGTTTTTCCTATCAAGGTTTTAACGAGGCAACATAAGCATGCTCAACACTATCCAGGTAAAGTTGTACTCTTTTTCCTTCGCTATGGTTTTTTCCCACTGGGTTTTTCCAAGCAAGGTTTTAATGAGGCAACTGATGTTGATATGTGGGCATCTAAGGGGGAGTGTTGTAAATAGTATAATATGTATGCCCACATGCATACAGTAAACATGTCATATGTGTAATAGTGCTTTTGTTTGTTTCCATGGTGATGCTCTATAAATAGAGCTTTACGAATGTTCAACAATGAAGAGTGAATAAGAAGAAAAAAAAGAAAAGAGAAATATATTTAATAGCAATAATATACATTACTTCCTCTGCAACAGCTTGTGTTGGTATAACACTCTGCAACTGCTTCGTTCCTGTCCCGAGTAAAGGTTATATCTCTATAAATTTTGCCTATTTATAACAACAATAGGTTTTTCTAACATGTTCTTTTTATTCGGCAGATAATTGATTACTTCTTGTTGCCCGACTCCTTTAAATACTCACATATTTTTTTAGTTGGATCAGACTTGGACCACTCATTTGGATAAGGAAAGTGCAATCCACATACTCTTGTTGTCATTGATTTTTTTCAATTCATTCAATCTGACAAACGAAATTTGAGAGATGTGTGAGAAGTAAAAAGGGGTCTACAGATAGCACTACCCATGGATAATAATGACAAAATCCGACCATCTAATTAAAAAAATTTGGTCATACACTTCTTCAAAAAATTTCGCCAAATAATGTAATAATTTACATTAAATTTATCTAAACTAAAGGGTGAGAGAGTTTAAATCCGAAACGTAATAAATTGAAGAGAAATGCTCTAATAAGACAATCTGCCACTTGCCTTCAAAGTTAATTCTTAGTTTTCTTCGAGCTAAATAGTAGTTCTCACTTAGGGCCACATAGATTAATTAATATGAGTAGTGCTTTATATGCATTGCAGGCATCTGTATTCTATTTTGTCATCAGCATGTGTTCATTCTACATATAATGCGTTTGTATGGTGAAGCGAACTTAACTACGAATGTGTTAGCTAATTTTGGCTTTTAAGACTCTGGCTCTAGAGCTTACATTGATTCTTTCGGCTCCGGTGCTTTCAAATGCTCCATTCATATGCTTGTTTGGCCATGCTTTCGAGATTCTAGAAGAAGTTAAGATTCTACCGGTAAATCAATTCAAAATAAAAGATGTGATCTAACTCTTTATAAGTCATTGCGAAGTTTGATCTTTCTCTATCGTGTGAACTACCTTTTCACATCCTCATAGATTTCCCTTCATGCTTCATGCTTTGTTTGAAGAAGCACCTCTGCTTAAAGGGTTCTAGTTCTAAGATCATTGTCAAATCGTTTTTAATTGGGTACAATACAACTACTGCATTATGCATAAGCTAGTACATGTGTTTCAGAGCTGAACTGTACTCTACTGTTAACGCCCTCAAACAACAAACCACAAAAATAAGTATTTCTTTTGGATTGAGTTTTTGATTATATTTTTGATACAACGATATATTTATATACGCTAAGAAACGTAAATTATTATCGAACCTGTTGTTAAAAAGATTCTAATCTAAAATTTACTGCCATTAAAAAGTTTTTAGAGTCTTTTGTCATGTTTTATTTTTGGTCTGAATTCTCCAAAATAGTGTGAAAATAGAAAGATTCCGGATGAAAAACAAACATTTTTGTGACTTGTGAGGTTTAATGACAAAGACATACAAAAGACAGTCTCGGCATGAAATGCAAAATAATACAGATTTTGTAAGTTCGGATCTACGGATGTGTCTTAGAAATAGAAGGGGATTATTGTGGAGCCAAAAATATTCACAGGGCGACACGTGGATTTTTGGACAAAAAAGACAAAACTACCCTTGGGGCATACCGGAATTCCTACGCACAAGCAGCGGGCAATTATCCCTCAACCAAGTCAAAAGTGCCCAAAATAGGTATCAACTTAAAACCTAATTTATTCATATATTTCCTATTTCATTATTTAGCTAATCAATTAGCTAAATACTATACTTATTCTATAATTCCTAAAACATTCCTTCTAAAATAATGATAAATAGCTAATTATTCCCTTAATTAGCATTTAGACCATTCACTTTACCCTAACTCCCACAAAAGGGCCGGCTATCCCCATTTCAAAACCTCATCCATCACCTTTTCTACATTTTTCACCATTTATTCCTTTTTATTAGCCAATAAATTCCATAACCACAAAAGCATTTCCTTTTATGTTTAATTAGCCAATTAATTGGCTAATTAAACCAAAACAAAACCTAAAACCCTACTAAGTGGTCGGCCATCCTTTCCTCTCCTATAAATTGGTTCCCATTTTCACCAAACACTAATTCCAACACTTTGGCAAAAATCCCAAAATTCTCTAAACACTCTTTCTCTCTAAATTCTAACTTTGGCATCGGAGGTTCTTCGGCCAAAGCCCCCCCCCCATTCATCGTGGGCGCGTGAGGCTCTTGGTCTTAACCTAAGGTGTTAATTGTTTTGTAGGTGCAAAATTGTCCAAGATCAAGGAGGAAGAAATTTGCATCCACAAATTGGTGTTTTCATTGAGAGCTGAAATCCATACTCATAGAAGACTCTCGCACAAAAAGGTTTTTTTTTCTTTATTTTCTAGTCCATTTGAATATTTTTCATACGTTCTTATTATTAGAATTTTTTACTTGCAAAGGTTCTTTGATAAAACGTATAAGCAAAATATAATGGCTAGAAATTTAGAAAATTCTACAAGTGAAAATTCTAATGTTCAAGAAATGGGATTACGGAGATCCGTGAGGCTAAATGCGACAATAAGTCGAGCGGCACCACCACCACGAGTTTCCACCATGGGAACCACCGCGGTAGCTACCTCGGTAGTCACCCGTGGCGAGGTCCATGGTGCCTTCACCACGGCCCGAGCCGTGCCATCCAAGGCTCACGGCACCAAGGCCACGGCCCAAGCCATGTCACTCCAAGCCCAACGTGAATTCAACGCGTTGCCAAGCCAAGCCCAAACCTTGCACCCATGTGCATCACACTCCGAGCAGCCTGTTCTAACCGAGCAGCCCACTCTCGTGGCCCAACCTGCTCTCGCGGCCCAACTTGCTCTCGCAGCCCAGCCTGCTCTCGCCGAGCAGCCTGCTCTCATGGCCCAGCCTGCTCTTGACGAGCAGCCCACTCCCGTGGTCCAGCCTGCTCCCGCCAAGCAGCCCACTCTTATGGCCCAGCCTGCTCCCGCCAAACAACTCACTCATGTGGCTCAGCCTGCTCCAGTCGAGCAGCCCACTCCCGTGGCCCAGCCTGCTTCCGCCGAGCAGCCTACTCTTGCAGCCCAGCTTGCTCTCATGGCCCAGCCTGCTCATGCGGCCTAGTCTGCTCCCGTGGCCTTCCAAGTAGCCCAAGTCGACCCAAGACTATCTCAACCATCCGGACCTACCATCGAGCCGGGGGCATTCTCACCACATTTTTTCACGAATTTGACATTTCCCAACTCAAATCTCGTGCTCGGAGTCTACCACTCTTCCATTGCCCAATGAGGCACATTTCTTCAAAGCTTTTCCAACCTAAATGGAGAACAACACTTGTCTCGACAAGTCATAGAGTTGACAAGCGTCCTCGCACAGCAGACGACCTTGGTGAACCGGCTCTTGCAGCGCACTGAGATGCAACGTGCCCCAGACGAGGTGTCCCGAAGTAGGACAAGGGCAGACAAAGAACCTCTTCAGCAGCATCCCGGTAAGCAGTCACTCAACCAGCCACGAATCGAGCGATCAGGTAGTATACATTCCCGATTGGGCCCCCGAGATAGCGTATACTCCCGTCTTAGAGCGCGGATGAGCGTGCACTCTTGACTAAGCCCACAGACGAGCATACATTCACGGTTAGGGTCACACTTCGATAGTCAACATGAGCAACCTTCCAAGCAAAGTGTTCATTTGCGGCTAAGCCCGCAAGGAGCATCATCCACCTCACATCGGAGTAGGAAGCCCGACGGACGGAGAGAAGCTCAATACGACTCAAGTGCAACCGGCAGCCTGCGAAGAACTCGTTCGCCTGCTAAGAACGCGCTACATGCACTGCATCCGCGGCATAGACAACCAAACACATGGAAGAGCAGCCTAGACCAGCAAGTCATGGTTGGGGACAGCCGAGAGCTCCGCTACCCCAACAAAAACAAATTCAGGAAAAAGTAAAAAGACTCTTAACCAAGCGATTGCGCAATTTCCAATGCAATGAGGTCATCGACGAGGCACTACGGCGGAACATGACCAACATAAGCAGGTCACCCTTCGCGGACAAGATCGAGCAGGCAGAGCCTCCACGCGAGTTCAGCATGCCACATTTCACATTTTTCAAAGGGGATGAAGACCCGGAGAGACACTTAAAGCACTACAGAAGTGCAATGATCCTTTATCGAAACAACGACGATCTCATGTGCAAGATATTCGCCACCACTCTACAAGGTGAGGCGCAAGATTGGTTCTACACCCTGCCGCCACAATTTATCCGGAATTTTGACGAACTTTCTTTGGTTTTCACCAAAGAATATTCATCCTATCACTCGATCAAAAAAAAGTCCGACCATTTGTTCGACGTCAAGAAAACCCCAAAGGAGTCGCTTCGACACTATGTGAGGAGGTTCAAAGCAGAGAAGGCAAAAATAGTCGGATGTAATGACTCCATAACTAGAGCAGCCTTCCAAAAAGGACTTCCAGCAGACCACCCACTGTTCGGAAAACTGATAATGAAAGAAGATCTAACTCTGGTAGACGATTTCGCTCTGGCAGAAAAGCATGCACTTTGGGACGAAGTTCGGCGATCTTGAATAGAAGTTCCTCACTACTCTGAAGGAGATTTAAAGTCTGACTGGGTGAGTAGTCGCATCTGAAGCAGAAATAAGCTCTACCATCATACGAGAAAAGCTGGGGGCCTGATTACCTATATTCCACAGTTTAAAAGCTCTCCTCGATGTTATCAGTTGTATTCCACAGTTTAAAAGCTCTCATTGATGTTATCAGAAATTCAAAAGCTAACTTTGGCAATAGTTGTTGTAACCTAAAAGCTCAAGTTTTACCTTCAAACGCACGCAATCATCATCATGATGCACCATTATGCCAAATCCAGACGTTCGACGATAAAGGAGTAGACCTTAGCGAATGCAAAGTTTTCTGATGAACACAACAACTCAGCCTAAAAGACACGCCAAGGGCAGAAGAACATTGGAAAGAACACTCAGAAGCAAGTTTTGTCCTCTTCGTCCCAGAAGTTTTTACATAAGAGCAACATGTACCAGCAGTTGAGCACTACCTCCTGCCGAGCGTCACACGGCCCTAGCCGACCCTTACTCCATTATTTAGCTATAGAATGGCCCAATATCGGAAGTTAAGCATCTCCTGCTACATGTAACATGGCCCCAGCTCTACGGCTCCCTGCCGAGCCTTCACGCCTAGCCTTGACAATGCAACAGAGCAGCTCAACGAAGCCCTGAAGGCAGTCGAGCACACTTTAGCCGCACCTACTCCCTCAATGGAGATTTTTGGCATTTGTATGTCAACGACATATCCAACTACAAAGGCTCACGAGCAGCCGTGGTTCTTGTCACCCCAAACGGTTCAATGCTCGAGCAGACGATCACTCTAAGTTTCAAAGCATCTAACAACGAAGCCCTACTAGCAGGCCTTCGAATGACAAAAGACTTGGAGGTGAAAAAGCTTTCAATGCATTCCGATTCCATGCTAATCACCAGCTAGACTACTGAGGGCAAATGCATAATGATCATGGCAACCGACTACTTCACCAAATAGGTAGAAGCGGAGCCTATGACGATCACGATTCAGACGGATATAGAGCGCTTTGTATGGAGGAACATCATTTGCTGATTTGGCATCCCTTAATCCATCGTCACCCACAACGGCCCGCAATTCATGGGCAGAGATTTGGCGAAGTTCTTCCAAAAGTATGGCATCAAACAGCACATGTCCATGCCAATATATCCTCAAGGCATTGAGTAAGCCGAATCATCCAACAAAACGATCTTCGACTGCCTCACGAAATCCCTCACCAACAAGAAGGGAAAATGGCCAGACAAACTCCTCGGATGTCTATGGGCATATCGCACCACCAAAAGACGAGCAACCGGTGAGACTCATTTCTCTTTGGCATTTGGCTAAGAAGCAATCATTCATCCCAATGTCATCAAGCCAAGTATCATCGTTCTACTACCAAGCATTGAACAGAACAGTGAGAAGATAGCCACAAGATCTGGCAGAGGAGAAACGCAAGCATACAAATACTCGCATTGCAGCCTACCAGCAGCAGCTCTCTCCAACTACAAAAAAAGAGCTAAGATCTGGCAATTCTAGCCCGGAGATCTAGTCCTAAGAAAAGCCTTCATCACTGCCCGTGGAGAAGGCTCCAAAAAGATAGATCCCATCTGGGAAGGCCGGTACAAGATCAACAGAGTAGGCGGCAAGAGTAATTACACATTCGCCATCATGAAACGACAAAAAGATCGAAAAGCAGTGGAACGCCTACAATCTGAGGAAGTACCATGTGTGACCTCTCGCTACATCAAAGCCTGAAGACTCAAATAACTCGACGGGCATCACCTCACAAGCTGAGGACTATCCAGTTGTTATGCAGTTCCTACCCTACAGTTAAGTTCTCGTTCGTTTCACTCATTTTTCAATGAGAAATTCAGAAGTAATCACAACTTGGCTCGGCTGCATGCTTACAACAACTGATCATTCATGCACTTCAAAAGAAGACTGCGCCATTCTTAGGGACTCATCGCAGGAATTGCGCCCCCCGATGGACCAACCATCATCTCCAATGCGAGAGGGTAAACCAATTCCCTGACACCCATATAGGTTAGCTCTCCAAGACGGGAGGATAAACTTTACACTCCGAATATCCAGACGTGGATGGGCTTGGCTACCCTAGTATAACTAGATGCACGATGGCTTGCGCCGGGATTCCTAGAAGTAACCACAATGGTCTTTTTCAAGGCTTAGCTAACTGAAGGATTTTGGGTCTCTTGGCCTAATCTGTGGGGAACCGGGCCCTAGAGACGGAGGGGGCACATTATGCAGTACGCCCTACAGACGACTGCCCTGGAACCCTAAAGCTGCTACCGAGTGCACTAAGGTAGCCTACGGATTCTAGAAGACTGCCTACGGCTTGCCCTTCGAGCAGTAAAGCCGCGCTAGACTTATAGAGCTGCACATTCTTGTGAAAGGTTAAACAAGCTAGCGCGCATATACGAAGTTTTATCCACTGCCGACATGCTACGTAGTCGATAAGATTCACCTCTGCCAAGCGCAGAACAACCTACACCAAGTCCTAAAGTGTTGTGATACTTGCTACGCAGCCTCATTTTTTGTCCCCTTGGAAAAAGTCAAGTCCATCACAAGCCTGAAGGTAGTCAGCGAACCAGCGCGAGCAGCGAAAGAAGTCTTTGGTTTTTTCTCAGCCGGCATCTCTTGAGCAAGCAGAGAAGATCCCTTTTCCCACCTTCACTTGCAGTAGGATCCACAACAGTGATTGGACGAGCCAATGCATCCGCTTTGATCCTATTCACCTCATCTTTTGGGAGCAGCCCACGTTTCTCCTGACGAAGATAGTTAAAGTAGCCAACGTCATTCGTGGTACCTAGCAGGGGAGTTCAACCCAACATTTTAGCAGCTCATGAGGTCCGCAACCTCTTCATTTCTCTCAATCATCGGCCTAGCTCGCGTCATGTCCAAAAGCCTAAAAGGACATGAGCCATGTGACTTGCCTAGCACTGCGCCCCAGCGCCACAATCCGAGGCCCCAGCCACACAAGCTGCCCTTGATTCTAGCCAAGTCAAGCAGCTTAAAGCAGTGGTCCCTACCACAATACCTCATCGGTCCATGCCGATCCAACTCCTGGCCCATGCCAGCCGACGTGCCGCACCACCCCGACGTTTGCCTTGCGGTAGCACCATCCATGAAGAAGACAAGGAAAATTAATTTTTTTTCTTACCTCAGTGCAGCACAAAGAAGACGAAGAAAGCAACGAAAGACGGTCATTTGCATGGGCAAAATGTAGAAGATTGCTAGAGGAGGGGGAACAAATATCCTTTAAGCTATCTCTCTCTTGTAGGGTAGAAAAAATCGCTCTCCAAAGTTGATTTAATAACCCACTTAAGGTGGACTTAAATAGGCTTTGAGAGAAATTTATTTCCCTTTCCTAGAAGGATCTAATTTCCTATTAAAGAGAGAATCTACATCAAAATAGGAAGCAGTCCTAAGTTTCCTAAAGCAAGAAGATCTCTACACCTGCTGCCCTTTTCTGCGAGCAGCCCAACAGGTGTGGGGGCATTTGTGGAGCCAAAAATATTCACAGGGCGACACGTGGATTTTTGGACAAAAAAGACAAAACTACCCTTGGGGCATACCGGGATTCCTACGCGCAAGCAGCGGACAATTATCCCTCAACCAAGTCAAAAGTGCCCAAAATAGGGATCAACTTAAAACCTAATTTATTCATATATTTCCTATTTCATTATTTAGCTACTCAATTAGCTAAATACTATACTTATTCCATAATTCCTAAAACATTCCTTCTAAAATAATGATAAATAGCTAATTAATGGGTTAATTAGCTAATTATTCCCTTAATTAGCATTTAGACCATTCACTTTACCCTAACTCCCACAAAAAGGCCGGTTATCCCCATTTCAAAACCTCATCCATCACCTTTTCTACCTTTTTCACCATTTATTCCTTTTTATTAGCCAATAAATTCCATAACCACAAAAGCATTTCCTTTTATGTTTAATTAGCCAATTAATTGGCTAATTAAACCAAAACAAAACCTAAAACCCTACTAAGTGGCCGGCCATCCTTTCCTCTCCTATAAATTGGTTCCCATTTTCACCAAACACTAATTCCAACACTTTGGCAAAAATCCCAAAATTCTCTAAACACTCTTTCTCTCTAAATTCTAACTTTGGCATCGGAGGTTCTTCGGCCAAAGCCCCCCCCATTCATCGTGGGCGCGTGAGGCTCTTGGTCTTAACCTAAGGTGTTAATTGTTTTGTAGGTGCAAAATTGTCCAAGATCAAGGAGGAAGAAATTTACATCCACAATTATAAGCTTCCGCGTCTTTGCATGCCAAACCATACGACCGCATAAAACATAATCAACATTTTCTTCTTATTTTATTGCTTAGTATATATGTTGAAATATTCCACAAAGTTCGTATCTCTAAAAACAAAAAAAGTTTATATATTCTAACTCTAATCCAACTAATATTGATGCATTTTGTGATAAAACTCATACCTGACGGACTGTGCAAGAATTACCAAGTAAGAGACAATATAAGTGTTGTTAGTAGTGGAATCCGTTTCTCTGATAATTCTACAATATATGCATGTTACAAAAGCAATACAATGAAGGTTTGAGTGGGACGAGTTAATGGCTTACCAATAACTACACACATATAGTCTCTCAATCTTCATTTTATCACGTACACAATACGATAGGGGATGAGGGTTTTATCATTAAAAAAAAACTTAGTGTAATTAAAAATGAAACTACATAATATAAGTATATCTTCAATTGAATCACAAATCCATTAACACCAAACCGGTATGACTAGGTCTAATTTATCATTTAATTCTTGATTGAAAGGATGTTCAAGTAATTCTACGTACATGTGGAATTTGTTCCCTATAAATTGACATTTGATACACATTTTATATATGAGAGACAATTACCCTTTTTAATGAAGTGAAAAATATCAGAAAGTCAAATTAATTTTTAGAATTTATGAGAAAGACTAGATATGTTATCTTCAAAACCTTCTCTTAAAATTTTTTATACTAAAAAAATTTAAACAAAATAAGATAAAAATGTAATAGGGTATGAATAATATGTACTAACTTTGCAGACCGTTTGAAAAAAAAAATAAAAATAAAAAAAAAAATAGAAAAAAACTTTGCAGACCAATTCACACAGCGACTAAGTAACTATTTTTTTTTTATTATTTTTATATTTATTTTTAACAAACGATATTGTCTACACTGAGGGGAAGAGACTTAGCCTTACAATGGGCTAACAATAATATGGTTCAAATCCTTTTTTGGCGAAAATCGAATCTAAGACCTCTCACTACAAGTGAAGAGGAACACCACTAGACTGTAATACCAAGTTGCACTATTAAAAATGGATGGGATGAGGAAAATCGAAGATGACAACTCAAGTCTTCTAGTGCTTGTTTCATCTCCTTCTCGAGAAATTTTTCATTGTTACTGAAATACGAGTAGTGCATCACAAAGTCTTATATAAGTGATGAAATTTTTTATTTCTCCCCTCCTTCACGGCAGCCCACCCACTCTATCACGCTACAAGCCTACACACATGGCGCAACCTCAGTTATCTGTGTCGCTTGTTTGTCAAAATTCAAAATCATGCGACTACTAGTCAACCTTCCAATTGATCTCTCATGGCATTTTTTCAATTCTCTTATTCTGGCTTCGCCATCACTCATACAGGATGCGTAACTTATTGATCATGTCGATTAACTAATAGGCTGCCAATCAAATAGCTGTAACAACGATATATTCTACTCAAATGGAAATTGGTATTGGGTTAGACCACACATTGACTTGATCATTATATGAAAATGTGTCCACAAACCATTTATATAATATGGGATTTAGTGACAAAGAAAGTATGTCTCTCACCATCCCTTTCTTTCTATATCCCTCATTTCTTCTATGTTTTTTTTTCTTTCTATTTTTAACACAAAAATAAAAATAAAAATAAAAAAAAGAAATAATTATTACACGGTTAATTTGTTAGTTATTGTAGGTCAATGATGATACCTAAGGGCTGGTTTGGTATTGCTGTGCTTTGAAAAAAAACTGCTGTGAGAATAAACGGTTGTGCTGTGAGAATAAGCGGCTGTGAAATAAATCAGCAGAGCATTTGATAAACTTTTTTGTAAAAGTGCTTTTGGAAAAAAAAGCAGTCTGATAGTGAGTCTTTTCATTAAAGGAGTACTGTAGTTATGTGTGCTTTGAAAAAAAACCAGTTTTCCAAAGCTACAAATGGCAGCTTCAACTTTTTCCTTTGATTTCAGCTTATTCTTACAGCAGCTTCCAAAATAAGCTATTTTTTTTTAGTTTACCAAATACCAAAAACACTCCCAGTTTTTTTTCATGAGAGTTTTTTTTTTAAATCACCTCAACCCTAAACGGGGCTAAACCAGTCCAAGACCAAATCCTATTCCTTATCTATTTATTAGTTTGCGCGTTCGTTTTACCAGTCAGCGTTGAAGACCCGCAATTACTAGGGGCGGGTTGACTACAACAGATCAAACAGGTTAGGCACGCTATACGCGTATGTACAGCCCCGCTTGGCTCCTAAGTTTATCATGAAATCATATGTTCAAGCTAACTAGCAACAAGCAGGCAATTAAGATATATTCAACGACGATGATAAAGAGCCAAGTAGCTTCCCTCCTCGGCCTCACCATGGCCATCCTCTTCTTCTCAGGTATTATTATACAAAACTTCTTATTAATTCTTTTCTATTTTGTTTCGTATTAGTCTATAATATGCATGACTGCCGGATGCAAATACTAGAGAGGCGTTGACTCCAACAGTGTATGGGATGACAGAATTTGAGAGTGTAGAATTGATCTGTATCAGAATGTTCTGATTATTTTCGAACCATGTCACATACGGAGGATTCAGAGTAGAGGTGCAATTTCCAGACGAATCAAGAAGAAATTTGGGCGGAGCAGTCATCGTGCGGTCAATAATTCCAATGAGATTGTATCGGCGGAAGATCGAAGCAAACAGCGCACTTCAAGTGAGATAGTTCGTTGTGGTGAGCTTAATTGGAACCATAGATCCGATATTATTGATCGTAATCGAAGAAATTGCCGAAGGAGTTGAGGAATTAGGGCAAGAATTCATAGGAGCATGATGAATTTGAGAAGCAGATTCAGAGGAGGGAGATCCAGAGGTCACCATGGCTGGATTTTTAGGGTTTGGAGCTTCAAAGAGGAAGACAAGCGGAAGAAAGGAGGATCGAAAGGTCGTTAGACACGGGCGAGAGATACCATAATAGGAAAATTATGCTTTCATTTCATAAGGAATAAGATTACATGTTGTTGCATATATACTAGTGACTTACTCACTGGTATTAACAACTAATTACTTCTTGTCTAACTAATCACTAGCTAATTACAAAACTGCTACAACTGCCTTAAAAAAAATCAATGGTCTTGAGTAGACTTGTTTACAATATTACCCTTATTACGCTTTACATTGTAACAACGTTAAAAGCGTCGGTAGGGAGTCTAAAAGAGAATAATGATCGATAATGAGTAATACGGATACATAGAAGTGAGCCGGCCAATGCGGTGTTGAAGGCATGAGATTAGATGAATCATCATCAAAGTATATTTATAATAAAATTACTGATTAGTTATGAAGAAGTTCTTAATATGATTTTAAACCGTTTATTTATTTTTGGGTTATGCTAGGGAGAGTAAATTTGTAAACAAAATTTTAGAAACTAAAGAACATGGAAATTGATGACTGATTTATTACTTAAGTGTTAATAAACGTGCTCATGTTTATTAGTGACCCATCATTTAGATTTCAATATTCTTAGCATCTATTTTTATGTTGAATATAAATGTAGGTGCACATGCAGCGAAAATCACTTTCACAAACAATTGCCCTAACACTGTCTGGCCAGCAACCATAACCAGTGGCCAACAACGTCAATTATCACTCACCGGGTTCAAACTAGCATCCAAAGCTAGCCAGTCAGTGGACGCTCCATCCCCATGGTCTGGTCGCTTCTGGGCCAGAACTAGATGCTCCACAAATTCCGCTGGAAAATTCTCTTGTGAAACTGCAGACTGTGGCTCTGGCCAGGTTGCATGCAACGGCGTAGGCGGAGCTCCACCAGCAACTTTAGTAGAAATCACAATCGCAGAAAACGGGGGTCAAGATTTTTACGATGTTAGCCTTGTTGACGGCTTCAACTTGCCCATGTCTGTCGCCCCACAAGGTGGCACCGGTGAGTGCAAGGCCTCGACTTGCCTTGCGAATATTAACGCGGCATGCCCGGCTCAGTTACAAGTAAAAGCGGCTGACGGGAGTGTCATCAGTTGCAAAAACGCTTGCGTGGCGTTCGGCGAGCTGAAGTACTGCTCCACTCAAACGGAGTACTCTCTGGTCTTCTTGCAGAAGTGCCCTCAAGCTTATAGCTACTCTTTTGATGATTCAAGCAGCACACTTTTTACCTGCAATGGCGGACCTGACTACGTCATTACATTCTGCCCAGATGGTATGTCTACTCCCAGCCACAATATAAAGAATGTGACAATTATGGAGCATGTGGACCTTTTGGAGTTTGCAAAGCTTCTGGATCACCAATCTACAAGTGCTTGAAAGGGTTTTGTTGAATTTTTCAGGTCCATGGGCCGAGGGCCCCACTTCACCAACCTACCCGCACAATCTGTCAGGTGTGGAGTTTTATCACAAAAAGCTTCGGTATTAGTTAGAGTGGTCTAATTCTATTTAAATTGGCTTTCTTCATTCCCTCTAGCCGATATGGGATTCAACAGGTTTGTACCCAAGTCAGACGGGAAATGGAGCAGAGGAAACTGGACGGAAGGGTGTGTGAGGGAAACCAAATTGTTTTGTGAGAGAGACAAATAAGTTAGTCACATTGAGAGGAAAAGAAGATGAAGATGGGGGGTTTCTGAAGCTGGTAGGGTTCAAAGTACCAGATTCTCATGAGTTTGTGTCTTTGGAATCTGAGAGCACATCCGCCGACTGCAAGACAGTGCGCCTAAATAATTGTTCTTACCAAGCGTGTGCACTTGTTTATAAAATACGGTGTTTGGTCTGGTCCAAACACCTCATTCATTTGCAGGAGTTTCCCTCTGACGGCGTAGATGTTTATATTCGCCTAGCACACGCAGAACTAGCAGATGAACTAATGATACTAGTGCTTGAAGCCTTTATTTTTGTTCAAAAGTGCTTGAAGCCTTGGACAACTCTAATTATCAAGAAGTAACTTTTCTTTTTCTATATATCTCATGCTTGTTTTTGTTTTGTAAAATTTTCAGGTAAAGGAAAGCCAATAAAGTTAATTGTGAGCCTTACAGTTGTTTGTTTTATCGGTGTATTGGGTGCCATAGTGTTCGGTTTGTGTAGAATGAGAGCTAAGCAAAAAGGTAATTAAGTGAAAGAGATCGAGGTGTTGGATTAATATAATGCATTATCATATTACCTCTCAAAACTTTGTTAGTTGTCTCACTTGGATTCAGTGTTCGATATTTATATTTGCAAAATCAGGAGAAATCAAATTAACAAGGGACACCCTACAAGAATATATAGGAGGAAAACATGATGAGCTACTGATCTATGATTTTGAAACCATATTAGTTGCTACGGACAATTTCAGCATAGAAAACAAACTCGGGCAAGGAGGATTTGGTCCAGTTTATAGGGTAATTACTATTATTATTATTTTTACGATAGATACAGAGAGACAGACATGAATGCAGTGATTTATTTGTCGACTTTGTGTAGGGTAAGCTAGCAGAAGGGAAGGAAATAGCAGTAAAAAGACTATCCAGTACCTCAGGGCAAGGTGTAGTAGAGTTCAAGAATGAAATGTTGTTGATCTCCAATCTCCAACACAAAAATCTGGCCAGAATCATGGGTTGCTGCGTTAAAGAGGATGAGAAGTTACTGATTTATGAATTCATGCCAAACAAAAGCTTGGATACTTTTCTTTTCGGTTAGTTTCACTTGCACTTTACTGCAGTTTCTTATCTTTACATTCTAGTCGGTGTATTGATCGATTATTTGATGATCAGATTCGACGAGAAGAGCAGTGCTTGATTGGGGTACACGTTTCAATATTATTCAAGGTGTTGCTAGAGGGCTTGTTTATCTCCATCATGAATCCTATTTGAAGGTAATACATAGAGATCTAAAAGTGAGCAACATTCTCTTGGATGAGAAAATGAACCCAAAAATTTCAGATTTTGGATTGGCACGTTCGGTTGAAGGGACACATAATTTAGAAAATACTCAGAGAGTTGTGGGAACGCGGTAAGATTCATGCCTTTCCTGTATATTCTTGAACATGTCATACGCAACCAAAGTTCTAATGGTTAGCATTGCATCATGATTCATGAACTCTTAACCGACTCCTCCTGTTTGGGATAAAAACTGCTAATTAGTTGCATCGTTCACATTAGATATATTTTTGGTAAAGTTGTTCTTAAAAGGCAGAAACCAAGCACTTATTTCAGTGACATATATACTAATGAGTTTCATGTTCGTGCAGTGGATATATGTCTCCAGAGTATGCCATGGGTGGAATATTTTCTCAAAAATCTGATGTCTACAGCTTTGGAGTCTTAGTATTGGAGATTATTAGCAGCAAGAAGAATACTGCCTTCTATATCTATGATCGACAGCAAGGCTTACTAGCCTATGCATGGCAGTTATGGAAGGAAGGCAGGGAATTGGAGTTGGTAGATGAAATGTTGGCGGCTGATTCATATTCGGCTCCAGAAGTAATGAAATGTGTGCATATTGGGCTGCTTTGTGTACAGGACAATCCGACGGATAGGCCGAGCATGCCAGATGTAATTTTTATGCTAAGTGGTTTCACAAATGTAATTGGTGGTCCACAACCTAAGCAGCCTCTATTCACTATCCAAAACTCTGTGTCTCATCCTCAACCACAGCCTTCGAATATTTTCCCCACAAATGAAGCTACAATGACAATGATTGAAGGACGCTAAATGTATGCTCCTGACAGTGGTGGAGGTTGGGATTTGCTGATCTATATGAATTTGGGTTGTGTTTGCTAGGATTTGTAGTCACTTCGTATAATTTGTTGTTTGCTTTCTTTTGATGGTGCTTAGCTAAGCTTGGCCAATCCTGCTTGCTTATGCGGCAAGATGCTGAAACTGTAGTTATATTTTTTATTTGGAGGGAATTAGAGAGGATTAGTTCTGAAGGAAATTCATCTTTGTAAATCCTACATTATGGAGAGATTGAAACTCATAAGTTTTCTTTATTAGTAATTGATCTTTTACATTTTAGGTGGACATAAATTTTTACCTTAATTTAGCGGTGTATTTATTTCAATCTAATTTTAGATATAAAACGAGGCTTTAATGTAGCGACTGTTGAAGTATAAGCTATGGTTGTTAGTGCAACAGCATGGTTGCCTAAACTATGGTTGTTAGGCCCTTAGGCCCTTTCTCAACTACAACCCAAATAGCCTTGTACGTGATCAGTTTGGTGGAAGTTGGATGAACCGACACGATCTAGTTTTTGAGGCCATTAAAATCTGTATGTCTTTTTTTGTTGGGAAACGCTTTTACTTAATTAATTTGGCTAGTTGTAGTAGATAACCCCAAAGAATAAAAATCACACGTGGAGCCAGAGGAAAAGAAAAATCACACGTGCATATTTCTCAATATGCACGGTGCTTTTCCTCAGTTTCTGCTTTTTTTGCAACAACACTTGTTATGGATGAGTACTTTCTAGGCTTAAGACTTGAAGTTAGTTAATTACTGAAACTTTGCAAGTTCTACTACAATGTAGGATTTTTTTTTCTTTTTCTAAACTCAACATAAATACTTTGCTATATTAAGGAGAAAACTTCCATGCTCCGAGAAAATAAGTCGTTATCGAAAGAAAAGGAGAGTCTACATCTTCAAAAGCTATCCTTACTTAAAAACAAAGATTTGGCTGAAGGCCAAATAAGAACACTAAGCAAATCATTGGAAGCTCTTCAGAAGGACCTTAATGACAAGGAAAACCTTGTAAGTCCCTTTACTACACTGCATTGAGATACTATGTAATGAAAATTCATATATAAGAAAATAATACACCCTTAATTGCAGGTACAAGATTTGAAGCAGTCCTCGGAACACCAGAGAAAGGAACTCAATGATTGTAGAGCTGAAGTCACTGCATTGAAAATGCACATTGAAGGATATCGTTCTGGAAGGAATATGGGAGCTGCTGATGCTGATAAAATGTAACCTCTGTCCTTGGAAAGTTACAAGGAAGAAATTAAATCATTGCAGATGGAACTAGAAAGTTTAAAATCCAAAAACACAAAAGCTCATGATTTTTTAGAGACCGCCAATTTTGAAAAAGTCTCTGAAAATGGAAGAAAAGGTCGTTGTCGTCGATGAAGATAAAAAATGTAATCCCACCAGTTGATGTAGAATCGAGGGTTGTAGAAAAAGAAGATGATCAGTCTCTGGCTGCTCAAAGTTTTCATGATAACACAGTTAAACCGAATTAGGCAGCAGCCTAAATCTAACGTCAGAGAATCTTAGTCCTGAAAATGTTTCTGAGAATAGGGCAAGTTTCTTTACATTTCTTTTATTGCATCAATGCCTTTATAGGAGGACCAGATCAGAAACGTTTTCTTCTTCTAGGGTTGGCTCTTCTTTTGATATCTACCCTGGTACATCCCTTTTTCTTTTCGTTTTGGATGGGACACCCATCTAAATTTTGAATAATAGAACATAGAATGATTTTTAAGAAGCTTTGGGATGCCCTTCCCTTCTATTCCTTTCCTAAAGTTATGCTCATATTTTACAGGGCCTAGAGACCATTCAGATCCTTGCTGATGCTTTGCCGAAGATTGTTCCTTATGTTTTGATGAACCATCGGGAGGTTTGCTTCTTTTACTTTTTCCTAACAAACATATATACATATATATTTGTTAAAAACTACCTAGCCTACGTGATGCGCATGCCGAATAATTAATAAGCTAACTACGTCATTCGCAATAGCGGAGCTAGAAAATTTTTTATGGGTGGGCTAGCCAAAAACATTATCCTAAAATCAAATGATTTTTATTTTATTTTTTGCTACATATATATTTGCATGCAAAAATTTAAGTTTAACAAATTTGTATACTTAAAATTTACTTGGCATGAACTCAACAATATTTGCATTTGCAAACCGCAAATATTACAATGAATCATCAAATTTACATATATTTAGATGCAAACACAGGAAGACGATAACAAACTTGACATCTCAATTACAATCACAAAACTAGCACAAATCAAAACAAGGAAAGTAGATGTAAAGGCAATCTTAAAAAAATTGATTGAAACTAATATAAAGTCCGCTGAATCAAAGCAGAATAATCTTGAACAAAATGGCATCACATTTTCCATGATAAGTTTTATATTTCTAGTTGTGCTAAATACTCGCCGGGCTAATTTCATTAAAAAATAATTCTTCTTGTAGTTTTTTTTTTGTCTATTATATTAGATTATGCACTAATATATATATATATATATATATATATATGCACACACACATATGCCACAAACTCTCCCTGGGCTACAGCCCACCGTAGCCTTTGGTGTGGCTACGCCATTGGTCATTCAGTTGAATGCGGGGCGTGCCAACTCGTTGGCCGAGTTCAGTCGGGGAGTAAAATATGTTGATGTCGCATTGGGTGCGCTGCTGACTTCTTGATCTCGCGACTGCGGCCCAGGAAGGAACACGTCTCGGCCTTCGAGTTCTAGAGCCTGAAGACAATGCTGCTATTTATGCGAAGTTCAATATCAAATTCAGTTTTTAGTGTGCCGAATGTAGTAACCTGATAACACCGCCAAGAAGGCTGATGAGATGACCTCTACCAATAAGGATTCGGAAATCCTTGTTGATTGAGACTTGGATAAATAACCAATCAGTCTCGAAGCAATGTTGTTTATCTAAACTGAAGGTGCTCCTCGGTCGGCTGTTTCTAAGGCTCCAGTGCTGTTTATCCAAACTGAAGATGTTGTCAGTTGCCTCCATAGTGCTATTTATCCAAACTGAAGATGTGTTGGCGGGGAAAAAGAAAATAAAAATCTCGAGGTGTTTGAGAGGTATGCGTAAGGCAGTAGTGTGTTGAATTGGAATGGTTTGAATGATGCATTCCCTTATCTATTTAAAGTAGTGATTTCCTCCATAGCTGAAGTAGAATTTCACTCAGACTAGAATTCCTCAACCCAATCTGATTAGGTCTCGACCAATCCTAACCCCTATAGGACTCTGAACTAAGCTTCATCCCTTGATTCGAAGCATCCTTAGCTTCTGAAGAATTCATTACACTAGGATTTGACTAATTCACCCTTATTTGGGCTAAACCATCTCCTGATAGGATTCGGCCAAACCCCACTGGGCTTGGCCTATGATAGAATATTCCCAATGCTCCTTATTGGATTGAAAGCAATTATGGGCTCAGCCTAAAGTGTTATTTCGGGCCCAAACATTGCCCCCTCGCTTTTGAGGTCTTTGGCCTACAGTATCTAGCCGAACTTCAATCTTGAAGAAGCGATCCATTATTAAACAAAAGATAAACCCTCCAGTTTACTCTTTTCGGTCGATCAAAAGATCCTTGAAAAACAAACGAATATTATCCTTCACTCAGATGCATTTATTGAACACAATCTCCCATTTCACATGTCAGTCTTTAAACGTCCTAAATGTTTGACATGTGGCAATTTCTCGTCGCGGTTGTCTCGCTTCAGTGACGTATGCACCCCACGCTCAAGGCGCGTAGACGTTAGAACATCTCTTCATAATGATCGCTAGGGGTGGAATTTTTTCCCGAAAATCCCGAACCGTCCCGATCCCGTCCCCAAATTTGACCGAAAAAATCCCGAACCAAATTTCCCGAAACCTTCGGTACCCGAAACCGAACCCGTCCCGAAAGTTTCGGGTTGGGATTCGGCCACAGCTTTGAAAGCTTTCGATAATCCCAAACCGAACCGATTATTATATATATATTTATTTATTTATAATTTTTAATTAGAAATTACTTGAACCGTTGGATTTGTTAAAATCAAATCCAACCATCCATTGAGTTAGGTTAGGTCATTTGTTAGGTGGGTGTTCTCTCTCTCTCAGACTCATTCTTGCTCTCGCTCACAGTCTCTCGATCTCTCCGCTCTCGCTCACAGTCCTTCTCTCACAGACTCACAGTTAGTCGGAGCAAACCCTCTCGCTGTCTCCTTCCTCTCCAGACGTAGTGTCCTCTCACGCTCGGTCGTGGTCCTCTCCAGACGTTATCATCTCGCACTTGCTCTCCGGGCTGAAGTCCAGGTTCGTCTTCGTCTTCTTCTTCGTTTGAATCCCACCAGTTTTCTTCTCTCTCTCTCTCTCTCACAGTCTCACAGTCTCACTCACAGTCCCGCCGCCCGTGCTCTCGTCGCTCCACACCGACTCACACTCTCACTCAGAGTCTCGCCGCCAATGCTCCCACCACTCCACTCCTCCGTCGAATCCACACTGCTCCTCATCCTCCACAACTCACGCAGACGCAGGACAAGAAGGAACCAATTGAGTCCTAAAATCCAAGTTAGTGTTTTTTATTTTCACTGGGTTTTGTTCTTTAGCATTTTCGGATATCGAATGCCTCTTTAATGGAGTGTGAACATATTCGGAATTAGGGAATGCCTCTTTAATGGAGCAATTTCGGATATCGAATTCTGAACTATTTGCGTATTTTGTTGAGTTATTGCAAATTGGTTCAACTGATGAACCAAAAATTAACTTGATTATATTCAATTAACCTGATTATATTCAATTAACTTGATTATATTCTGAGATAAATATGTGTTTGACTTTGATATAATATATGTGTTTATGGATCAGTTTATGGAATGTGTGTGATATATTATGGAATGGATCAGTTTATGGATCAATTAACTTGCTTTAATCTTATATGAATATTGTATATATGCTGAAGTGTGTTGTGATATATTATTGTGCATTATCAGGATGGACGGGTCTGGTAGTGGTAGTGGTAGTGGTAGTGGTAGCCAATCACACTCTACTAGTACACCTAGGACCTTGGATTCGAAACAACCATTGTTGTCACAAGGGTTGATGGGGGATCAAGTTGTTGCTCACACTTTCAATCAAAAAAGACTTGATATGAAATGTGTGAAGTGGATAATAAAAGCGGAGATGCCTTTTAGGGTGGTTGATCAAGAGGACTTTAAAGATTGGATCCATGACTTGAATCCAAAGTACAAGCTTCCAAATAGGCACAAGGTGGCGGCGGCGGTTTTAGAATTGTATTTTACAGAGAAGGGAAAAATCAAGAGTGTGGTTGATTCATCAACAAGGGGAAGGGGCCGAAAGGGCAAAAAGGAATGAACTTACTTAAGCTTCATTTTGGTTGCATGCACTTTCTTGCTTATAAACTATGTTTTGCTTTTGGTTTGTAACTTAATCTAAATTCATTCGGAAGTTTGGTTTGTAAAACTTAACTTATTTCATTTTGGTTGCATGCACTTTTAATTAACTAGTTTGGTAGACAATTGTGAACTTAAGCTTAACTTGTTAGTTGTTGCTTCCTTGGTATGAAAATTGAAACAGATGGTAATGTGAAACTGAAATTGTGATATTGTGAAACTGAAACAGGCAAGCTGCCTGCAATTGTTAACCTTTTTTTTTCTGAAAAATGGGTGGGTTTACTTGTTCAAGAGCTTAAAATTGTAAAAAGTTTTAAAAGCCCAACATTTGGGGCTTCAAGGTCCAATCCCGAAGTGACCCGAAAATCCCGAAACACTTTCGAGATTCCTGAATTTCGGGATCCCATAGTTTCGGTTCGGTTTCGGGATATAAAATCCCATCCCGAAATGTTTTGGTTTGGGATTCGGGTTAGGGGTTTCGGTTCGGGATCCCGACCCGAACCACCCATAATGATCGCGCCTTAAAACTTGATGTCACACATAATCGTGCAACCTCGATTCGCGTGTTTTTCAGCCTTTTCGGCTGGATTTTTAAATTTTGTAATGATTGCAAAATATTTCGGCCAGATTTACCCTTTAGCTTTCAAATTTGAAACAGTTGATCTTTTCCAGTTGCCTATAAATATCACTTCCAACCTCATTTGAATCTTTACGCTTTCAAATCTCCAGAATTTCTTGCCATTTGAGCTCTGATATTCAAAAACCCAAACCCACTTTCCAATCCCAAAATTCAACCCTCTTCATCTTACCTGAATGGCGGCCAACATATTCATCGTTAAACTCACTGAGGAGTGTGACAAATGTCATGATTTCATTGATCATAATGCCATCAAACCTTTGCGATTCGAAGGGGACGTCCTACTCACCAAATCTTGGGCCCTTTGTTTAAAGATGATGTCCCATAAGCCATTACTGAGATGCTGAAGACTCATTGCTTGAAACCCTTATTCCAAGGTCATGATTGGTCTAAATGGGATTCGACGAAACCCCAAGATGTTGGTCCTCGACCCCTGCAGCCTGGGCTGCTTGGGTCAAACGACTAGAACCACACTTCGGCAGCGCTTGGAAAGCACGCGGCATTTTTTATGCCGTCAAGCTCTTGACCATCGAATTTAGTATGGATTGAGAGCTCCTGATGACTGCCCTTAGCTTCTAGTGCTCTGCCACCAATACTATGGTGCTTCTTTTCAGACCTATCGGGCATATCGTCCTCGACGTGATGGCTATTTTGGCATACCTCTATCTAGCCTCCCGATCAATATTACTTTTTCTCTATACCAATTCAACCTAGATCTGAAAATCGTTTTTGAAGAACGCATCGTCAAAGTTCTAGAAAGGACAATGAAGAAGAGGTACCAAAGGACGAAGTGAATCAACTGCACAAGAATTTCTTCAATTACATCAAGCTTATCAATCACTTCGCCGGCCGAGAAAAATAAGGCCTCAGAAAAGGGGAACACGAGGCGTTCTTGTTTTACTGGTACAACAAGTTCATCTTTTGTACCAAATCGAACAAGTACCTTGCCGAGAATATGCTAGTGGTCAAAGCTTTGGCTAGCGGTTTCCACCTGGACCTCAATCCTGCCATCCTCGCTAATCTTACTCGTTGCCTGGCTGAAACAATTGTCGGGAAAATTGACCCACATCAGAACAGCCCACTTCGGGTTTTCTAACTCTAGCTACAGGTTTACCTTGCCAATCTAAGGCCAGGGAACTTTGATTTTGACTTTTTTGAAACGATGGGTCTCCAACTGACCTCGCGGCCTACCCCAACTCATTCAGCCAAGAAATCTTTAAATATTTCTTCGACCTTAACGACATTTCCAACGATGAATTCTTGATATGTCGTCGAAGAAACCATCCCTAATCTATCAAACTTCTCACCTTAGCATGGGAAAAAACAGAAGATGCCAATCTTCGGCAAAACTGGGGATTATTCGTGCTGGCTCATGACCTCCCATTTGTGTCAAGTCCTAGGCTCGACTCCACCGTAGCATAATATTATCCGCTTTGGGCCTCGACCACACCCTCATGGTTTTGTTTCTAGGAACTCATGCGAGCAGAACTTCCTAGTGGCTCACCCATCCTGGAAATGCTCTGGCCTATTCTCGCTTAACTTCGAAGTTCATACGGAACCCGAAGCTAATGAGCTTCCAAAAGGCCTCGTGCTATAGGAGGTGGGCATGTACATATAAGGTACATCACCCCCTCTTTGTTCGTCGATGTGGGATCTTATAATCCACCCCCATTAAGGGCCTGACGTTCTCGTTGGCACACTCGCACCACACGGCAGAGTCAAGCCCGGGATGTGGTGGACCTTGGGCCGGGATGTGATAATTTGGTATCGGAGCCACTCTGCCATGTGGTGTAAGTGTGCCAACGAGGACATCGGGCCCCTAAGGGAGGTGGATTGTAAGATCCCACATCGACCAACGGAGAGGGGATGATGTGTCTTATATGTACATGCCCACCTCCTATAGCACAAGGCCTTTTGGGAGCTCACTGACTTCGGGTTCCATATGAACTCCGAAGTTAAGCGAGAATGGGCCAGAGCATTCCCAAGATGGATGACCCATTGGGAAGTTCTGCTCAAATGAGTTCCCAGAAACAAAACCATGAGGGTGTAGTTGGGGCCCAAAGCAGACAATATTGTGCTACGGCAGAGACGGGGCCCGAGATGTGGTGGAGCTCGGGTTGGGATGTGACAATTTGGCTGTGACGCTCAACGAGCTAGTTGGGAAGTCTACCATCCTCATTTCCTGGCTGGACAACTCGGCTACCATCAGGGTTGCCCCTTACTTCTGCTCACTTCTCACTGGCTCCTAAGCTGAAAGAGACTCTCTGGCTTTACAGAACAAGAGTGTGAAGAGGTGGAAAAAGAATTTCAAGAGCGATGCACCAAGTTTTGCCTACGAACGAATGCTCTTAAAACACATGGCACCAACACCTTTGCTAACTGGTGGGACATTTACATCAAAGATTTCTTCGGCACACCAGTCGAATAAATCGTAAACAAACTCTTCGGTAGCCAGCCGAAGAAAGCTCATGCTCAACAATCCAAACAAACAACTCAAGGTACTTTAATCCCATTATCTTGTTTGTGAATATCTTTAACTTGAAATCTTTAAACTAAACTTCAATTAAATTTTTTTAGCTGGTCGTTCAACAAAATATGTGACTGCCTCTCCTGGGGTGACTTCAACTACTCCACCTTTAGTAGACGTCGTCGTTATACCATCATTTATGGGCAAACGACCTTGCCCTCAAACCAAGGCAACTGAAGATGTTACTCGACCCCAAAAACAGGTGAAAAAGAAAGCCAAAAAAGGGGAACGCGAGATATTTGTCATCTCAAGCCATGAGACTTCAATTCCTGACGCCCTTCATCATTCTCCTGCAATGAGGTATCGCAATATTTCTCAGCCCCAAATGCTAATCAGGCAGCTGCCTTTCAAATAGCAATGCAAACTGCCACTATGGCCAAGATGGTCGGCGTCCCAATGGTCAAGGAATATGTGGCTCAAATCTCGACTGTTCTTCTTGTCGACATTGTTGACATCGGCCTAGAGATCGTTATTCCTAAGAAGGCGACTGTTGTCCTAGCTGAAGTAACTTTCTCCTTTAATCCAAACGTTCTTCTAATGTCGATCATTTTAGAGGAAGAAGTATATATTTGTCTTATATTTTTTCATCTCTGTTTGTATCTTCGATTAATATCCAAACTTTTTCTATCACTAGGAAAATGACAGCGAAACGATCCCGCTGGTAAGGCGTCCACGACTAGTTGAGCAACTAGCCGTGGCTCCCTTGTCTTTAGACAAAGGTAAAACTATCATATCTTTCATGCCTAATCGAGGCCAGAATGATCTCCAACCACTAGTCGAAGCGGCCGGCCATGTCGATCTTGATGCAACCAATGTAGGTTCAATAGGTGAAACGGCGGTTCCTGTCGAACCAAAAGTGACAGCAGAAACACCGGTTCATCCTCAGGACCAGGACCTCAGCATCCCTACATAGGATGTTACTTCGGCTTATGTTAGTTTTATTTCTTTTATTTCGATTGGCTTTTATCTTGGAATGCTAAACTGAAATAAAAACGTTAACTGCCAGGTGCCCAATCGTTCATTCCATCAAAAAATTTATACATTGAAAGGCGTTGTCTATATTTCATGGCTGCCTAGGTGGCCATCAAACATAGACAACCTTCATTGACCGTATGAATTAAAGAGTTGTCTTAAACATTGAGCTCGGCCATTAAGTTCTCTAGGTTCGACCAATAGCCTAGAAGATATGGCCGAAGTTACTTCTCAATAGGTCTAAAACAACTTCTCATTATTAAGTTTTAGATTTTGCTCATCTAACCCTTCTTCTTGTGCAACCTTCATGGAAGGTCGAGCTCGACGCCTATTTCGCCAGCATATCCGAGACAGCTGATCCTTCTATAGCGCCGGCCAAGTCCAACGCCCTGACCAAGCTTCGAGAGGCTTTGTCATTCTTAGCTTTGCAAGCTCTTCAAAATAAAGGTCTCGACTCTATGGGAGATGCTTGAACAACCTTGCAGCTCATGGTCTGGGGAGTAACAAAAATGTCGTTCACCTGACATCCGTTATGGAAAGAACCCGGCTATACTTCGATATTTTTTAGAAGGCTCTTCAAGCCAACAAATACCTAAAGGCTGAAACGACCTCTTCAGAAGCTATCATACCAGAGCTCGAGGCGATGAAGGGAAAGAAAAAGAAGATGGCCGACCTCGATCGTTAGATTGCTGAACTTCAATCCCAAAGGTTTGATATTGCCTCTGAGCTTGAGAGGGATTTTGAGGCAAACAAACCTCGGCTGGCAGAGTACGCAGCTGGCGTAAAATAGATACAAACACTGAAAGCTGACAAAATGACTCAGCAAGACTAGATTACTATGGGCGAGGTGAAATGGCTGGAGCTAAAAGCTACACTTGAAGCTTTCCTCCATTCGACCTCATAGGTTCTATTCCCTATGCTTACATGTAGGCCAATTGAGTTTTGTATGCATCTATTTTTAAGAAATTAACAAAATATTTCCTTACTCTTGCATCTCCCAAGTAACTGGATAATACTTCTTTAAGAATTTCCCATTGATTGGCAATTTATCCATCAAACTAGTTTGATCATTGAGATGGTATGCCCTCCTGCCGAGAACTTTGTGAACGATGAATGGTCCTTCCCAATTCGGTGACCATTTTCCAAATTTGGGATCCTTAATCCCTACTGGTGACACGGTTTGCCAAACTATATCACCTTCGCCGAATGTCTTCTGCATAACTCGTTGATTATAAGCTCGCTTAGCGATCTTTTTCTGCACTATTAATAGGTTACAGGCATCGAGCTGAGCTTTCTCCAAATCTTGCCTCATTGCTTGACTATATTCAACACTGAACAAACTACTTTGTTCAATAATTCGCAATGAGTTTATGCTTAACTCGACCGATAACATTGCATCGTGTCCATAAGTTAATGCATATGGAGTCGTCCTTGTTGCTGATCGAAGCGAAGTTTGATATGCCCATAATGCCTCATTCAACTTTAAATGCCACATACCAGGCCTTTCTTTCACCATATTTTTTAGAATACCAATCAAAACTTTGTTACTTGCTTGGGCTTGCCCATTCACCTGTAGGTAATATGGCGTGGACTGTTCAAGCCGAATTTTCAAACCTGTCTTATAGTCTTTAAACCTGTCAGCCATAAAAATCATGTCATTGTCCGTGATAATCGTCTCTAACATGCCGAATCTTGTCACAATGTTTTCCTCTACGAAATTACAAACTTCTTTGGATTGTTAACTCGGCTTACGATCTTGCTTCCACCCACTTGGTGAAGTAATCAGTCACTACGAGTATCCACGCATGTTTCGCCGATCCAAATGATGGCATGATTTTTCCAATTACATATATGGCTCATCCTCTGAACGACTATGATGTGGTGATCGAATGAAGTAGTTCCATTATGACTCTCCGAATAGGCCCATGGATTTGACATTGCAAACAACTATATGCATATTCTATGCAATCTTTTAAAATACTCTACAAAAAATATCCATGTCGACAGAGCAACTAATGCATTTTGCGGCTGGATTAATGGGCACCGCATATTCCTTTATGCACCTCTGTAATAGCTTGGGCGGCCTCTTCTAGGCCGAGACACAATAACAACAAACAATCATCACCTTTTGGATACAGCTCATTCTAATATACTATATGCTTTGTAGTGTGTACCCTTGTCTTGCGGTCATGATTACCACTGGGATAATCAAGTTATCGTATAATTGATCTTCTTTAATCATCTGGCAAAGTCTCGACTGCGCAGATGTATATAGGAGCTTCTCGTTCGAGTAACGAAGACAAAGACATAACCCATGTCCAAATTACATCGTCCAGTTTGAGAGCTTGTTGATTAACCAAGGCCGGGTATGAACTTCAATCTACTGGTACGACTTGGCCTACCTCACCCCCCAAAAGTTGTGCGCCAGAAGCTATTTGAGCCAACTCATCTGCATTAGTATTCTAGCAGCAGAGATATGTTTGAACATGATGACTGCAAATGATTCGGCTAATCACAAGTTCTGAATTGCCGAAGATGAGTACACGAGCTGCCTTCAAGTCATGAAGAATATTGAGGCTAATGATGAGGGTTTCGTATTGGGCCTGATTGTTCATACAACCAAAATCTAGCTTGAGAGAAAAATACATCTATAATGGTCAGGCTATTGGATGACGATGCCAACCTCAGCCGAGGTTGTGATATTGGACCCATCGAAATACGTCGTCCAAAAATTGTTGCATGTTATGACCATGAAGATTTCGACGTTGTTGCCCCCAAATCCATATGAAGGATGATGGGCAAGGAAATCAGCCAGAGCTTGTCATTCGACAACTTTTTTAGGTACATACTGTAAACTAAATTCAGATAAAGCCATTTTCCATTTTTCAATTCGGCCTTTGACTATTGGTCAAGTGAGCATATATCAGATAACATCAGTTTGGGCAATGACTTGAGTGACTGAAAGGAACATGTAATGCATGAGTTTAGATGTGGCGAAGAATAATGCCAAACAGAGTTTCTCGACGGCCGAATAATTTCTCAACTGAGATAAAAGATGGCATGTTCTCGTCCGATGTCATTGTCTTGCGTAAGAAGACAACCAATGGATTCTTCAGCAGCCGAGATATACAACTTGAGAGGTTTACTGCGCCGAGATGGCATGAGAATAGGAAGATTAGTGAGAGATACCTTGATTTGTGTAAAAGTGTCCTAATGTTCTTCTCACCACTTGAATCGGTCGGAATCCTAGAGTTTTAGGAGTGTGGAGAAAGCCTTCATCTTCCCACCGAGTAAGAAATAAAACGGAGAAGGAAATTGATTTTGCCGAGCAAGGATTGCAATTGCTTCTTGGTTATTAGGGGTGGAGCATCGATGATTGCACGAGCCTTATTCTAATCCACCTAGATGTCTCGATGGTGTACGTAGAAACCCAAGAAATTCCCTGCAGATACGCCAAAGGCACATTTAGCAGGGTTCATTTTAAGGTTATGTTAGCGTGCGCCAAAGGTCATCCAAATGTGTTCGGTGATGTTTTGACTTGACCACAACATCATCAATATATACTTCAACAATTGTATTAATCAGGTCATGAAAAATGGTATTCATAGCACGCTAATATATGGCACCATTGTTCTTAAGTCCAAATGGCATAACGACCCATTCATAGGTCCCAAGCGCCCTTGGGCATTGAAAAACAGTTTTATGGACATCGACCTTAGTGATGAAAATTTAATTGTAACCCACCTGGCCATCCATGAAAATAAAATCTCGTGGTTTGCTGCAGTGTCAATTAACAAATCTAAAATTGGCATTGTATATTCATCTTTGGGATATGCCAAATTTAGATTACGAAAATCAATGCAAATACGTAAAGCACCATTTTTCTTTAAGACTGGGACGATATTCGCCAACCATTCGACATATCGAGTTGTCCGAATAAAGTCGGCTTTTAAAAGTCGAATAATTTCATCTTTTATATGGAGCTGAACTTCGGTTGAGAATCATTGGGGAGGTTGGCGGAAGGGTTTACAACCGACTTTAGTACGCAATTCGTGTTCGACCAGTGTTCGATCAAGGCCAAACATCTCATGGTAGCTTCAAGCGAAACAATCTTTAAATTCCTCAAGCAATTTACACAACTCGACCTTCATGGGTTGAGGCAATAAAGCACTAATAAATAAAGGGTATGTGACTTCAAACCATTCCAACATTTATTTCTTCTAAAGGGTCTTTGACTTCAGGCTGATTATCTTCGAGCTTGACTGGTGCAGCTCGGACTTGATCTAAGGACAAGACTGGGCCGTTATCTTCTTTGGCGATGAGCTCTACTAAGTTCACTCTAGAATTTGGGTATTTGGAAATGTTATACCAATGGGCCAGCAATTATTCCATAATAAATGAAATTGCGGCCCTACGTCTATCCTGTTGTTTGTATCAGTCATCAGGATTATCAACTCGATCGACCAACCCAAGCTTTGCCGAGTCTGCTGAAAAATCTCGACGCCAACCTCGATGGCTTTCTGAACAGAGATCCAGGTCGGCTGTCATTCTTCGTTGAAACTTTGTAAGGTGATGTAGCCAACCTGGTCATCGTAATAGTGGGCTTGAATCATGTTAGCCTCGAACAGCTGATTACCGGTCGGATGAACTACAACTGATTTTCTGTCCCAAAAGATAAGGACTTGGTATAACAATGAATGAATGCAACCAGTCTGGTAGATCCAGTCACGACCGAGCAATGCATTGTACTTGGTCTTCGAATCAACTATGAAAAACTGGGTCATATGATTTCGACCTGCGATATTTACTTCCAGAGGAAAATCTCTTTTAATATGAGACGTGTTGCCTACGAAGCTACTCATAGTTACACCTGATAGGATGAACTCATCTTTGAAGTGTCGCAACACCTTCATAATGGAAACTGGCATGATGTTGACAATGGCTCCACAGTCGACGAAAACTTTGGATATTGATACCCTTTGATATAGGCTGTTACATATAACAGCTTCAAATGGTGAAGGTTAATGACTGAAGAATGGGGGAACAGTTCAGCCAAAGCTGTTCGAAGCTTGTCCTCCTTGCTAATCGGCTCAGCTTCTTGAGTAGCCACAAAATCGATTTGCGTGGTCTCTTCAGCAACCACATCACCATCCAAAAAACTTGGTTAATATGGTTGGCTGGAATTCTGCAGGTAAGACATGGACCATGATAATTTCCATGTTGTTGAGGGCCGAATGGCTCATCGGGTCACGACCCTCGTCCTCTAGATCATTTGGCAAGATGTCTTGTTCTTTGGTAACACTAACAAGGCCGTCTTCGACCACTGGTAAAACACGTTCATGTGGGGCATCTAGCATAGCCATTTCATCTTCGAGTTTGGCGACCGGCTCCATTAGTGCCGGAACTTGGTCTTGTGCTTGCAAAGCCTTACGTTTGCTCCTGATATGCGATACGAGTGTCTCTTGAGTCTAGATAAACGTCTAACCATGCCACACGCTCATTTTCTTCGGCCGTGAGGCTGAATAATGATACGTTGAAAAGACCTTAGTGTATTGTTCTACCTCAAAGCCAAGAACACTAGCTTCCCGGATATGTTGGAACCTAGCCTTTATCCCTAACTCCGAACATTTTTTGATGATTTGCTCAGCATCGAGGCAGGTTAAAGCCAAATCAATAGACTTTTGGCATGCCCTTGGAAGGCTGTACAAGTCGTTAGCCGAATGTTTCTTGTGAAACTCCCACATGTATTCCACAGCCTCGCTGAAAAATGGCGGATGATGATTCTGTTTTACTTTAATCAATGGCTCTTGTGGGGGCGATGGAGGAAGTTTGCTTTCAGCCTCCTTCCTGAAATGCTCGAAGCGAGCTTTCATCTCTCCAGGCCAAAGAAGGAGTTTGATTCGTTTCTTGAATTCTTTAATCTCAGTTTCAAAATCGCGATCAATTACCTTCTTTCTTTAAAGTAGCTTAATCATGACCATCGGAGTTTGTCAACCACTCTCTTTGCTCGCCGTTTCTTTAGGCTGCCATTTTGTAACTGAGACTTCCTGAGCTACTCAACAATTAGCCATGATGTCCACTCTCTGACAGCAACACTTCTGGGATTTAAATAGGATAGTATATGCACCGACAGGAGAATTGTAGCTATACCAACGTTGGTCACATGGCTCAGGTGGCTTAAAGGTTCGGTGGGTCGTGGATGAGCTTAAGCTGCCAGAGTTGCGTACATAATAATCTTCATCATAAAATGGTTCGTCGAAATCAAGTCGTCGTCTTGCTGAAGACGGTTTGTAATTCTGTGGTTGAGGACCTAGCCTATGAAAAACTCTTTGTTGGCATTGGCTCGAGCATAACATCATTTGAGATGTTGCAGAAGCTGCTGTATTGACTTTCAACTAGCACGTACTACACAGGACCATTGGGCATTCAGTATCTTCTATGCTGGAGTTCGACATTGGCTCGACATAGACTGGGTTTGAGAAGAAACTATGTGGTTCGTTCTAAGATAGATCAAACTTCAGTCGTGGCCGAGAGTTCTGCTTCAGGACATGGTATGTTGGGATGAACTCAGCTTTTCTTTTTTTTCTTGTAACTTAGCAGATGGGCATCCACCATGCTTATCGTTGCCAAAGGGAAAGGATCAACAACAACTAGCATTTGAGTTTTCTTCGGGAACTTGAGTTTGTCGTTGTCGATCCAACTTTGGATGGCATCACGGAATACGACACAGTTATTTGTCATATGCTTGTTCGAGTTGTGATACTTCTAGTATGTCTTCCCTTTTAAATCTTCGGTCTTAGGAATGTCATGCTTGGCCGAAGCTTGATGATCTTTGCAAGTAGTAGCTGGTTGAAAATGGCATCAACTTTGGTGATGTCGAAAGTGTATACCTTTGATGTTTTGATAGCCACTTCCACGGAGGCCGAGCGTGTTTTGACATCCTTGGAACTAGAGTGAGCTAGTGCCTTGCACATATACGGTTTGTCAATTATTATCTTGGATGCATCTATACTGACGTATTGGGACTCTTCACCCCCAACTGATGCATAAGTCACCGTTGGATTCTTATAAATCATCCATTGGGTTAGGGTTTTTGAGATTTTCTCCTCTTTGAGCAAATAATCAAAAATAAAAGAAGAAAAACCAATCTAGAATATCATTAGTTTTGATATAAGATTTATCTTCTAGGGGTTCCTTAGTCACTGGCATACATCACATATGGGGAAGATAATCTTTTCAACTTTTCTGTAATTAATGTTCCATTGTATATCTTGGTATCCTTTCTTAAATACTCTTCCCATGTTTCAAATAACGATCGTCAAATTTGATCAGGCTGTGATATTTGAGTCCTCTTTTTATTCCTTTCCACAAAGCTCTCAGGTTCGACTCTTATGAAATGCCAAGTTCATACAAATTATTAATGGTAGAAATACTCTAGCATCTTTTGAGTGTGAGCACTACTGCTTAAACATGTTAACACACCCATAAGCTAACTAATTCTAATTAATGTCATAATGCAATTTCTATATACTTATATGCAGTGGCAAAGCCAGAAATTGTAGAGGGGAGGGGCGAATGTAAAAGAGTGCAAAGTTAAAAAAAAATGGCAGCAACCAAATCCTATCGTATAGTAATGGCGTCCATAATTCAATCCTCAACATTTAAAAACCCTTTCTAAGTGGAGAAATCGCTACCAATATTTCTTGCTTTATAAAAATCACATTAGAAAATATAGCAATAACAGCAAAATGCAACATTTTTTGCTATACTACACTCCAACCACTCATAAATATCAAACCTACTACCCGAAAATTTTGTATGAGGATTAAAGCACTGTTTCTTATAATATCACTCCATTACATAATTGTATAATAAGAAAGAAAAAATGACTTAGACTATTAATTCTAAAGTCTACTATGACTAATAACTAATTAAACTAACAATTGAATTAATCAATGATCAATAATCATATAAGTTATCACTAATCAACAATAATTATGTTGATGATCAACAATTAAATTATCAGTAATAACAATTCCAATAACCAAGAAACAATAATTCAATTCATTCAACATTACAATGTGGTGAATTACTTTAATTCCTTTTGGTTCAATGTAATTTTTAAAATTCTTGAACTACAATTTATAGCATTTTGAATGTTGTACCGTTTTGAGGTGTTCTCTTTTATATATAGTATAATAAAACATTACAACAAAAATAAAAAAGAATAAAAAGTGATATTGGGGTTAATACAAAATAAAAGGAAATAAAAAGAAGTAGAAAGAAGATGGGGGACTATTTAAAGGAAAACGTGTGGCAATTAAAAAGATGGTGGGACCATCTCAAATGAACAGTTCAATAATGAGACCAAAGTCATCTGCTTCCTCGCAGCCGGCTCTGCAAAAAAAAAAATTCAGATTCCGCATAGCTCTACCTAATCCCATCTAGTCCCACCTAGGCGTCCTCCTATTGTGCTTTTCGATTTTGTGACTGATTAGGAAGGGGCAAGTTTTTGAACGAGAACAGAGGGGCGAACTGTTCCTCCTGGGCTTCAGTTCCGACAAGGCTGACCCAGATATCCAGTCCAGTTTTCCGGCGAGGGGAGTGGCGGCTGCCACTGCTCGCCCTCACATGGCTTCACCACTGCTTATATGAAGAAGAACCAACATAGTGAGTAGAAATAAATTCTTGGTAAAAGAATCAGTCAATTCTGATAAACAACTACTAATCAAACTGCAAAAGCAACATATAAGTTAAACACTCATTGCCAAAAAAATGTACGAACAAATGCTACCGTGCTTTCTTAGGGCATCATGAGAATAATTCTTAAGACCAACTGAAACATTTTTCTTTTGCATACAAATCTACCTAATCTGAAAATGCATCCATTCCATTCACCCACGCACACACAGATTAACAATGGACTTTATGCAGTGGAAAATGATGCTGGATCATAAAAAGTGCCAAACTTCATATCTGTTGAGAGCATTCATGCGACTTGTCTGATAAAAAAGTATCCGTGAAATTAATACTCTATGGTAAACAAAAGAAGATTAACGATTACACCAAACGAACACAATTCAAGTGGCTGAGGCAAGAAAATTACACTTGTTAAAACAGTGGACTTATAAAGGTAGTTTATTTTTGCCTCAGGTTAGTGGACTTGTAACTGCAGAACTCGAAGTTAACATGCACTGTGAGGCTTTTGCAAAGCAACTCAAGAAAAAAATATTCAAACTCACAGATACATATCTTTTTTTTTTATTCTCTTTATAATTGAGTTAAACCGAATTATAAACGGTACCCTTTGTATGAATTTACAACTGATGACATTTTTTTATCAGAATGTCAAAATCTCATGTGGCCCTTAAATTCGTCCCTTCTTTTTAATTATAAATGGCTTCCAGTCTTATGTATTCTTTTACATATGCTTTAGGCCTTGAAAGGTGGCTTGTTGCTTGTTTAATACTAAAAAACAAAATTAGAGAAAAAACATCGAATTTGAACCTTGACTGTGTCTTCAACGGTCATCTAACTACCTTATTGAGCTAAGAGGATGCAAAAATGGCAATCTTATTCTTACCCATGAAAGTACCCCAACTACTTTTCTTACTTTTCAATTAAGTTATGCCTACAACTCTAAGTTCATAAGCTACAGTACCCTTGCTCCTCCAGTCGAAAAACTAACCCTAAAAACGATATCAAGCAGCACAATTTAAGAATCTAAAAACAGCCCAAACTAACTACACAGACAGGACAAACATTGAAACATGGAGACATGCAACACAAAACCTGTAATTAGATCCCAATCACAAAATGCCAAAACAAAATTCCTAATCTAAGTGTCCCTATATTAACGGCTCATCGAAGCAAATACAATTCTAATGGGGTTTAGAACAAATAAACCAATCATCCAATTTGAATGGCGTTTGGAACAAATACACCGACCATACAATTCGAACGGGGTTTGGTACAAATACATGCTCAGTTTTCTCAAGCTTTACATAAATAGACAGATACAAATACATGCACAAAATAGAAAGAAGCCCAGTTCCATTCTAAGCGGCAAGGAACCAACTTCTTCCTCCAACAATCCAAATTTCTGAAATTTGCAAGAAGTAAATCCGTTAGCAACTCAAAGACTTTCAAATTTAAAGACCAAATCTAATGAAATTTTAGCTAAATGACTAAAAGACACACCAAAAAAACAAAAACAAAAATTAGGAATATTTTGAATCCAACACAACTAATTTGGTTCAACAAAGAATACGAAAGCTTAAGGCCTAGGTGAAATGTTGAATAAAATGCAAGGGCCCTCGGCCAAGGCCATAATTGAGCATTAATGTCATACAACTCACGATTATTTCAATACAATCGGATATAAAGGCAAATTAAATTTGTTCGATCTTGTCATAAAGAACTGAGTGTAGGAATAACTTTTGTGGCTCAATGGCGTGAGAAGTAAATAACCAACTTCATATAACACAGTTTAAATTTCTTCTCTTGCTGAAATCCAACCCGATCAACCCACCCAATACATATATGAATTAATACCTAATGGTTCCACCTATAAACTAATCTTTATATATACTTTAAAATAATACAGATCAATGTAATCTAAAACATTCAAAACATCATCATACAATTAAAGAATCACGATGCATAAAATTTTCTTTCCATTATTTTCAGATAGCTTTTCACCCCACAACACTGTAGCTTAATCTCCATCATTAAGGGTCATCAAAAATTAAAGCAGTAAGTACAGTAGACTCACAAAATATATGCTCTCTTGGAAAAACCAAACAGGGAACCACAGTCCCCAACCACGGGGTTGATTCCATTTCAACCCTCTCATTCATTCTATCTGTTTATATCTCCATCGCACACTCATACATATCAAGACAACAGATACGATTCATAAATCTGGTTCTATAGCTCATGAATAAAAATCTCATTGAACCAACCTCATTCTCCTAAACCAAACCAAACCAAAAAATTGTTTCAAGACCAATGCCATTAACTTATTTATGGATAAATGTCAAGCTACCCAAGAGCTACCACTGAAACAACCGCAAAGATACAAAGTTCCAGAGTAATATATCATCTGCAACTAATAAAAAATTAACCAACTAAATCAAATATAAACCCAAATGAATCCAACCCCACCAAGCAAAATAGGGAAAACCCTAAATATACAACAATTAAACAGAACCAAATACGGTTTAGTGGCTTCAAACAGAACAAAATGCAGTTTAGCAGATTCAAAAATTTTGTTTTAAAGCCAATTATGAAGCACAAAATGCTACCCAAAATTGGAAAAGGGGTAAAAATATGAATAACACTTGAATCAAAAATATAAACAAAAGATGTTAAACATGAAAAAAACCAATTACAATAATTCTCCATTCGTACATTAATACAAATAGATTAAACTCCAAATGATCTGCATAAATATCTCATTTCCTTGCAACTGCTAATTATTTACATCAATGTATATCACATACTTCACTCAAACGGCATAAACAAAAGAAACCCAATAAAACAAACCTAACATGAAAGTTTATGCACACGTGTCATTCAAAATCAGAAATACCCATATCTAATTAACATAAAGCATACAAATGCAGATTTATAATTACAAAATGCACAGTTTTAGATTCGAAATATAGTAGAGTCTCAGAAACTACACTCGCTGAGCTCTCACAAACTACAAAAGCCACCAACATAAACATTAAGACAGAGCATCATAAAGACTGAAAGCTAAAAAATGTGCAGACATCTAAATTTGAATGAAAAAAAGAATACCGCCACATAAAATAATGCATTTCAAGAGGCAGATTAAAAAGACAATTAAAATACATGGAAGAGCAACAAAAATGATATCCATTGAAATCGTAGTTCCCATGTTGACTGAATGAAAATAGAACATCAAAATGAGATTAGGGGAAAGACAGAGTTTGTGTTTTCAAAATAAATAATTATGAGTACAACTATACTCACCCAAATGTCTTATCATTCCACCTCACTTTTTATTAAATTTTTAAGGACTAATATATCCTCTCATAAAATGACATATAAGGAAAGTAAAAAAGGAAGCGTCGTTCCCTCATCCCCAGCAATTTAGCACACCGCTTGCATTGCCATTGAAAGAAAAAGCAAGAGATAGGTGAATTGATCCATAAAATAAGCAGTTCAATTTACATTGTCACTTTGTTAAGCCGACATTGAGAGCCTATATACAATCAAAATTACTCCAACAGAAGTTTACGTTGACAAAAGTTGCAATGACAAAATATAGTGTATTTGCATCAGAGACTGAAGTACCATGCAGTTTACACGTATTTTGTTTGTTCATGCAATATGACAAAATACATGTTCTGCAAGGCTTTCTGTCGTTCCAACAATTGTAAAAAATAATAAGACATGTTCTTATGGTATGTGCATTAGGTAACTTTAGTAGTGGAATGCCCAAAAACCTATTGGTTGGATCAATGATACCAACAATCTTAAATCTTCATAGTTTCCAGTGGCAGCTTTGTATCCATACTTGGGATACTATAATTTATTAGACAAAACATATCAAATAGAAAGAATACATTCTCGGTGACTTATCTAATATCGTATTTTACAATTATAATTTAAGTTATGATAAAAACCAAACGAAACCAATAGTTTTGATTCATGTTGCAATCTAATTAAAATAATAGTTATATTGTCAAATAGAATAGCTTAAAATATATTGAAAGATGATTTGTGAATAATTATTATAAAGGTTGTGAAAGTTTCTGTACCTAGATTATATTAAAAAATGTATGTAAATAGAGTATATATAATATTATTAAGTGATCATGAACACTACGTGGCGGTGGTGATAAACATAACAAACAGAGGTATGAAGTTCATACTATGAACTGTTCAATAAATGGGGATGAAAACTGGTGAGCATGGTTTGTCTATCTATTAGCAACATGAAGTTACAGTTTCGTCAATGATCTACGAAACTGTAATTTGTAATTCTTTTTGTCATGGGGCTGGTGGGGGACTCAAGCGAGTTTTATTCAACTCTGATGCTATTTTCAGTGGAAAGAAGAATTGTTAATTTCTTTGTTCCATCATATTCCAATATTATGTCCTAATATCTAAGCAAATTGACTTAGGCCATAAAAATCAAATATTCTTAAAGAAAAAAGATAGCTAAATAGTTAGTTTAGTTTCTTTATTTCTGTGATAAAGAAAAGATCTACTCAACAAAGAACATCAATACACCCCCTCTGCTTTAAAACCACTACAAAAAGTTCACAAAATGCAAGGATTAACATCTTTTGAGAAAACGAAGGAAGAAATACTAAAGCTTAAGCCAAGGAATATAACCATATCAAACTCAAAATATTTGACATTAATGACACAAATTCAATCCCGTATAACTTGGCATAAACTTTATCCTAGAGACTCATAGCGCTACAACCAATACATTTGGAAAACCAGGTGTCTTCTAAGTAAAGCAACATGACCTCCTAATTCAACCAAATTTTCCAATGAACCAGAATATAACGAAGACAATCAAGATGGTAAATCATGAACTACTCAACATATTTTGAACACCCACTTTAAATGTGATAACCAACCACAACAACACATTTAAAATAGGATTTGAATAAAACTAAGGCATATAATTATATACCTCAATATCCCTAGGAACCAACATTCCCCTTCCAACAACTCAAATTCCTGAAATTTCCAAACATAGTAAATCCATTAGTACTATATAAATGAAAACACAATTGAAATTCATCAAACAAAACAATCCCACAATTTAAACGATTCAATCCTACGACAATTTCAGCACAGATTTGCATATATATTGAAAAGGAAGTTCAATAAGTATTCAAGATCTGGAACCTGACAGACATCAACCATCTAGTCGATTATTCTTCCATAGGTACACTAATTGAATTACATATACCTTTTAAATAAGAATCAACAATTTCTATGCGAACTATTATCGAAGATTCATCATAAGTTAGGGCTGCTCAACTCAAAACTTTTTGTTTTTCGACAACTTCTCAACACTTTAGGCACAACACGTAAAATGCTAAATCCCATTTAAAAAAATATATAAAACAATCCTAAATGCCTTATTTTAATCAAAATTTACAAAGAGCAATGAGCTTATAGAGATTTGATAAGCTAATCAAACTCCAGGCAATGTATCACTCACACAGGCCAAATGTGTACCATATCACAAATCCCACTTAAAAATACACCTAAAAATTGGAATGATTTCATTCTAATCTCGAAACAAAAGGCCAAATGTTAAGCATTAACTAATGAGAATTAAATTTTGTATAAACTCAAGAATTCGAAGTTTCAAATGTGCTATGCCTTGGAAAAAGTTACAACCAAGATTTGGCAACCTTGGCCTATTAGATACCCCAAAAACAAAAATAACAATGATTAATCCAAAAAGGAGTTCAAAAGTTTAGAACAACAAACAACATAAAAAACTACAAAACGCAGCAAATAATATAACTTGTGCAGCACGTAGACTACATACTCAAAAGAAGTAACAACCTGCCCAACTTCCATTGCTTGCAGGAACTTTTACTCTGTGAGAAAATCATAATAGCCTTGCAAATAAGATGTTACACCAATGAGTGTGAGTCAGTAAAGACAATGAACATAGAAAACCCTCATGGAATTACTATATCCACCACTGGAGAAAGAAAATTGTTATTTAATAATCTTTCATGTCAAATGTATAATGTGTACATAAAGTAATACAGGAAAAAAAATGAATTTAAAAGCCCAAAAGTAAGCAAACATCTACGTGAAGTGATGCACACACACACATATAACGACTAAAGAGGTGGTTTAGAGTTTAGATAGAACCAGATGTTAGTATCGGCTCTATTGTACCAGATTACTCTCTTAGTCTAGAGCCCAATCAAGTGCCAACTCAGCTATGATTAAGTTAGACAATTAAATCATTCAGTTATATTAAAGTTAATTAATAGTGTTTATTTGTTGATGAGCTGCATTAGTTAATGTATGGAATTAATCTAGTTCAAGTAATGAAAAAATAAATTCTGTCTCTTCGAAAGGGAAGTGTAGACTTCTCTCTCTAACTTCTCTCTTGTAACTTATTAGAGCTTCTTTGCAAATCAATCATAGTGATTTCTTCATTGCTTTCACCAAATATTTCTATAGTTCTACTCTAGTATCTAGTTGATAGAACAAATAGCAAGTGATATTTTATTCGCTGCTTTGAATGTGTTGTAAAGATAATACCACCAATTAAGGGTGGCAATTGATTCCTGTAATAACATACTATAAAAGTAAAGGTATGGATAAAAAAGAAAATGCTTCCCTTGAAAGATATAGGATAAACCTGAAATTCAACGAATTGGCCTTCTACAAAGCGAAACACCAAACTTGATATCCCAGTTCCAACAGCCCCAAGAAGCACCTGAAGAAGAACATCAAACATCACTGTGGTGATCACGACATGCAATACCCAAAGAAAAATAATTTAAGCAAAAATAAACCTATTCATCACATAATGCTAAATGACATATTCCAACATATCCATAATTCCTATGTTTACGGAACCTCTTTCGATAAATCACAACCTTCATTTTAACATGGACTTTTGTATTTGTATTTTGTTTGTGAGTATGGTCTTTACTTATATGATATCATATAGCAAGAAAGCTATGAGACCTGAGTCACAGTATATTGTATTCTCGGAGACCCTGAAAATATCACAGCTAGACCGAAATAAACAACAACACGAAAAAGTAAAACTTTTGGTCGAAATAGCTCGAAATCCTAACAAGCTTTCAGTCCTATTTTTCTCATTGCAGTCGGAATACAAATATGAAAAAAAAAATCAAAATCTTCGTGTTCAAAGATATTGTATTTGTTTGACTTCCATTTCCAAGGTTTAAAAGCAAAAAAAAAAAAAAAATTGTAAATCCACACCCTTTATATTAATTAAAGCAATCAAATCAACAAATAACAAAACACAAACCCCAAATATGAACTGGCCTAAAAATATACAATCGTCTGAAAATTATCACAGGTGAAAATCAAATAAGACCCAAATCAGAATATCCAAAAACTACAGCAGTAATTGTTCATCACAACAAATTCCACGAAAAAGAAACCAAACCCACATCAAAAACCCCAAAATTCGAACCCCAGTTTTTCCTGAAAGCAAAAACCAAATCAAATCCAGCAACCAAACACAAATTCTCCAAAAAAAAATTTAAAAAAAAAAACTTCAACAACCAAAACCCAATATCGATTTAATCATATACAAAAGAAAAATCTAAACATAGAATCACAGATTAACAAACTGAAAACCCACAAAAAAACCCAAAAAAAAAAAAACAACTGTCCTTAAAACAAAGAACAAACAGACAGAACAGAAAATATAAAACAATCCTAAATGCCTTATTTTAATCAAAATTTACACAAAGCAAGGAGATTAAAGAGAAATGTATCAAACAATTACAAATCGAGAACCAATTAAATCATTATCATGAATCACAGTGTAACATGAACACCATCAATTAGAAAAGACAGAGCTACATGGCAATAAATATAGAAAGAGTAAACATAAAGAGAGGAACTACTTCAGATCCTTCCCAAAAGCAATCTTCCGCAGAATAACAAAAGAGCGGTTGATCTTTGATCTAATTACAGACACAATCTGCAAAATCAACTTTTATGGAATTTGAACGTGTACGAATTCAAAAACCCTAAATCCCTAAACCAGGAATTTGCATAATAAAAAAAATTAAAAAAAAAACCCTAATTCATAAATTACCTAACTTAGGTTTGTTGATAAGTATGAACCATTTGCAGGTGGTGGTCCATGCCATGCATTACTACTAGGGTTTTCTTGAATACATGCATATGTTTAAATTGATCGACATGCATAAAGCTTAGTTGATGGTTAGTTTTCTTCAAAGGCAACCACCAACCCAGACGATCAAATTCAAGGACATTGACGGTTTTGGGAATGATATTCATATATTTTCTTAAAAAAATTAATTATAAGTAGTCACGCCATATGGCCTATGCCTCTTTACATTTGCCCCCTTCTAAGTTCATTAGACTATTAAACCAATTAAGATCCATATCGCTCGACTTGCTACAATGAGAACCACACATAAATCTCTACATTTCTTTGTTTTTTTTTTTTCTGCGGTACAATTGACTGCAATCTAGGTACCCTTTTGGCCCTCAACATTAATTTTGTCTGAAATAACATTAGTATGTTCTCCTAGAAATCATGGTTAAAAAAAATAAAAAAAAATAAAAAACTGTGACAATCCACTGTTTGATCTTAATCCAATAGCGGAAGAAATCTAACTCTTGTTATTGTACTTTTTTCTTCTATTGTTGGATTAAGATCAAATTGTAAGTCACCATAAACACGTCACTGTAAAAACCCCAAAATCCCGAGATTTATACCCAAAAAAACATAATTTGAAAACCAAAGATCAAGGTTAATCGATATAGCAGAATAATTCAACAAAATATAAGCAAATAGTTTATACCAAATCCAAATTCCTAAAATCCACAAAACACAAACCATAAAATAAATATCAAACTTCACATAAATTAGAGAATCTTGCAAAAAAAAAAATTGAGGTCTAATTCTCTTTTTCACAGAGAGGAAAATCTAAATAAGGATGTCCCTTTGATTAAGCTCTGAACAAAAAAAAGGTGTATGATTATATACCTCCAAATGTCAAAGAACCAAGTTCTCACTCCAACAATCCAAAATTCTGAAACGTAGTAAATCCATTAGCAATTCTCAAACATGCTAAATTCAGACACAAGGTAAATAACCATAATCCAATAATCTAAGAACGTGTCAATTTAACAACCATAATCCAGTAATCTGGGACAACCACTATCGATCCCTCCCCAACCCCAACACCCACACTTTTGTGTCACGTGACAAAAAAATAATTTTCTATGCATTAAAAAAAATTAATTAAAGAAAGTTAAAACAAAAAATCCCAAAAACCCATCCCTTCCCCTTCCCCGCAACCCCCCACCCCATCTAGATTACCCATATTGGTTCTAAAACAGATTACCCAGCTTTCCCATCAAAATTTCCTCGTTTTCTAAGCAACCAAACAGTAAATAACTCCAAAAATTCAATGGATTCCAACCCCAATTTTCCAGAATCCGAACCCAAGAACAAAATGCAGAAAATTCAAATTTTTGTAGAAGATTAAAACTTAAAAAAATTTGGACCCAATGCCAAACAACTCCTAGTCAATTACCCCACCCTTCCTCTCTCCACCTTCTCCTCCACATCGAACTCCGCCTTCTCCTCCACGACGACATGGCCTTGCCCTTTCGTCCACTCTCTTCACCTCTCCTCCCATCCAAAAACCCACCCCATCCCACCCCACCCCCACCTCCCCAGCAACTACAACCATAGACTGCTTTTCCACTTCCAGTGCTCCAACCCGTCGTCCCCAAAATCCCCCTCCAACTTCTCTCTCCTCAAGTCCACCCTACGCCTCTCCAAAGTAAGCATCTTTTTCCACAATCCCCATTTCATAATTTCCTTTTTTTTCTCTCTCTCTTTTTTTTTTTTAAAGAGAAAAAAAAAATCAACACAAACCTTCTTTTTCCACAAACCGCCGCCAATTTCATCGCCCAAAAGCCTAGAGACACCAATTTCATCCATCCAGGATCTCAATCTCCAACTTGGTGTCGTTTCGGGTTCAAGCCTGGCCAAGATCGCCGTTGTGTATTCACTCACAAGTTGGCCTGCTGCTCTAGGATCTGGGTCGATCCAACTCGGAGATTTGTATGCCAAAGGGAGCGAGAGTTGTTAGTCAAACTGAAAGTATCGGTTTCTGCCACCAGCGTGGCTGCCAAATTTGTGGGGGGGGGGGGGTTGCAGGGGAATTGGAGAGTGGGTTTGGTGGGGTGGGAGGGAAATGAGGAGGCGGCGGGTGTGGCGAGGAGGTGAAGAGGAAGGATTGGGAGAGAGAAGGGAGGAGAGGTGAAAAAAGTGGAAGAGAAGTGGGTCGGGGAAGATTTTTTTAATTAATTATTTTTAAATTCATTAAAAAAAATAAAAAATTGCCACGCGGCACAAATGTGGTAGCCACGTCAGCTCTTAACGGAACAATGGATGAAAAATCTAATGGATGTATTATTTTGAAATAAAACAGTACTTGAGGTATGAAAGTGAAATATTTTAAAGATGTTGTATGGGGTTGTAATACACCTCAAACCTGAGGGGGTACTATGTAATTTAGCCTAAAAATAAATTTAACATTGATGTCAAATTTGACATCAAATTACTAAGCCTTCAAATCCAGTCAGCAAATAACACTTCATTTTGAGAGACTTTTGATGTCAAATATACACGGTGGCATTCCACCTAGGATTTTGACATCTCATTTAGAGACGCTCTTATCATATATTTGTATCATTTTTTTAATAGAGATATGATCCACGTGTGTTGGTGAACCTTATCTATATAAAATGGCTAAATAGCCAAAATGGTCTCTGAGATTTGCATAACTCATCACTTTGGTCCCTAACATTTCAAATCAATAAAAGTGGTCCCTGAGATTGTCCACCATCTATCAGTTTAGTCATTCTGTTAAAAACTCCGTTAAGTGTCCCAGAACTATTGGCCGGAAGTTTGGGCAATTTTCAAAACTTCGTAACTCAATCGTTTCTTAACCAAATTCGACCCATAATATATCAAAATGAAGATAAGAAAGTGTAGAATAAGATTATACCTATTTTGAAGCAGAATGGTTGTCGGAGATGGCCAGAAAATAGCCTCAAAGTTGACTGGTACGAGGGAAAACTGTAAACTAGCCGGAAACTGGGTAAACTTTAAACGTTCATAACTTCTTCAATACTCAATGAAATCAAGTGATTCAAAAACAAAAATCATACTTCTCAACGAGACGAAGAGAATGCTACCTTTTTCGACGGCTAACGCACCGTTGTTTGGCCGGAATATGGCTCAAAAGTTGCTGTCTTGGTCTCGAAGACAGTCACTTTCGAGTCTTTTTCCGGCCAAACCATGGCGAGTTAGCCGTCGAAAAAGGTACCATTCTCTTCATCTCGTTGAGAAGTATGATGTTTGTTTGTTAATCACTTGATTTTGTTAAGTATTGAAGAAGTTATATGAACGTTTAAAGTTTACCCAATTTCTGACGAGTTTTCTAGTTTTCCCTCGGACCAATCAACTTTGAGGCTATTTTCCAGCCATCTTTGGCAACCATTGGGCTTCCAAATAGGTATAATCTTATTCTACACTTTCCTATCTTCATTTTGATATATTATGGGTCGAATTTGGTTAAGAAACGATTGAGTTACGAAGCTTGAAAATTGCCCAAACTTCCGGCCAAGAGCTTCAGGATACTTAACAAAATTTTTAACGGAATGACCAAAATGATAGATGATGGACAATCTCAGGGACTACTTTTATTGATTTGAAATGTTAGGGACCAAAGTGATGAGTTATGCAAATCTCAGAGACTATTTTGATTATTTAGTCATATAAAATAAATATTACAAATAATGATACAAATATATAGTAAGTATAACATTACTTTTTGTGATTAAGAAAATTTGTTATCCCTTCGTAAAATGTTGTCCAAAAAGTGGCTCTCCGTGTAATTTTACCTTTTTATACTAGCATTTTCTTTACATTTGTGCAATGATAAAGAAAATTAAAATATTTTCTCCTTATGGTGGTACCTTTCATTGACCCCATCATCCCTTGACTTTGCTACATAGCTTCTGGAGTTGACTCCGTCGTCCCACGACTTTGGTACATATTTTCCATACCAGAAATAATATTTAAACTAGCACGTGGCTTCTTCGGATTGGCCGGTGTACAAAAAATTCAAATATCATTTTTCGGTCAAAATTCAAATATGAATGACCGAAAAATGAGAAAAAAAACATAGCAGAAAATAGAGTGGCTGCTGTTTCGTATCTTTGAATATTTCAAAGGGCCGACATTTCAAGATTTGGAAGTTTGAACAAATTATATATTAAAACGAAACAAGAAACCTAATTAGGGATGACAATTTAATTCGTCATATTCGATTTTTGCAGGTAATCGATCCTAATAATTCGGTTTTGGGGATCAAATTTCTGATTTTTTACAGTTATGGTAACTGTTAAGTAAATTATTAAATTTCAGATTTATGGTTATAGGGGTATCCGTTCCGAATCCGTACCCGACCCCATCCCATTTTTATTTTTTTAAAATAAAATATTTATATTTTTTTTTATAAAAGAATGAAATCCTTATTATTATTTTTTTTTCTAACAACTTTAATAATCCGTGGGAGACCACAAAAGTCTTGAACGTGCAAAGCTTTTGAGTTCTTCCAGAAAACATACCTCTTGAGCGTGCAGATTGTGCAGTGGGCAGACTTCAAACTTCGAACCCTATGCTCCCTGCCGTTCGTCTCCCCTCCTTCGTACTTCTCTATTTTCCGGCCGCTCCCCACTCTTCTTCCCCAACGCTCCTTCCCCTTTCTTTATAATTTTTTCTTTCAAAGTTCTAAGACCTAGCTGCAAATAAGCCCCTTTCACATCTCTGAAGCTTCGTCTCAGTGTAATTTCGCCGCTGAGGTTTGAGAAATTCGATGAAGATGGGTCACGGTTTGCAGCTGGAGGTGGTTTGAGCTGTCGCAAGTCTAAGCCTAGAAGACAAGTGCAGGTTGAAGGTGGAGCAGCTGCAGGTGTAGGGGGATAAGTCGCGGGGTTGCTGAGGCTGGGTTGGCCAGGGTCGGCCTATATAAAATAAGGCTTGTGCAGCCGTGGGTTGCTGCTGAAGCAAGTTTGAAAATTGCCGCGATTTTGGGTTGAAGGTTGTAGAGGGAGTGGGGTCGGTGATGAGAAGAGCTTCTGCAAATTGAAGCTTGCTGCCGCAGGTCTGGGGCGTGGGAGGAGGGTGAGACCGTGGGTGGCTAGGGCCCGTGGGTAAGTTGGTTGCACAGTGGGAAAACCGTTACCCGGTGGGTTCGGTTACGGGAAATACCCGTTCGGGTTTTTTACGGTTTCGGGTATGGGGAAAACAAACGGGTTCAGTTACGGGGATAACATATCCGAACCCAATCCGCCGCGTTGCCATCCCTAAGCCTGACTCTTATTCTCTTTACTAGTTCCCCCATTTCATTTGATGCTCCAATCTCTTTGCTGAGCCTTTTCCTCCCCACATCCGTCATGCATTCCTTTCTCCTCCAATCACTCTTTCCATATCTTTTGATCGCTTCCTTTCTTTGGATCAACCTCGAGTTAAGTCTATGCCAGGGTGATGAACAATTCAAAAACTGCGGCAGCGCTGTCAATTGTGGTGACGTCGGAGACATCTCCTACCCCTTTTGGGGGGTAAACCGACCTAGTCAATGTGGTCAGCCAGGGTACGAGGTCCAATGTCTAGACAACATTCCTATGATCAACATGATGGGTGTGAGCTTTAGAATTCTTCAAATGAACACAACTAATCCTCGGACCGTTAAGGTTGCTAGGCAGGATTACTGGGGTACTATATGTCCGCCGACTTTCGTCAACACCACCCTCAACTTCTCTCTGTTTAATTATGCTTCTGGTTATACAAACGTGACGTTTTACTACCAATGCAATAGCACCATAGAGCTTAGTAAGCAGTCCTGCAACATAAGCAATACACTGAGCCCTGTTTTCTATTTGACACGTCCGATGACAGATGGTCAGACATCTTCTATGAACTGTACAGAGGAGGTTATTGTTCCGGTTTATTCAGAAGCTGCTCTGGCTTTAGAGGCCAGTCAAACAACCGTCAACGATGCCGTAAATGGGGGCTTCCCATTGGAATTGGAGATTGACAACGATAATTGCAACAAATGTTTGGAATCAGGAGGACAGTGTGGGCTTAACACTACTACTAATTCTGGATTCAGTTGCTTTTGCCCAGATCAAGCCTATGCATCCATATGTAATGGAACTCAATCCGGAGGTACGTCTGTCCCTTGTCATTCTCTTATAAATTACACATTTGGAACTCCTAGCTTGCTTTTTGTTTGAGATCATTGGTCGTAAACTGTGTTTAATTAGGCTTGTGTGTTAGAAAACCCGGTCGAAAATTTGGATGCGAGCTATTTGGTCCCATGCTAAAATTAGGAGCAGAGGGAAGGAATCTAGTATAGTAAGAGTCAATTGTTTGCAAAACAGCGGATAATTAATGGATTAGTTTGGTATCGATGTTGGATTCAGTTTTTTCGTTTCTGAAACCAATTAATATTTCCTCACATGTTTTGTGTGTGAGCTGATGAACTCTGTATGGAAGTATAGATTCCTAAGAGTATGATCATCGTGTTTTGAATGAATCACCATCGTGTTTGCTTCTCTGATTCTTCTCTCTGCAATTTTTTTCACATCCGAAAATTCCAAAATCTCTAGATTAACTCTCACTGAATTCACTCTCCTAAAACTCAACCTCTAACAGTTTGAGCCTTTGTTGGTGCCTTTCTAGTCAACCCTTTTTGTTGCTCTTCCCACATTGCAAAATTTTTCTTTTAAATCCAGTTTTACATACTACAAGTGGTCAAATAAAAGTTTATGCATACATAACGTGTATTTCTATCAAAAAATACACATAACCTTACGTACAACTATACAATTCCACCGAAAACGCGTCAGCCTTTGTTAACTTTAGGTATACAAATGCAAAATTAAGCCAATTTTTCTATTAAGGTTCATCTTGTCTTCTCTTTTTTCTTTTTCGACTTTAGGTATACTAGTAATTAAATTAACGTTCCTAATAGAACTTCTTTTTTTTTTTGTCAAAGTTCCTAATAGAACGCTCATCTTCTTTTTTTTTTGACTTTGAATAGTACTCTCTCTCTCTCTCTCGCCATGGAAATACATCACTATCCCTTCCAAAACATCTCTTGACCCCTTGTGATCTCAACGACCATATGCCTTTTTCATGTCTGAAAATCTTCGGCTGTGAATGACGATCAATACCTCAACTGCAGTGCATCGTTTCGATGAGCAAATTTTCAGGATGTTCGTTACCCTTTTTGGGGATCAAGCCGGCCAGATACATGCTTGACCAGAAAAAAAAAAAGGAAAATACATACTCGACTTTAAAAAAAAATACATGAGAGAAATGAGAGATGAAAGTGGGCGGAGGAATGATGGTGGAATGTGGAAGTAATCTATATGGAATTGATCAGATGGAGTGAAAAAAGACGAACTCTAAGAGTATGTGACACACATAATGTGCTCCTGTGCTAAATTTTTGTTAAGCTAGTGATCTAACTATGCGTTATTCTTAACTTTTTCCTATTTTCTAAAGGAGAAATGATTTTCTTACACCTTTTTTCTTCTGTGCTATGCTAAATATTCTCCTATTTTATGTTCTTAAACTACTAATCTAATTATGCACGTTTTTAAATTTTGTCTTATTTTCTAGAAAATAAGAAATTTCCGCACACCATTTTCTCCTAAGTGCATTCTTCTAAGTTTGCTCCCCTTCTTTGTTTTCTTAAACTAGTGCTATAACCATGCTCACTACCAAATAACTTTCTCACTCTTATGGTGGGCACTCACAATTCCATCCAATTTCTTTCATATTACCATGATAAAACCCATGTGGCTTTCCATGGGAAACGAAACTTCAAATTGGGTGCCCTTTTTCTCTGATTTCTTAATATCATCTCCAAGTTATGCTTTTCGATTTGGTAATGATGCAGCAGACAAGGTATTTTAATGCCAGGTCACGTGTATTGGGAGTAGAAGGTTTAATTAAGTTGTTCCTTAGAAATTGTCAAGTTATTATTGGAGAAAGTAGAAGTCTTTTAATATTGTAAGCCTTTATAATTCTTGTGCTAAAAGGATTGTCGGTCAGACATTGAATGTAATTGAAAGCTTCTAGCAAACACTTTGCTCATTCTATTTTCTGGTTGAGTGAGTCCCAGTCTCTTACCTGGTGAGTGATTCCCAGAGCTACTATCGTATTTGTTCTCTCTTACCTAGCGAGTGATTCCCAGAGCTACGATCGTATTTGTTCTCCACTCTTTCTATTAGCTTCCCTGCATTAGGTAACCAATTGTCTCTTCATAATATTCAAACCAGGGGCATATGAAAGATGAGTTCTGTTTTTATTCTAAAAAACAAATAAGGCTTCAGAAGAGGTAGACCCAAAAGCGACGGTGCTGACAATGGACAATGGACAATGGAAACTTTGTTGTCAAAGATGATATAGGAGCTGATCAATTGTTATACCAGAGCTTTGATCATCTTTGTGATACCCTGCTACGAAACCAGCTCCTGGGATACAGTACTAATTCTGGAAAGAGGACAACCATGACTTCCTGGAAAAGTAAAAGTGATCCATCAACTGGGATATTCTTGCTTGGAATTTCCCAAGAGACGCTGTCACAAATATTCACCAATCTGCAAGTGCTTGAAAGGGTTTGTACCCAAGTCAGACGGGAAATGGAGCATTGGAAACTGGATGGGAGGGTGTGTGAGGAAAACCAAATTGTTTTGTGAGAGATACACAAATAAGTCATTCACATTGAGAGGAAAAGAAGATGATGATGGGTTTCTGAAGCTGGTAGGGTTCAAAGGACCAGATTCTCATGAGTTTGTGTCTTTGGATTCTGACAGCACATCCGCCAACAACAAGACAGTGCGCCTGAATAATTGTTCTTACCAAGCGTATGCACTTGTTTATAAAATAGGGTGTTTGGTCTGGTCCAAACACCTCATTCATATGCAGGAGTTTCCCTCTGATGGCGTAGATGTTTATATTTGCCTAGCAGAACTAGCAGATGAACTAATGATACTAGTGCTTGATGCCTTTTTTTTTTTTTGTTCAAAAGTGCATGAAGCCTTGGAAAACTCTAATTATCAAGCAGTAACTTTTCTTTTTCTATATATCTCATGCTTGTTTTTGTATTGTAAATTTTTCAGGTAAAGGAAAGCCAATAAAGTTAATTGTGAGCCTTACAGTTGTTTGTTTTATCGGTGTATTGGGTGCCATAGTGTTCGGTTTGTGCAGGATGAGAGCTAAGCAAAAAGGTAATTAAGTGAAAGAGATCGAGGTTTTGGATTAATATAATGCATTAGCACATTATCTCTCAAAACTTTGTTAGTTGTTTCACTTGGATTCAGTGTTCGATATTTATATTTGCAAAATCAGGAGAAATCAAAGTAACAAGGGAACACATCAAATTAACAAGGGACACCCTACAAGAATATATAGGAGGAAAACATGATGAGCTACTGATCTATGATTTTGAAAGCATATTAGTTGCTACGGACAATTTCAGCACAGAAAACAAACTTGGGCAAGGAGGATTTGGTCCAGTTTACAAGGTAATTACTATTATTATTATTTTTAGGATAAATTACATTATACCATCTAAACTTTGAGTCACATAACAAACTCATACCTTATCTTTTAAACATTGCAATGTTATACATCAACTTTGTATTCGTTGCAATTTCAAACCTCCGTCAACTTTTTTGTCAATTTTCTTGTTAAATGCTGATATGTCAATTATAAGGCTCAGATTTTTGCTGATATGGATATTAAGTTGGGACGGATCCTTTTCACCAAATCTACCAAGGCCACAAATTTGGACCTTTGAAATTTGATCAAAAGGCTACAAACAGAGATCCACTTTAAAAGTTATAATAACTTTAACCGTCTGATCAAATTTCAAGGGTCTGGATTTGTGACCTTGGTGGATTTTGTGGAAAGAATACAAAGAGGATCCCTTTGCATTAAGTTGGAGCCAAGTGGACAAGAAACTAATAAAAAATTGTTATTATTTATAGTATTTGAAACTAATAAGAAATTTATTAAAAAAATAAAGAAAAAAAAAGAAAAGAAAAAATCAATTTGGCCCTACATCCCTACCTTCGTCTTCACTTTCACTCCGACACTCTCCCCATTGTTTTTCCCTTTGCTTTGGCTTCCCATCGGCGGCGGAGGGTGGGGAGAGATGGTGGTTTAGAAGCAGCGCAGCATCAGATGGGTAGTAGGATTGAAGGGGTGGACCCAATCTTTTTCATTATTTTTTTGCGTAAAAATTTATGTTCATTTTAAAATAATTAATTTTATAATTTAGCATTTATCCAAGTGGCACAATTGACTGCCACGTCAGATACAGAAGGACAGACATGAATGCAGTGATTTATTTGTCGACTTTGTGTAGGGTAAGCTAGCAGAAGGGAAGGAAATAGCAGTAAAAAGACTATCCAGTACCTCAGGACAAGGTGTAGTAGAGTTCAAGAATGAAATGTTGTTGATCTCCAAACTCAAACACAAAAATCTGGTCAGAATCATGGGTTGCTGCGTTAAAGAGGACGAGAAGTTACTGATTTATGAGTTCATGCCAAACAAAAGCTTGGACACTTTTCTTTTCGGTTAGTTTCACTTCCACTTTACTGCAGTTTCTTATCTTTACGTTCTAGTCGGTGTATTGATCGATTATTTGATGATCAGATTCGACGAGAAGAGCAGTGCTTGATTGGGGTACACGTTTCAATATTATTCAAGGTGTTGCTAGAGGGCTTGTTTATCTCCATCATGATTCCTATTTGAAGGTAATACATAGAGATCTAAAAGTAAGCAACATTCTCTTGGATGAGAAAATGAACCCAAAAATTTCAGATTTTGGATTGGCACGTGTGGTTGAAGGGACACAGAATTTAGAAAATACTCAGAGAGTTGTGGGAACGCGGTAAGATTCATGCCTTTCCTATATATTCTTGAACATGTCATACGCAACCAAAGGTCTAATGGTTAGCACTACATCATGATTCATGAACTCTTAACCGACTCCTGTTTTGGATAAAAAACTGCTAATTAGTTGCATCGTTCACATTAGATATAGTTTTGGTAATGTTATTCTTAAAAGGCAGAAACCAAGCACTTATTTCAGCGACATATATACTAATGAGTTTCATGTTTGCGCAGTGGATATATATCTCCAGAGTATGCCATGGGTGGAATATTTTCTCAAAAATCTGATGTCTACAGCTTTGGGGTCTTGGTATTGGAGATTATTAGCAGCAAGAAGAATACCGCCTTCTATATCTATGATCGACAGCTAGGCTTACTAGCCTATGCATGGCAGTTATGGAAGGAAGGCAGGGAATTGGAGTTGGTAGATGAAATGTTGGCGGCTGATTCATATTCGCCTCCAGAAGTAGTGAAATGTGTGCATATAGGGCTGCTTTGTGTACAGGACAATCCGACGGATAGGCCGAGCATGCCGGATGTAATTTTTATGCTAAATGGTTCCACAAATGTAATTGGTGGTCCACAACCTAAAAAGCCTCTATTCACTATCCAAAACTCAGTCTCTCATCCTCAACCACAGCCTTCGAATAACGAAGCTACAATGACAATTATTAATGAAGGACGCTAAATGTATGCTCCTGACAGTGGTGGAGGTTGGGATTTGCAGATCTATGTGAATTTGGGTTGTGTTTGCTAGGATTTGTAGTCACTTCGTATTATTTGTAGTTTGCTTTCTTTGGATGGTGCTTAGCTAAGCTTGGCCAATCCTGCTTGCTTATGCGGCAAGATGCTGAAACTGTAGTTATATTTTTTATTTGGAGGGAATTAGAGAGGATTAGTTATGAAGGAAATTCATCTTTGTAATCCTACATTATGGAGAGATTGAAACTCATAAGTTTTCTTTATGAGTAATTGATCTTTTACATGTTAGGTGGATATAAATTTTTACCTAAATTTAGCGGTGTATCCATTTCGATCTAATTTTAGATATCAAAGAGGCTTTAATATGGCCACTGTTGAACTATAAACTATGGTGGTTAGTGCAACAGCATGGTTGCCTAAACTATGGTTGTTAGGCCCTTAGGCCCTTTTTCAACTACAACCTAAATAGCTTCGTACGTGATCAGTTTGGTGGAAGTTGGAACACCAGAGAAAGGAGCTCAATGATTGTAGAGCTGAAGTCACTGCATTGTATATCGTTCTGGAAGGAATATGGGAGCTGCTGATGCTGATCAAATCCAATCTCTGTCCTCGGAAAGATAAGGAAGAAATTATATCATTGCAGATGGAACTAGAAAGTTTAAGATCCAAAACCACAAAAGCTCATGATTTTTCAGAGACCACCAATTTTGAAAAAGAGTCTGTGCAAATGGAAGAAAAGGTCATTGCCGTCGATGAAGATAAAAGTGTAATCCCACCAGTTGATGTAGAATCGAGAGTTGTGGAAAAGGAAGAAGATCAGTCTCTGGCTGCACAAAGTTTTCATGATAACACAGTTGAACCGAAGGAAGTTTCACATGAGGTCTCTGTCGGTGTTTTAAGTGATAGTAGTACCTTGGTGACTGGTGATAGCGTCTCCAAACAAAATGATGAACCATCATTAGGCAGCAGCCTACACCTAACTTCAGAGAATCTTAGTCCTGAAAATGTTTTCGAGAAAAGGGCAAGTTTCTTTTACATTTCTTTTATTGCATCAATGCCTTCATAGGAGGACCGGATTAGACATGTTTTTTTTTTCTTTTCGTTTTGGATGGGATACCCATCTAAATTTTGAATAATAGACATAGAATGATTTTTTAGAAGCTTTGGAACTGCCTAGAGATGTTTTGATCAACCATCGGAAGGTTTGCTTCTTTTATTTTTATTATTGGTTATGCATTCACAGGAGCTTCTTCCCCTAATCATGTGTGCGATTGAACGCCATCCAGATAGCAGCACTTGGGATTCCTTAACCCACACATTGTTTAATCTAATCAAACGCCCAGATGAGCAGCAGAGAAGAATTATAACGGATGTAGGCTAATATTCAAACTACCACATTATGTGTAATATAGCTGCATTGTTTTGGACTTGTTCCTGAATCTTTTAACTGCATTTCAGGCATGTGTTAACCTTGCTAAAAATGTAGGAGAGATGAGAACAGAAACAGAATTGCTTCCCCAGTGTTGGGAAGAAGTAAGTTTGAGCCCCGCCTTGAGAGAAGAGGATCGTGTCTAACCTTTTCATATTTCTGATAAGTTTTTCTTATGTTTCTCCGGTTTGTGGGTTGCAGATAAATCATATGTATGAGGAACGCAGGCTGCTAGTTGCTCAATCATGTGGAGAGTTTGCAGAGTTTGTCCGGCCTGAGATTCGTGATTCTCTTATATTGTCCATTGTTCAACAATTCATAGAAGATTCTGCAACTGTTGACCGGGAGGCTGCTGCACATAATCTCGCATTGCTGCTTCCACTCTTCCCGACCGTGGACAAATATTTCAAGGTCAGCCTCACTAATAGGCTTCAGAGGCTCTCATGGAGAGGAATTCTTACTTGACAGAAATGGCTACAATGTAAGCTCAAGAAAAGGTTGACGCCACATGGTCAAGGGAATGGAGAATTTTGTCCTCATAATATGATGACTGACAAGAAATAAATGGATAAAGTAGTCGAGAATATGTTTCTCCAATATTTTACTGTATTTTTATTTATAGGTCGAGGAGTTGATGTACCAATTGGTCTGTGATCCCTCTGGAGTGGTGGTGGAAACGACGCTTAAGCAATTAGTCCCTGCAGTAAACAAGTGGGGAAACAAATTAGACCATATCTTAAGAGTTCTACTCTCTCATATATCAAGCTCTGTTCAGGTCAGTTTGTGTTTAATTATATTTTCCACTTATGACTATGGTCTCTCTAATAATACTTTCTTTAATTTGCATCCTTGTGACATTGCAGCGCTGTCCTCCTCCTTCGGGCGTTGAAGGTTCTGTGGAGTCACATCTTCATGTTTTAGGTGAACGAGAACGCTGGAATGTTGATGTTTTACTACGAATGCTAGAGGGAATTCTTCCATATGTGCACCAGAAAGTAATTGGGATGTGCCCAGTTTCTTCTGATCCCGAAACAGCTGGAACAATATTTTCCAAATCTTTCCTTGAATTGTATGCAGGGTAAGCGCTTTTCTCTTTTTTTCCTTTTTTTTAAATTTTTAATTTTACTTTGTTATATATTCTTTTTTCAGGCCTGTCTACTATTTTCGGACAGAACATAGCCGTTTGACTTTTGTCTTTAGGTATTGATATTGTTAAATTGATTTACTATAAATCTTGAGAATTTTGTTATCTCGGTAGTGGACATGTTCAATTGCCTGCATTTGAGTGGCTACATGTCGACTGCTTTCCTGCTTTAATACAACTCGCATGCTTGTTACCTCCAAAAGAGGACAATTTGCGAAGGCAAATCACCAAGGTATCTTTCTCTATCTATGATGTCATTTTTATATTACATCATCAACAATACTTTACTAATTGTTTCTGATCTAAATGTTGGTAATGCAGTTTCTATTGGCTGTATCAGAACTCTACGGGGATTCTTATTTGACACACATAATGCTGCCTGTATTCTTGTTAGCTGTTGGGGAAGAAGCTGAATTGACATTTTTCCCATCTGCAACGCATTCCGGAATCAAAGCTGAATTGACATTTTTCACACTGGTGTTGCGTGTGCTCGTAATTGTGGTTACTAGAAATTAGGCCCGCGCGATGCCGCGGGAACCAGATGGTTCAAGCGTAATCAGATGAATAAAACACATTTAAGTTGAATAAATTCAACATAATTATGAACAAAGGGATACATGAGTGAATAAGGTTGATAAGATAAGCAGTTTTGCTTTTATATACATTCAAGTGAGTTAACATATAAACACATTGTACAATGAGTGGGAAGAAACTGAATGTCTTTTATTAGAAAGAGATGGTTTCCCAAAAAGTTTTGTTTCTTTAAGAAACAGAAGAAACACTTAGCTCACATATAATATGTGTCATGCAGTGTAGGCAGTTTAGACGGCAAAATATATGCCCTGCAGCACATACAACACTTGTGCAACATATGCCTTACACTGGAAAAACATCAACAATCGAATACAAATTTGTAAATCATGGACGGATTTTGTTTTACATTTTTATAATCAAATCAAGTGGCAATGTAGCATGTAAAATTACAAACTTGAAGCAACCAGAGAGCATAAATTAAGATGTAGAGATATCCTCAAACTTGCAACATACTGTATGAAAGCTAACCGTAGAGTTTTGTGAAGCAAACTGCGGCATGAGTTGCAGTCAATTAAACAAAAACACAGTATTTTAACTTTGTAGTAAAAACCGTGGGCAAATGAAGAACAATGTTCTCTTTCGTAACGAAAAATTCATCTTAACCACTATCTTCATTAGCCAAATCGTTTCACAAATCCAAAAACACAGAATTATATCTTGAACAATGTCAATTAATGATTTCCCATTTACTTAAGCCCAACATCAAAGCCAATGAACTAATGAAAGAGCGAAAAAGAGAAACAAAAAACCTCAATTAAGCAATTAAATGGAGTATTACTTGATAGAGCAGGAAAATTACCCAGTTCTTCAGAGAGAGGATCAAGAATGACGGATGAGAGTGCAGAGAAACGAACGATTGAGAAATTCAAGCTCTGAGCTCAAAAGTTGGGGCTTCCACTTTCCAACTGGGGGAGAAATAACAGAGAAAACACAGAGAACCAATCCACCAAAAATATTAATCAAATGGGTTTCTTCTAATTCAAAATTTGGGTCACCCAAATTCTGATGAAGCAATAACCATTCAACATTCCAACAGATTGAAGCCCTCACAGACTACAAATTACCAATACCCAGCAACAAAAATTTTGAAAACAATAATAATGAAGGAAAAAGAAAATAAAGCTGCGAGCCATTCTCTAAATCTCAGGCACCAATCCAAATTGCCAATAATTTGCACATAATGATAAAAATCTAGCAGTATTTCCATTGTTTAAAACCCAAATTCAAGAAATCATGAAAAATGTAAACCTTATATGGTAATTGAAGCTTTACCTGCAGATCAGCAGCAGCAAACGGAATCCAATGGCATGTACCTCAAAAGTGAGAGAGAGAGAGAGCTGAGAGATGAGTGAGAGAATCGATAAACAAAACCCCCAAAATCAAAAAAGGAAATTTGAAAAGAAAACAAATTTGCAAATCCAAAATCACAAAAACATTGAGAAAGCTGTAAAACTCACCAGGAAACACTGACTTTTCTGGGTAAAAAAATTATTCGAATCAAATTGAAGAACCGAGGCATCCGTCTTAGCCTCTCCAGCAGCCTTTCCCTGGTGAGCAGACAGACCCCGGAAGTCTCTGTCTCTTGCTCCTGCTCAAAGTGCCACTGCTTCCGGCAATCCTATTTCCAGAACCTTGGTGGATCCCACCCTGCTTGAGCCCAATCGCTGCCCGCTCCTGCAAACAAACCCAAATGCAAGATAAACCTAAACCTAAACACACGATTCAATCAATTACCAAATTGAATTGCAAATTACGAAATTACCAGGAGGTAGGTGTGGTGGTGGCGACTATGATTAAGGTTGTGACTTCGGGCAACTGTCAGAGGAGGAGGGAGGGAGTCGAACCCTAGATCGGTGGCAATTCGGCTGTTGTAGCAAGACCTCCGGTCGTGAAAAACCTTTGAAGCGCTCATCATACACACCAATTGCCTTGATTTTTTTTTTCACCTTGTCCTCCTCAAAACGTGTCTATTTGTTTCAGATTTTTTGACGAATTTACAGTGCTTTTTCGCAGAAACGATTGGAACGTAATAGGAATGTACCGCTGAGAAAATGGAGGGATGAGAGGATTTGACGGATGGTTGCAGAGAGAGTCGGGAGAGGAAAAGAGGGAAAGAAAAGGGGATGGAAACAGAGTTGAAGCAATCCATAATCATTGAAGCGTGGGCGCCCTACATGGATGGCTGAAGCAGAACTGCCATTGTATCCAACGTATATCAAATTCACCAAACTTCAGTTTGGATTTAACAATGTCATGAGGGCCCCACTGGAATCACAAAAACAAACAAAGATATAGTTACAATTTACAATTGGCTTAAGGAGATTCTTTAAACAAAGAAAAAAGGGAAACATGTATATCATCCAAAATAAATGGAAAAAAAAATTCATGAAGAGCATATGTAAGCTAATTTAAACAGGGTAGCAATGAAAACGAAGATACCTCAGACAAAAATGCATTAAGAGGTAAATTCCCACATGCCGTTCTCTCTGCAGCATCCTTATAAGGAGCTTCACGCCAAGGACTGAAATTTGAGTAAACAGCATATTAAAAATCTATTTTTGGAGAATGAAAAGAAACCATGATAGGAACATAAATTATTTTATCCACAAATAATAAAAGGGTAAAAGGAACATACTTTATTTTACCCTCACCAGTCATATCCAAGTCAATCCATACTGGTGGTGTTTTGTACGCTTCTGGAGGTATCTCCGTAATTTGCTTACTCTGTTTCTCATTTACCAGCTACGACTCATTTCCACATAAAGATACAAAATCTGGATAACAACAACTAACGCCAAACCACCCAACTGTCCTTTTACAAACAAAATTGTTTACAATAAGCATATATAACATGATTTGGTCTGCAGTGCTTTCACCAATAGTTATAAAAACAAAGATTCTAAAGATATGCATGCAATAGAATGACTATTACCTCCAAGTAAGCAGTTGCACAGTTGCAATCATAAGTTGCACACATCATGTTCAATCTGATAGCTTCAGTATAGCACTCGACAACATTATTTCAGGCTTTTCCTTAAATGCAGTATTTCCTTGGGAAAAGATGAGTAAACATAGAAATTGAAACAATACTCATTAGTACATTGGTATCGCAGTTCTTTTGCTGATAGAAAATGAAATTAAACATATATAAGCATAATATTTGACAAACAAAGCAAATGGAAAGTAATTTTCTGATATTTCATTTAATTAAGGGGATGGAGAAATCTAATTTCAATTTTGAAGGAGAACACCATGTACTTCATTCATATCAAATAATAGCATAATTCTAATTTCAATTTTGAACATAATAAAATATATGGCATTCATATATTACTTAAACTTTTTTCAAATTTACTTTTGCATTCATATATCAACTTTGATGATTTATCTTATTTTCCCTCTCTTTCTCAGCAACCAAACAGCAATTGAAAATTACCAAAAACTGAAAAGATTGAAGCACCTGGGCAAGTTGGAATGCCTGGGTAGTAAAAAAAATCAGGGTGGGCATCTTCAAGAGCTCCTAAACCCTTCATCCACAAACATATGTATAACAATCAACAAAATAATCTTGTGATTGCATTAATCCGTAGAAAAAATATGCTAAAATTCATAGTTGGGGTGCAAAAACCTAAATTTCAGCAATCCAGAGTCACAGATCCGAGGCATTCAAGCACACAACAGAGAAGAGAGTATATTTTGAGGCACAAACCGAGTCTCCATTCCTATCAATCAAACCCTCAACTTTACAATGTCTTATAACTATGCGATTGATTCAAGCATTTTTTTTCTTTTCTTTTCTTTTCAGATACAACCAAATTATGAAAACAAATCATTGTGATGCAAATTAGATCAGTTTTAGTTGCCTTAAAGCATTCGAGTATATATTCTCTTTGGATCCGGTAAAAGGTGCGCATAAACAACTTTCACCACTTTGATCATGTAGATTAATATAGAAATGTAAAAGAACAATCAACCTTTTCTTTTTCTTCACTAAAGAACACATTCTCCTTAAAATAAACATATACAGATCTAATCCAATCTATGAACATTATAAATTAGTTTAAATCAACTTTGCCTAATTTACTATTTAGCTACAAAAAATAATAAAACAGAAAATTCATCCGCTATGAATGCAGTATATTTCACAGTTCCTAAAATCTCACAGGAAAAGGCTCTGTTTGCATAGTTCGTATATGTGCAATCTTTAAGCACATTTACAAAACAGATTTGGAACATTTTAAAATCCTCTTAGCAGCAGAACATAAACATAAAAATCCCACCGAAAGATAAAGCAGCATACCAGTTCTCTATCTTCTATGCTGTTTTCATGTGGATCTTCCTAACTCGTCCCAAAAAACCGTGCACCTAGTTCACCTGCAAGCATCATCCCACAACCAAAAATTAGACAGAACCAACAAATACATAAGGAACCAAGAAATGGGAAAAAAATCAACCAACAGAGGAATGAGAAGCAAACACCAGAAAATTTTGAAGAAGCACAACAATGAGGACAGTGAAACCCAAAAATGGAATGATGGTTCTAACAAAGCAAAAGGAAAACAAAACAACAAACAATTATTGTCAAACAGTGCATAACCTATTGAATCAGAGGGAAAAACCAAAAGGCCATACCCTGCCATACACCCCTCTCTGACTCTCTCCTCATCGACCCTGCGCACTAACCCATTAATTAATCCCAACAAATGCACACAGCCATGCTTTCTCCTCTCTCTATCTATCTCTATCTCCCTATCCATCTCTCTCTAGAAAATGACAAATCCCCCAAAACCGGACCTAACATACTAAAAAAATCAGAAAATCCAAGGCAACATTAAAGAATACAATTAAAAAAAAAACTTATCTTTGGATTTGAGACATGCAGCGCAAGATCTGGCACATCCCACTCTCAATAGGGTTTGTTGACGACCCCTACCCCGTCTCCCTGAAATCCCGACGACCCATATGGTCTTCTCTGACCATACCGACCCTCCCATCTGCATCAACAGTGCCGAGACCCCTACCCTTCCCCCTCGCTCTCCTTCCATCGCCATCTCTCTCTCTCTCTCTCTGTCTGTCTGTCTGTCTCTCTCTCTCCCTCCCTCCCTCTCTCCCTCTCTCTCCCCTCTCTCTCTCTCTCGCAGACCCTCCGCGAAACCCTAATTGAACGGCATCAAATGATAGCTGCCCGTTGACCCCCTATCTCGCCCAAAACGAAGAGGACAAAATTGCCCTTCTTAATAGACCATCCCCACCATCGGATTGTAATCTTAGATGGGCAAAAATATAGTTCAATAATTTGGGCCTCACTGAGAGCCGGGCTTCCCAGCCAAAACCAACACATTTGGGCCTGTTTCCTTGAGAAACAGAAGAAACATGTAGTTCACACACATAATATGTGTCCTGCAGTGTAGGCAGCCATTTCAACAGGTAATTAAAAATAGAAAGTGTTGAGGACTAACAGAGGGACACATGAGTGAATGAGGTCGATAAGATAAGTAGCTTGGCTTTTATATACATTCAACTAACATCTTTTATTGTCGTAGTCTCCAATATATATATAAGGTATGTAAGCTGAACACAGAAAGTGAGGAAATGACACAAACGCTGTTTTGAGGGGAATGCCAGAACTAAACCATGAGGGGAAACTTACACAGAAAATGACCAGATTTGCTGCAATAGAAATTAAATTAATTTATGGTAAAGTCCAAGTCGTTCATTATACACATGTAAGGAATTATCAAACAATGATTAGTAGTTTTACATATTCCTAAAGCGAAGTGTTACCGTGTCACTCCAAAAAGTTCATCATAAACTCCTCAATGTGCATTTTTGTTCTCATATTTTTATACAAAAGCTTAGAAATCTTGGACAACCAAAATGCAAATTGAAAAAAAGACCCAGATCATGAAAACATAACAAATTAGCTATATCAAAGAATGGAAAAGCATCAAGAAAACACATGAAATCAGATAAAAAACATAATATTGGACAAAACATGAAAAGGGTGAGAAAAGGGAATTGACATGTATGAAGATATTCGCATATGGTAGTGGCCTCGCTTGTCGCAGAGATTGGAACATATCCATGTGTCTGAGTTGTGTGCATAGGAATGTTGTTGGTAGACTGAATGTATGTAAACTTGTAATCGCATTTCCAGAACCATTGACACATTGGAACTATCGTCTGCACATAACGGAAGCACATAGAATACAGATGATGAGGTCTCAAGAAGCTGTAACAATATGCAAAATCCACAAAGCACCAACATTGAAATTATTTTGCTACCAAATTTGTTAGATAACCAGCTCTGGAATGCCATTAGTACGTTATCGCTAAAAAATTAATATATAACAACTCAATCAAACCAACTAATCAATAATCACACACCAGCAAATTAAAAATGCAAGCTTTATTAATTTCTCACATGAGATTGTATCAATACATGAAATTAATAATTTACCCAATTAAACCAAGCAAGAAGAACCAACCAATGATCTAGGAAGTGAAGGGAGGATGCTCACATCTACCAAGAAGCAAAGAAAGGAATTAACATTGTGACCACGTTAACAAACTGGTCATTACCAAATGCTTCAATCGAAACACAAAATAACCACCAAACATCGGAATTCCAAAAACCTAAAAGACAAAGCAAACAATTACAGTTAAATTAATATTTAGCAAAATCAAATTAACAAACAATGTATATAAATTCCTTTTCCTATTCTCTATTTCCTCTCGGATTCTCTCTTATCCTGCGTCACATATGCTCATCTCAAACGTTAACTCAACCTATTCATTTATAGTAACTACTATGTGCGCACACTATCAAAGAAGAGCTACCAATTTTCTTAAGTATACAACTGTCCTTTAGTAGTTAAAATTTGCTATAAAACCTGCGTAAGTACTCCAATGAACGTTTTATATTCAACAAAAATGATATAGACAGAGCCACAGTTTCACCATTGGTTTTTTTTTTTTCAATAATCATGAAAGTTGAGGTGCATAGCGGTGAGCACAAAAAGGGTGATACCTTTAGAAACTCCCTATGTTCTGCATATTTCCTGAGAATAGTTTCCCCAGTAGCATTGGTTTCTTCAAGCATGCGAGCAGAGTTACGAACTGAGTCCCCTGCTTGCACCTCCTTGTCAAAGATTCTCATAACATGAGCACCATCTCCATTCTACATCACAATAATATAGGCACATATAAAACAAAAGGCATACATGATACTGAAGCAGTAAATAGAATGTTAAAAGGGATTTCTGGTTTAATACGGCTCTTCCAAGCAACTCTGCCCTCTCTCTCGCTTCATCGCCCTCTTCTGATTCCTCGCATCATACCTATCCAAACTATCTTTCAAAGACTAAGCCTCTTCCGCCATGTGTTCCACTTTTCTGCATAACAAAAAGCAAATCAAGATCCAGTTCAATAATCCCAATCACAATTACAACCACCACATACAAAATTGAGAAAATCCTACCTCAACTTTCAAGAATTAATGAACAAAAAAACCCCATTCCAATTACAATTACAATGTCCAAAAATAACAAAAACCCAACTCAAAGATCATAGTCATTAACGAAATTTAAAGAAACTAAGTCGAATTCCAATTACAAAAAGCAAAAATGACAAAAAACCACGTCAAGGTTAAAGGGATCAATGCAAGAAAACCAACCTTTTCCAGAGATCGCGTTGGGATTTGGCGCCCACAGATCGCCTTCTCTCTCTCTCAAGTTTGGGTATGGAGCTTATCCCTAATCTTCCCACCAGAAAAGAAGAACATGAAAAAATTGATCGGAGTTTTCAAAAAATACAATACCTAATTACCTGCTATTGGAAACAAATAATAAATATACAGGGAGTTTTATAGAAAATTACAAAATAGTTCAATTGCAAGCAATTTAATCGAAATTTGCAGAGGAAAAAAAAAACTCCAAATCTTAGTAAAATTAAGAACAAAATTTAGTAAACACTTCTCATGATTTCATCCAAAACCATGCAACCAACTGTTCTTAAGTAATCATTTGAATGTCTCCATAATTTTTCTCAGCAACCAATCATAAGGTAATTTTGTGAAGAAAGACTGTAAATTTGGCTAACCTTCCGCATGAAGCTCTCCATGGCTGAACTCTCCCACAACCAATTGCTTATCCAATACAATGAAAGTCTACTCTGCAAAAACCATTTTCAAATCTTCAATCACTCACCAAACCACTAATACAATCACACAAAAAACCCTCAATCATTTGTCAAAACTAAATTGAACCCTTTTTATAATTTTCCTGATAGATCAAACCTTCAATATTAGATTCCACAATTACCACTTTTTTGTCAAACCCAGAAAACCCAGTTCAGTTTTTGTTATGAAAAAGCAAAGGAATCTACCAAAACCCACACAAACACATGTAAGAGAGAGAAAGAGAGGACTGTTGGGGTCTTGGGTCCAAGTAAGCTGCATCTGGTATTCCTGGTCGAGGGTGAGGGGCTCGGAGCCGGTGGCTTGGAGGAGAGCTGGGTCTTTCATCCACTCGTGGAATTTTGGAACGTGTTCGTTCATGTACGGCACCAGAATCACTCTCAATCCCTCCAAGCTCACTCTTTCTTTCTCTCGCTCCATCGCTGGTTCCCTTGCTCTCTTTCTCTCTCTCTCAGTCGCATGCACAAACTGACAGTCACAATTAAATTACTGAAATAAAAACCCAAATTCCAGAAATGACAATATGGAAATTGAAGCTTTACCTGTAGATCGGCGACAGCACATAGAATCCAACAGCAGGTACCTCAAGAGTGAAAGAGACAGAGCTGAAGGTGGGTTACACAACGACATGCACCACACCATTGATTGGAGTTCTGGTAAGGAGTGCGACGGAGAGAAGGCGAGGTGCGCGACACGGAGAAGGCAAGGAGGGCTTGAGAAGGAAACAGAAAAGGCCTGCTTTACCATTGTTATTCCCTTCCCGTGATCATTAACGCGTGTCCAGATCAGCGGCAGAGAGAGCCTGTGGCAAATTTGTAAATAAGTTCAAATTCACCACAAAATACTGTTCATTTCTACAGTGCCAATTTCAAAGCCTTCTTTAGTCTAAAGTAATATTATTATCTACATAACAGGTTGGAGGCCAAGAACGATTGTGGCTACGAGGTTGGCTACTATGTGTGTCCTACCTCTTCTCTTGGCTGGTGTTTTGGGTGGTCCAAGTAAGCATGAACAATTGGTCGAGTATCTGAGAAAGTTATTAGTTGAAGGTGTTGGTACCATATATTGGGCCTTGTCTTTGGGCCTCATCCCTAAGCCCATGACAAATGTAAATGGGGATGGAGCCCTTATTCTATAAAATGGACTCTCCATCACCCTCATTAAGGGGTCTCACCTTCACTAAGATCCAGAGAGCCTCACCTTCAAAGGAAACAGTCTCACACTCAATCTTCACAACAATAGAGGGCAGTACCCTCTCAGCCAAACAGAGAGCAAAATGGCAAGGGCTGCATCCACAGAAAGCTCCATTACCGATCTATTGTAATCCATACATACATACATAATCAACATCAGTGTGGACATAGCCCAAACATTAGGGTGAACCACGATACATCTTTGTGTTCTTGTGCGTTTGTGTGATTCATGGCCGGATTTACGTTGGTCCAAGATCCTCTGGATTTTGTGCATCAACATTTGGCGCCGTCTGTGGGAAACGACACGAAAAGCTATGTCGATTCTCTTTCATTTTTTCATTTCACCACCGTGAAACCTCACCACAATGTCCACCGTGGATCTGCAAAACCCAAGAAACCAAATCTTTCTTTTGAAGACCCTAAGTCTCAAGAAACAGATGGTCTTTGTCTGAAAACAACTGCTCCAGGTTTACACGACCTATCTTCCACCATCTCAAGGGCTGCAACCCTCGATGTCCATACGAGCCCATCTCCGTCTCAGGTAAGAGCCATCGGCTGCTCCTCTGCATCTGGGATTGACAAGTCAGCCATAACCGTAGCTCAGAAAATGATAACGTCATTTTCCAGATTCTCATTCAAGCACCCTCTGAAATCCTCAAGACACCACACCAGATCCCAACCCGACCTGACTTCTCCATCTCCGACGACGCCAGTGTGATCCGACAAATGTAATGGGTCACTTATCCATCTTCGCGGCAGAGGTAAAAGAAGAAGAAGAAGCAGGAGGAAGACGAAGAGACAGTGGCGGCGTCGAGGAGCAACACTCCCAGAAGGCAAGAATGGGAGATTAATCACTCTAAGCTCGTCGTCAAGGGTGCTATAGCTCGTGGCACTTTCGGTGCGGTTCACCGTGGCATGTACGACGGCCAAGACGTCGTCGTTAAACTTCTAGATTGGGGAGAAGAGAGGCATAGATCAAATGCTGAAATAATTTCACTAAAAGCAGTTTTTACTCAAGAAGTTGCTATTTGGCATAAGCTTGAGCACCCTAATGTAATCAAGGATGACGAACCGGTTGGCGAACGCAGTGCTGGGGAAGGAGCTACAGAAGCCGAAGAGGGTGACAATGAGTAGGGGTGCTTAGTGGATTGCAATTCGACATTGTTGCACAAGGATGCCCACGACAATGATGCATGGATCTGCAATGGTCATCTTCCCAACCTGATTGGGCTGCAACGATAAGTTTTCTATTATTAATTATATTATTATTCTCTTTTGATATTGTCTGCCATGCCTAAAAGAAACCACATCCTCACATCATTAGTGAGGGACAGCGTTTGCTTTACAATAAGCATATTCTTTTACAGTGTGCATACGCTTTACAGCGTTTATTTGTTTGCAATCTTCCTTACAATTATTTTATTAATTAATATTTTATTATTGCATCTTTATTCATTCCTGACTTCATTATTTAAAGTGGTAGGGTAAAACTTTATTATACAATATTTATTGGCCTAGAGTATTGTGACTACCATTAAACTATGTCACTTATACAACATATGATTTACTACACGACTGAATAAATTATTTATTTATAGAAGGCACATAGTACAATATTTTGCCTTGACAAACTTTGTCAATTTGATTTATTCATTATACGGTCATACTTATGCTGTCATTTATTTTCAGGAATTATTGAGCAACTAGATCCACTGATCAACATTGTTGCTGATTAAAGAAGTCTACCAACTTATAGACTGATGAGCCATATGCTTATGGTGATAAAGATTCAGTCCAAACAATGATCTCTTGTCTAACCTGACAAGTGGACCCAAGTCATGTCGAGAATCAACTCATACTGAGTGCATGACGACATAAAGTAGATACTTGCAATGAGGAATACCACGAGCTGAGTCGCCTCACGGCGAACATAGCCTCTAGCCGAGTAGCATCACAACGAGCATCACTTTTAGCCGAGCAACCGTCTCGTCGCGAGCATAGCCTCTAGCCGAGCAGCCTCTCAACGAGTATCGCCTCCAGCTGAGCAGTCTTGTAATGTGTGATACCTCTAGCTGAGTATTGCTTTATGTTGAGCATTGCCTTGTGTTGAGTACTAGTTCAAGACATCTAGACACTTCGACCCGTACATGGATTGGATTTGAAGTCTCCAGCCAAAAGACTCTCTTGACTGAAGACTTGGGGGACTCCTGTTGGTACCATATATTGGGCCTCGTCTTTGAGCCTCATCCCTAAGCCCATGACAAATGTAAATGGGGAGGAAGCCCTTATTCTATAAAAGGGACTATCCCTCACCCTCATTAAGAGGTCTCACCTTCACTGAGATCCAGAGAGCCTCACCTTCAGAGGAAACAGTCTCACACTCAATCCTCACAACAATAGAGGGCAGTACCCTCTCAGCCAAACAGAGAGCAAAATGGCAAGGGCTGCATCCACAAAGAGCTCATTTGCTGATCTATTGTAATCTATACATACATACATAATCAACATCAGTGTGGACGTAGCCCAAACATTGGGGTGAACCACGATACATCTTTGTGTTCTTGTGCGTTTGTGTGATTCACAGCCGGATTTACATTGCTCCAAAATCCTTCGGATTTTGTGCATCAATAGAAGGTGTTGCAAATCAATCTACGAAGTGCAATGCTGAGATTGTTGATGTTGTTCGCTTCCTTTGGTTGGTAAAGCAATAAATACCCTTTACGACTAACTTTTTGATACTTAATTTTGACTGAAGGGTTTTCCATAATGCAGCACATTTGAAGATCACCACAGTATGATATTCTTATAAGAGTTAAAATTGTAGACATTATGAACAGTATATAGGTAAGTATGATATTCTTATAAGAGTTAAAATTGTAGACATTATGAACAGTATATAGGTAATTTGATGGAACTATATCTAATAAATTATAAAACCAAAACAGTTTCCTACATTCTTTAGTTTAAACTTATTAAAGTGTGGCTTTAATTTTACATATTATCCAATGCTACGGTGTTTAACCGTTAAATTTGATTTACACAATTGTTTTGGTCATTCATTCTCGTATCATTAACTATTACGTCCTATTATTATGAATATTTGTAATCATACAAACACACACACACACACACATATGGTATACTTTCTCTTCTATTTTTATTGAGTGGAAAATTTTGTTATTCCTTCAGTCCAAGTATATTGTAGGTCTGGAGTTTTTTGACCTGTTTATCCTACACGAACCGACACAATTATAATAGGTTTCGGGTCACTATGTTAATGAGTCGGGCCGTTAGCCGTACTCGTTAATAGCTAACTAACAAGTCAGGTTGTTATCGAGTCATCCATTAAGAACCTGATGAGATAATAGAATGTAAGTCTTTAAAATAATGGGTATGACACAAAACGACACGAACACAACCGGTTTGTCAATCCTAATATATTGTGCATCCACTTTCTCGAAATAATTAATGCTAGTTGTTCTTGACTTAAACACACCAAATTTTCCCAAGTTTAGTTCCCCAATTAATCATTGTTACGATCGCACTTCGGCTACACAAGCAATTGAATAGTGATACTTAAGTCATTGGGGTCCTCCCTCTTATCAGACTAGTCTTTTGGGTTTGACTCTTCCCTTGGGCTTGAGTCCTAACCCAGATTCCTTACTAACTTGCAGGTTGAATAGCTATGAAGATGAACACAAGAAAAGGAAAAGGAGCAGAGCTCTTGAGATATTTTTGGAATAATGTTTTCTTTTTTATAAAATGATTCATAACATCCACAGATCACTGTTTGGCAATATATAGCCTTAATTCTTGGCCAGGTGGCATAGCTACTCACAAAGGACAAAAGGAAGTAACTAATTCATAATTAATCCTTTATCAAACTACTAATGCCATAATCCTAAGTGTGTTTAAGGTAATCACAATTACAGATCATAACATTTCCCTCACTTTGTAAAAGAACCTTGTCCTCAAGGTTAAATCAAATCTAAAACTCAGGGAACCTCGCAGTGAAGTTATCAAAGTCTTCCCAAGTAGAGTTCTTCTTGCTGCATTCGTCCCATTGCACCAATAACTGAACTCCGACAATGTTACCTTTCTTATACATTCGCCTATGCAACATAGCAACATGAATTGGTTGAGAGAGTCCATCATCTTGCACCGTAGGTAACATGGTTGTTGGCAGTACATTGGCTCCCAAATGTTTCTTCAAGCAGCTCACATGGAACACAAGATGCAATTTACAATGAGCTGGTAATTGGAGTTTGTATGCAACTTTTCCCACCTTAGCATTAACAACATAAAGGCCATAAAATCTGAGCTGCAGCTTGTGGTAAGAGTGAGAAAGAATAGGACTGAAGTTGGTATGGAATTAGTTTAAGGTAAACCAAATCCCCGACTTCGAATTATCTCTCTGTCCTGTGCTTATCAGCTTGATTTTTCATTCGATTTCTTGCCACTTCTAAATTGTTTTTCAACATAAGGAAAAGCCTATCCCTTGCCACCAATTGTTCCTCAACAAGCTCGAACTGAGCAGTGCCATATTCATAGGGGCAGGGTGAGGATGAGGGTAACCATAAACCACTTCAAAAGGTGTAAACTTGGAAGAGGTATGGTAAGAGGTGTTGTAATTCCATTCAGCCCAACTGAGCCACTTGAGACATTTTCTGGGTTGTGCACTGGTGAAACAACGAAGATATGTCTCCAAACATTTGTTTACAATTTCGGTCTGGCCATCGGTTTGAGGGTGATAACCCGAGCTAAAACACAATTTGGACCCGTGCAGTTTAAAAAACTCCTTCCAAAAAGAACTCAGAAATATAGTGTGAAATCCCATCCCCGGAATTTCACCATTTATTATGTATTTCGTATTTTAAATTCGTATTTCGCGATTACGTTATCTTTATTAGTTAATTTTAATTCTGCTAATTATAAGTTTAGTAATTGATTAGTTATCAAGTTGGAAGTTTCATAGTCAATCTTTATCTTTCGTTGATATTTCGAAGTAACAGCTTGTGTTTTTAATAGATCTCGAACCCATGAACGCCGTTTGCGAGTCCGAATTATAACGGTATAGTTATGAACGTTTGAAGTTGTGAAACTTTAGGTTGTGGAAATTATTTAATTTTCACTGGAGGATTAAAGGCCCAAATATATAATTGGGTTAAAGGGAACCTGTTAAGGGAGGATGAAAAAAGGACGAATAAGGGGGGGTGGACATTTTCTTTCCCCATTTCCAGAACCCGTGTACTCCATTGGCCATTTGGCAAAACCAACCAACTTCATGCAAATTTCTACTATTTCTCAACTGATTTTCTTATCTCCTTCACCTGCAACCTGCTCAACTACCTTCCTACTTCCACCTCCACCAAAAATCAAGGGTTTTTAAGGTCTAATTCGGGTAGAACTCCATCGGAGAACCCGAGGGTTTTCGACGGTGATTCGTCGTTCCGGTGACCCTTAATCAACTTCCTTTGGACCTAGGAACAAGGCCCAACTGGTGGGTGGGGCGATGGAACACCAAGGAAGCTGAATTGAAGAACACCTACCTTAGGGTTTCGACGGGTGCGAGCCAATTTGAGGGCTTTCCCGGTCAAATTGGACTCGGCCACAAGTATAAAGTTTACTCTACTTGTGGAGATCTTCATTCTTGTAAAATTTGAGAATTTTTGGAAAAAGTCGAATTTCCTGATGTGTGACATTTGATTTATGAAAATGTTGTTGGTTGAGTATATTATCGATAAGGTCCACCACTTGATTATTCTAACAATTGACAATCTTACCATTGAATTGACACCCAATTTTTAGCATGCTATTATAGATATTGTTTAAGGACCTTAGGAACTTACAAGTGAAAATCTTGTGATCGGATCTTACAGAATAAGTGACATAAGATCATGGACCGTACCTTGGAATGACGGTTCGATTCCTTATTAAATGTTGTTGTGGGAGACATATGAGAGTTTTTAAGTATGTGAATTATCGAAGGAAATCTAAATGTGGACTTGTACCTTGTTTAGGCGATGATAGAACGTGATGCCTTGACTATCGTGCTAGAGTGCATTAGTGCGGACTCCAGGTGAGTGACTTTAACATATGTGATATTGGTGATTACCTTGTTTTCGTAATGGTTATCTTGTGTGGATATGACTTGGTTTTATACATATGTTTTCTATTGAATTGTTATTTTTAATGCTTGGCCATTGATTCAAGTTATGAAATGAGAGTTGTCATATGTATATTGAAATATGGTTTGATTTGTTGATTGGCTTGATGTGATGAAATGTGAAGGCTAGTGGTGGGTTGTTAACCCATTGCGATGGGGATTTGTTGCTTCAATATTGTTTCATTTCCCGTTTCGTTGATTCGTTCTAAATTTAGTATTTGTGTCTTATTTCCCTTGGTTAAGCTTTTGTAAATTAAGTGACTTGTGCTCGTCTCATTCCTTTGAGCCGTTAAACATTATGGTTGTTGGCCTTCCGCGATTCCGTTGAGTGATGGTCGAAATCGTATTCACTTGGATTCTGTTGAGAGATGGTCTGGAATCCCTCATACTCTGCAATTCCGTCGAGTGACGGTCCGTAATCGTATTCACCCGGATTCCGTTGAGAGATGGTCCGGAATCCCTCATACTCTGCGATTCCGTTGAGTGATGGTCCGGGATCATATCCACCTTGGGTTTCATGTAGTTGAGATTGAGATAGCTTTAAAGGTGTAGGCTTCGGCCGAACCATGTTGCTTTAACCTTACTTTTCATTGTGTTGTATGAGAATATGGTTGTGAGATGTTGTGATTGTTTCAGACGAATTGTTGAATGTCTGGGTGACTCATTCGGAGTTTCAAAGGTTTGTTATTGATTTCTCATGCATGATTTATATTCAAGGTTTATAAATTGTGATTGATGGCTGGTTTTATTATTGTACCACATACTTTGTATTATTGTCACTCACACGAGCTTCGCAGCTTATCCGGGTTGATGTTTGCCGATGCACCATTCCGATGGTGTAGGCATTGATCATATAGGTGACAGGTTTGAGTAGACTTCGAGAAGTCCGTATGTGGGGGTAGCAGTGCGGTTATCAGAGACATGGAGCATTAGGTTACCCTTGATTCACTCTTGTGCTTTATCTTTTGGGACTTTCTTTTGAGCACTTCAAACTTGTTCTTAGTAAAGCAAAGATTATGCTTCTTTTGGGGATGTACATATTTGTAAATATCTTGTGAAGAACTTAGCCACCTTTTTTTTTAGTTTGGGTTGCAGTTAAAGTATTTCATTCCGTATGGTACGTCATATTCAACGAATGTTTTTTTTTCTTTTGCCACGTGTTGATTTGCGATGTATATTAGGATCGGGGCGTGACATATAGGGTCTCTATCATTTATTATGGAAGCTGGCATTCCATGTAATTTAAAGACATGATCCACAAACAATTGTGCTACAATAGTAGCTGTATAAGGATGAGCTAAACCAATAAACTGAGCATACTTTGATAACATGTCAACAACCACCATCACCATTGATTTTCCTTTGCAAAAGGGCAACCCACTGATGAAGTCCATGCTAATGTCTTGCTAAATGTTTTGGGGAATAGGTAAGGGTTGCAAAAGACCCGACAGAGAGATGGTTTCGTATTTGTTTTACTAACAAATGTGGCATTCAGATATAGACTTCTTGATATCAGATTTCATCCCCACCCAATAGAATCCCCTTTTAATCCTATGATAAGTCTTGTGAACCCTTTTTATGACCAACGGTGGAAGTTATATGATGCTTGGCAATGACTTCATGCCTCCAAGAAGAAGTAGGACTCAATGCCACTCGAGCGTTGTACTTGAACAACCCATTATCAATGTGATACTTAGATTGTAATGTAGGATCCTTAGTAATGATGGGAGGGGATTCGTGAACCAACTGTTGCACTTTCTGCACAATCTATTCATCCTGTTCATTATATCGTCGTAACTGGTTCATCCAACCCCCATAAGGATTTGATATAGTCGTGCACTACCACTTCTGATCATTCAGAGACACATCATTCTTGGTTTAAGGGAATAGCTTCAACCATCTGAGATAGAGCATCAGCAGCTAAATTGTCATTTCGAGTTTTGTATTGTATTTCATAATCGAAGCCTAAAAGTTTGGTCACCCATTTTTGCAGAAATGGAGTGTGAGCCCTATTACTGAGAAGGTACTTGAGGATGTGATGATCTGTTTGAATCACAAAATGTCTGCCCTGTAAATAATTGTGCCACTTTTTTACTGCATATACAATTTCAATAAGCTCTCGCTTATAGGTGGATAAGGATTGATTTCGAGGACCTAATGCTTGGCTAGATAAGGCAATAGGTCGACCTTGTTGCTGCAAAACTGCACCAATTCCTTGCCCCGAAGCATCACATTCACTCTTAAAAGGGATTGAGAAATTTGGCAAGGTTAGAACTTGTGAGGAATCATGACTTGTTTCAAGTGACTGAAGGCATCTTAAGCACTTCAAGACCAAAGAAACCCGTCTGTCTTGGTTAACTGGTAAAGGGGTTGTCATATCTTGCCGTAGCCAAGAATGAACTTCCTGTAACAACCCGTCAACCCCAAAAATCCTTGTAGATTTTTCACATTAGTTGGAGTTAGCCAATCAACAATGGCCTGCAATTTAGAAGGGTCAGCAACGACACCATCTCTAAAACCAATGTTGCCAAGGTACTTTACTTTACTCTGACCAAATGAACACTTTTGTTTCTTCATAAACAAGTGATGATTTTTCAAAATATGGAAAGTAATGCTCAGATGAGTGAAGTGATCCTCCCAAGATGTGCTATATACGAGGATATCATCAAACAACATCAAAATAAAGTGTCTAAGATAAGGTTTAAATATGTCATTCATGAGGTTTTGGAATGTGGCAAGTGCATTGGTACCTGAAGGGCATAACCAAAAATTCAAAATGACCCTCATGAGTTTGAAAAATAATTTTCTCAATGTCATCAGAGTGCATTCTGATTTGATTGTAACCGGACCTTAAGTCGAGTTTTTGAGAAAAATTTAGCACCAAACAACTCATCCAATAAATCATCAATCAAAGGTATAAGAAACTTATCCTTAATTGTGATAGAATTGAGCTCCCGGTAGTTCATGCAAAGACACTAAGTACCCTTCTTCTTCCTAACCAATAGCACTGGGAAAGAGAAAGGGCTACGACTAGGGCGAATGAACCCAAATTGCAGCAACTCATCAACTGTTTTCTCAATTTCGATCTTTTGTATTGGGCCGTAGTGGTAAGGCCGAATGCTTGGGGATTTTGAACCGGGAAGCAGAGGGATGCGATGATCATGAGGTCTCTCTAGGGGAATTGCAATAAGGAGCACAAATAACTCATCGAAGTTCATTAATAATGCCTACAATTCGTGGAGTTGAGTCGGATTAAGCTCATATGCTTCAAACTTGTCTTTGTCGAACGAAAAAAGAAATAAGCCTAAGTTTGAAATGTGAAATTCCTTGTCCAAATGCTGCAGAGATACTTCTTGTAGAGGGTAAAAAGTTGCAGGTTTGTGAGCAAGTTTATAAGTGGCATTGTGCTTTTGGAATTCCATGGTTAAGAGGTGGAAATCCCATATGACAAGACTAATAATAGATAACCAATCAACCCCCAAAACTAAGTCATAGCCACCCAAAGGTAAAATATATAAGTCATGTGTACATTGATAACCTCCAATAAGAAGGGATGCAACCTTGATATCACCCTGACTTCGCATGTTTCCCCTATCAGCAATCATGACATTAAAAGGTTGAGTAGGCTGCAAGGGCCAACTCATGTTTTTGGCCAGTCTAGAGTTAATGAAGCTATGAGTGCTTCCTGAATCTAACAAAATTCGCACATATTGTTTGCCAACTAAACCCTCCACCTTCATAGTTTGAAATTTCTGTGGTAAATTAGCGTCATAGAATGCACATTCGTTGAGTTCCATGGTTTGGATTTCAGGTTGCAATTCAGAAGGCACCCTCAAATTCATTGTCAGGCTCAACGAAATCAAGTATCAATAATTGTTTTTGACAACACTTGTGACCCTTAATCTATTTTTCCACATAAAACCAGCACTCACCACGTTCTTATTTCGTAGTAATCTCTTCAAGGCCAAGCTTACTCATAGGGAGATTACCAAATCAGTTGGTAGAGGCAGTGGGAACAAAAGGGACAATTGCCTGAGATTTAATCTGTGAGAGAGGCTGCTGCGTACCAATTCGAAGGGCTGAGAACTTATTGTTGAGTTGCATTGCAAACGCAATCGCCTCATGCACAGTTGTAGGCCTTAAAATCTTCACATCAAATTGCAATTCCTTTTTTAAACCGCCTAAGAAATAACTCTTAAGCAATATGGGTCCAACACCACAAGTACAATTGGCCAAACGACGAAACTCAGCAATGTAGTTTTTGAAAATACATGTTTGACGAAGTTTGAAGAGAGATTCTGCACAATCCTCAAACTCATAAGGACCAAATTTGAGGCAAAATGCCTGAGTAAACTTCTCCTAGTACGGTGTGGTGTGAAGGCAGTTCATCCAACGGAACCAATGCAGCGTCTCCCTCTCCAGATGGAAAGAGACGATCAACACCTTCTGAGGATCAGCCAAAGTGTAATAATCGAAGAACTGCTCCGCCTTATAAATCCAGGTAAGTGGATCATCTCCTGATGTGAACTTAGGAAAGTCAATTCGAGGTTGCCATAGTTGGCGTGGTTATGGACCCCCGCCATCATAGATCTCCTGATGTTATGGCCGGAATGGCGCATCAGTAGGAAGAGGAAGATTTGGGTGGAGAGATGGAGAACCACAAATCGGATCGGAAGTGGAGCCGCCGACACCCCTAATCGCCAGTTCACGGAAAAATTGCTCGAAGCCCACAAGCAATTTAGCATCCGTACCCGCCATTTGTTCTCGTAATGCCGCAATAATCGTAGCTTCAATGGCTGAAAAACGAGCATCGAAAAAGGCTTCGAGAGCATCAAAGCAAGCATCCATGGCAGCGGTGCATGAAACATTCGAAGGGCGTGGCATACAAGGAATGAGACAAGAATCAAGAGGATGATACCATTATTATGACCCTAATCCAGATTCCTTACTTAACTTGCAGGTAGGAATAGCTATGGAGATGAACACGAGAAGGGGAAAATGAGCAGAGCTCCTAAGATATTTTTGGAATAATGTTTTCTTTTTTATAAAATGATTCATAACATCCACATATCACTGTTTGGCAATATAGAGCCTTAATTCTTTGCTAGGTGGCATAACTACTCACAAAGGACAAAAGGAAATAACTAATTCATAACTAATCCTTTATCAAACTACTAATTAATGGAATAATCCTAAAGGTAATTACAATTACAGATCATAACATTCATCTCATAATCATAAAGTTGGGAATTATTCCTTCTCCATCGTAATATTCTAATCCGCCAAAATCATTGAAATTTAGAAAGCCTTGTAAATATAGTCCATTTGCAACGAACATATAGTTTGGGAAATTCTTTCTCGATTGTCATATTAGTTATCCAATTTAATTGCTAAATCATCAAAACATAGAAAGCCTTTCAAACTATAGAGCATTTCTATTAATATAGAGAGTATCTATATTTTTATTACTAAAATGGGCTAAACCCCACGCATAAAGAATAATATTTATCATACTTTAATAAAAAGATAATAAAAAAAATGATGTGGATAATCAGCGAATGAACCTAACATACTAAAATGGACTAAACCCCGTAATGACTCACAAAACATTCAAATTAAGAAGGTTTCAATCTAAGATTTTGCTCTATCAAGGACGGAATCCAAAGTTTCCCAAAAAAAAAAAAAAATAGTCATGACAAGAGTCTTCTCATCCACCACAGCATTGCCTACTCCCTTGTATAAATTTGCAGTGAGGGACTTTGCCTAAGTGCACCATATACTATATTCTCTCTCTCTCTCTCTCTCTCTCTCTCTCTCTCTCTCTCTCTCTACCTGTTCCTCACATTGTAAATCTACTAATTTACTAAGATGAAGTTGTCATCAAGTAGTTTGGTGTTCTGTTTGATGGTGGCAGTGGTGGTGGCGTTATGCGATGAGGTAAGGACAACAGAGGCAGTGACATGCAGTCCGTTGGAGTTGAGCCCATGCCTGGAAGCCATAAGGTTAGGGACACCACCTTCAGTCACATGCTGCGAGAAACTGAAGGAGCAGCAACCTTGCCTCTGTGAATACATCAAGAACCCAGCCCTCAAGCCATACATCAACAACCCCAATGCCAAAAAAGTTGCTTCTGCCTGCAGCGTTCCCTTCCCTCAATGCTAGTCACTCATTTTCTGAGATCATGAAGAAAGTAATAATATGTCTTACTTAAATGTTTTAATAATAAAGAATGATAAACTAATGTCATTGTTCATGTGTGACTACCATGTACCATCAATCATTGTACTATGATGAGAAAAAATGGTACTCATTTAATGAAAAATGTTTGATTGCATTAATTACAGGTGATATGACACACCTCAATCCCGATATCCCCACATACCAGGGTAAGCACGTGCTGGCCGACACCCGAGAGTGACGAAGCTATTTTAAACATGCATACAAATAAAAGATATGTAATTAGAACAATTATGCCAAAGCAAGAACGTGTTCAGAGCATACAACTACTAAGAATAATATGGAAGAATTACTAGGAAAATATACGATCAAAGGAATGATACCTATACTGGGAAGATCCGAGAATACCTATGCATAAGTGTTTAGACGCCGGGATTATGTGCCTCGATCCTAACTCCTGAAAGGGCGCAAAAATAGAAAAGGTGAGTGGATCAAAGTTTATAATAATAATACTAATAATAGGAAAACATTTTTCTTTTCGAACATAGTAACCCCTGTTTTGAAAACACATATAATACTACATAATAGGTTTTTCTGAAAACCCTAGCATGCACTGAAAAACATTTGTAATAAAACAATGCTCGGAGATGGTAGTAAAATCGTCCCAGGCAAATCCATAAATCTCGTCCATGTTGTACTCTCTAGGGTATCATAGTTGCCCGAAGGCAGTACCTGTCCATCACCCGAAGGTAAAGCTGTACGACTTCGGGTTACGTCGAAGAATAGGATATATAACATCACACACCGACACTAGCCCTGGGCAAGTGAAGCTAAGGGTATATTATCAATATCATCAACTCCTTATTCACCTGAAGGCAATACTTGTCCATCACCAGTAGGTGAAGTTGTACGGCACTGAGTTACGCCAATGATGAAAGCATGGTTCATCACCCGTAGGTGAAGTTGTATGACTCTAGGTTACGCCAGAGAAGAGCTATATATATATATATATCATATAACATCAACTGTGTCCTATGACCATAGACATCTATATACCCATGTTGTGTGGAGTTGTATGATAACCCACTAGGTAAGTATCGAAAACACACCTTAAATCTCATATCAAATCTAGAGCTCATCAAACTCAAAGTGTCAACTCATAACTCCATAATACAAATCATAATCATGTATCCATGAAATACCCATATTCAAATCCATAGAAATTCGTGTATGCAAATACAATACTTCATAACCTTTAATAAAACATAATTTTAATATATCATAATACTTAGTAAAGCCATTTAATTAAATTATGAATTTTATATAATTCATAATTATAGAAATCTGAAAAGCATAATATAAAACATATTCAATGCATGAAATATGAAATGCATGCTAGGCTAATATTTATGAAAACATATAAGTTTAGAAGGGCACTCACAAGTGCTCCATTACCAGAGAGCCGCTCGAACTAGGATGGACTGAATCACCTTCAACTGATGCACCTATACATAAAGAGATTACATTTAATAAAACTCTACCAAAACGTTGGAATTTGGGGAAACGAAGTGCAAATTTGTAATCAGGATGTCAAAATTAGTTTATGAGGGGTCTATTCTGAAATCTGAAAAGTCAACCCGAAGTCAACGGTCAACGATCGCCGGTTGCCAGATCAACGACCTGGTCAGGTCAACGGTCTAATTCGATTGGGTCAACGCCAGTTTGGTCCGATTTAACGGTTAGTGGGTTGGACAGGTTTAGGGCTTTTCTTACAATTTCCAAGTTTTTCTTACAATTTTCGTAGTTTTTATTTAATTTTTATCGATATTGATAATATCCCGATATTTCTATCGAAATTTCCGTGATTTTGGACTACCGATATTTCCGATATCATCAATATTTTATACCTTGCTTTCGATACACTCTTAAATGTTGTACTTTTCGCCATTAATAATTATATTCTTTGCTGCCAATTCATTATGTATTCAGAGGGTATCTTCTTTCGTTTATGTTATTTGTAGGTTTTCCTTGAAAAATAAGTAATTGGAGATTAACCAAAACTTAACGATGACGTAAGGATAATGTGGAGAAGTGAACAAATCAGTCTGGGTGGTGTAGTCGGTTATCACGCTAGTCTCACACACTAGAGGTCCCCGGTTCGAACCCGGGCTCAGACATCTATATTATTTTTTTACCTTGTTTTTACGCAACCTAATGACTTACTGTTGGGATGCAGATGTTTCATCTAACTGCTCAGATTTTTCAAGTAACCATGTGTAGTTTGCTTGCATTATATTCACTTTAAATTGCTTAATTTTATCATCTACTTTCAAATTTATGGTGTCAAGATTTGCTTTTATATGCTTGTAAACGTAAGTGATTAAGACATTTTCAAAATCACTGTCAGACGAGCCCAAATGTTTAACTTGAATATTTAGTCGGATTCAATTTTTTATTTTTCATTTTTTTTAGCATTGATTGCTAGGTTAGTAAAGTGTGATCTTACACACCATCTTATTTTTGGTGGTCATGTTTTGGAAACCACATATTTACAATATTTTCTCATTTGATGTGGTAAATGTGTTTGGGCCCAAAATAACAGTTTGGACCGAGGGTGGGATCGATCTCGGCCCAGGAGGCCGGGCGGCAAAGGAACCATGGATCGGTCAACCCATGGGAGTCCAACCCTAGGGCGGTTAGGACGAATCCTAGTGCAATGGGGAGTCTCGACGGGATCGGATATCCAGGAAACTAATCCGGCTTAGCTAAGGACTAGATTCATAGTCCTAGTAGATGTAGGACTGGTCGAGGTGATCCGGAGAGGGAAACCTAGTCCGAGTAGGATTTAAACTCGGACTCAAGGTTCAGTACTATAAATAGGGGACGCTGTGCAACATTCAGGACCTCCCTGCAAATCAACACAAAATTGCCCTGCGCAAACTCTCACAACTTGAGATCTTTTTCTTTTCCTTTTTCGCTGACACATCTTCCGTTGGCATCAACAGCACTGTGGAAGCAACCGGTGATATCTTAAGTCAGCATAGATAGCTCTGTCACCGTAGAATTGGTCGGTCTCGCAGTATCTTCCGTTGGCATCAACAACACTGCAGCGAGAACGGTCGATTACCTATCCAAGTCTCGGTCGAGAAGGGTTTTAGAATCCTTATTGGTCGAGGTCATCTCATTAGCCTTCTCGGCGAAGTGAGGTAATACAGTTATTACATTCGGCACATTGAAAGCCGAATTCGGTTCGTGAACTTTGTAAGAATAGCAGCCTTGTCTTCAGGCTCGAGAACCCAAGAGGCCGAGACGTGTTCCTTTCTCGGCCGCAATCGCAAGACGCAGAAGTCAGTAGCGCGACCCAACGCAACATCAACAAATTTACTCCTCGGCCGAGCCTCGGCCGACGAGTTGGCACGCTCCGCAATCACCGAAGGACGTAGTTAGCTTAGAATATACTCGGCCTGCGCGCCACGTAGGCTTTGTAATTTCTAGGGTCAACATTTTGGCACGCCCAGTGGGACCCAGTGCTAAACTACGAAGTTCATGCCAATTGAAACACGATCGGTAAAAAAGAAAACAGCTATGGGAAAGTCGACAGCCGATTTGCCGAGTCAGAGTATAGGTCAAAGTGTGCCACAGGCGCAGAATCCCCTTAGCGTTGGTACACCTGAGTCCACGAGCGCGACTCGCCGAGAGAGAGAAGTTAATCTCGGCGGTCAGCTCCGTGGGTTAGAGATCCATAACAGAAACACAGGCGTCCTCAATGAAGGGATAATAGAGGAATGTGACGAGGATGGTGGTGAAGGATCCGACCCACCAACAAAGTCGTTCCTTCGGAAGCGACTGGAGGAGCAGTCTCGGTCAGTCGAGCAGACGTTTAGCCGAGGCATCGACAAACTGCATGATGCGATAGTCAGTTCTAATGAGAGACAAAACAAGCTGCTTGAAATGCTGTTTAGTAACGTTGGTGGCAGCAGGCCTTTCGATCTTCTCCAGCATTGCCCACCACGAAACAACCCGGTACCGGCTATACCGGCCGAGCCTATTCCTGCTCAGCTAAAACCAATTAACTTGGAAAAAGGAGGAGGATCAAATAGTAGGCCAGCTGAAACTGACCAAAGGGTCGAAGCAACACCTGTTGATATGACCGAAGTGCAGCGGATGATCGACTCGGCCATGAAAAAAGGGCCGAAGTTTCCCAAGTTTATTCATCCGTACCTAGCTTATGTGGAAACGTTTGGGTACCCGAAGGGATTCAAGATCCCAGATTTTAGTCTTTTTGCCGGTGAATCGTCCTTATCTTCATTGGAGCATGTGGCTCGTTTTACCGCGCAATGCGGAGATGTCAATAGTGACTTTCATAAGTTACGGCTGTTCAACTTCTCATTGACCGGCTCGGCATTTGCGTGGTACATTAATTTACCCCCCAATTCCATCCAGAACTGGGAAGAGTTGGTCGAGAAATTCCACGAGCAGTTTTATCGGCCAGGGATGAAGATGTCAGTTTCTTCGTTAGCAAGGATGGCTCAGGCATCTGATGAATCACCAATGGATTATCTTACTAGGTTCAAGACAGCCAGGAATTGGTGCCGAGTACCTTTACCCGAAGTCGAATTCGTCAGGCTTGCTTTGAACGGATTAGACGTCGAATACAAAAAGAAGTTCTTGGGGGCAAACTTTCGGGACATGTACGAATTAGCCCAACATGTCGAACAGTATGACTATTTGCTTCGCGAGGAGAAGGTTTCGAAAACGCCATCTCGGGGGACGCTGTACAAGAATCCTACTGTCAACTATGCGTCCACCGAGGATGAATGCGTTAGTGTGGATGCGGCCGAGATAGTGATAGATAAGCCATACGTTTGCAAGGCGTTGACTCAGGTTGATTCTAGAGAAGTCAAAGGTCGCTCGGCCACCGAAGGAGCATTGAAGGTGTCGAAAGTTTACACTTTTGATATTACCAAGGCCGACGTAATTTTTGACCAACTGTTGTCCGCACGAATCATCAAGCTTCGGCCTGGCCACAACATTCCTAAGGCCGAAGAGCTTAAGGGAAAGGTGTATTGCAAATATCACAATTCAAGCAAACACACGACGAACAATTGTGTCGTATTTCGTGACAACATCCAAAGCTGGATTGATAATGGTAAATTGAAATTTCCCGAGAAGAAGATGGGTGTTGACGCTGATCCGTTCCCCACGGCAACCGTGAATATGGTCGACGCGTGCTTACCTAAGGACAAAGGGAAAAGGAAGGTCGAAGTCGTTACGATGCAACGCTTTCGGACTCAGAATGCTCGGTCGCGCTTCATGGCCGATTTTCGTTCAAACGCACCACCTACGGCTTTAACGGGACCCACTGTTGTCAAACCTATGATGGATTATACCACTGATGAAGACAGCGGGACGGCGATTTTGTGCAGAAAATGTAGAACGAAGGTCGAAAGCGAGTCAGAGGAGAAACCTCTTTCAGGTAGGACGGAACGACCTGTGGCCGCAACCCGGCAGAGTGTTGCCAGTGTAGGCCAACATCAAGGTGTTTTTGACAGGCTTGGTCCTAAAGTACGGATGGAAGAGACACCCCCGATCTGGAGGCGCCTTGATTTTGATGATTTGTTCTATGACGATGATTACTACAAATGAAATTCTAGCAGTTCAGAATCATCGCGGAGCCAGAAAACCTTTACACCTCCTGAACCTAAAGATCAACGGTGGTATACATATCATTCTTCGAGGGGAGTTTACACGGCACTGTCCAAATCCCAGAAACGTAGGCAACAAAGGATAGATTGCATGGCTCGCCGACAGGCAGCCCATGAAACTTCGGTCCCTAAATGGCGGCCGAAGGACACGCTTGCTCCCGATGACGAGCGACCAACTCCCGCTATCATGACAGAGTTGGTTCAAGGGAAACAGTTGGTCGACCGAGATGTTGAGACTACGTTCGAGGAGGCTGATAAACGGATCAAACTTCTTCTTCGGCCAGGGGAGATGAAGGCACGCCTCGAGTTTTTCAGGCATGAGGCTGACAACAAATTCGCCCCGCCAGCTATACAAGAACCTTTGATCAAAATTCGATGGAATTTGCATCCACCATTTCTGGGGGAGGCTTTGGAATATATGCGAGAATTTCATAAGCAACATTCAGCCAATGATCTGTATGGTTTGCCGAAGGCATGCCAGGACACTATTGATTTAGTCCTGACTTGTGCGGATGCCGAGCGATTCATCCAAAAGACTTCAGATCCAGGATTAAAAGCCAGGTTCCAGCATATCCGAAAAGCTCGTGTCCTTGGATTTGAAGTTGACCCGTACACCGATATCGATGCAACTGACCTTCCTTTCTCGATGGAGGACCTTCAGTATTTACGATATCACTTCGAGGTATTTTCGGCTGTTTCTCTCTTCGGCCTTACGGCCGATGAAGTTGCACGTGTCACACGTCTAGATTCTTATCTCGATATCAGGGATGCCCGGCTCCACTATCAAGAGCAGGTTCAGGCTGTGACCCCAAGAGCACTGTCAATTTCGACCAGACCCTGCGCGACCAACTCGCTGATGCAGCACCGCCGAATGAAGCCATCACAGAGGGAACAGAAGAGTCTTGTTGTCTAACTTTGACAGCAACGGAATCCGTAGTTGCCGACCAACCGAGCGAGGAGGGTATCGACCCAATGGGCTCATCAGTCCTGGATAATATGGAAACCAGTATGGTCCATGTGTTACCGGCCGATTTTCAATCGCGCACGGCTCAACCAAATTTCCTCGATGGAGATGTGGTTGCCGAAGAACCCGGCCATATTGATTTTGTGTCGATTGCTGAAGGAGAGTCAGCAACAAAAGATGATGGTTTGAAGGCTGCATTGGCCGAATTGTTCCCTCGTTCATCGTCAGCCAAGCTTCACCATTTAAAGCCATTGTATGTGACGGCCCACATTGAGGGATATCCAGTCTCTAAAGTTTTTGTTGACTGTGGGGCTACCGTCAATATCATGCCTCTGAATAACATGAAGGCCTTACACAGTTCGAATGACGAACTTATTCCGTCAGGAATCACGATGAGTAGTTTCGTCGGTGACAAATCCCAAACCAAAGGTGTACTTCCGTTAACTGTGAATATTGCCGGTCGCACTCACATGACCGCCTTTTTCGTGGTTGATTCCAAAACCGAGTATAATGCACTGCTTGGCCGAGATTGGATCCATCAGACCAGTTGTATTCCCTCTTCGTTATATCAAGTGCTCGTCTTTTGGGACGGCAAATCGGTCACTGTTCACCCGATCGATAGCCAGCCATTCGAAGCTAACATGATCCAAGCCCGATATTATGATGACCACGTCGGCTACATTACGTTGCAAGGCTTCAATGAAGACGGACGGCCGACTCGGATTTCAGTTCAGAAAGCCATCGAGGTTGGCGCCGAGACTGTTCACCAGGATTCGGCGAGACTCGGATTGGCCAATTTCCTCCCCGAGTCTGATGTCTGACACTGATCAGGACAAACGTAGGGCCGCGGTTTCATCTACGATGGAACGACTGCTGGCTCATTGGTATACTATATCTCGGCAACCGAATTCAGGCGTTAACCTCGTCGAGTTCCTTAATGAAGGAGATCATGGTCCTGCCCTATCTTTTGATAAAGTCCGAGCCGCCCCGGCCGAGCTCGAGGATCATCGGCCCCAGGTTAAGGACCCCCTAGAAGAAATTAATGTTGGGACGGCCGATGACCCACGACCTTTGTTTGTTAGCGCTCTACTTCCTCAACAAATGAAGGACGAGTTGCGTGCCTTGCTTACGGAATTCAAAGATTGTTTTGCTTGGAGTTATCATGAAATGCCCGGCTTAGATCGTGCTCTGGTCGAACATGACCTACGAATTAAGCCCGGATGTAAACCTTTCCGCCAGCCACCTCGGCGATTCTCGACGGAAGTGCAACTCGGCATCAAGGACGAATTGGTTCGGCTTTTAAAAGCCGGGTTCATTCGGACGGCTCGATATGTGGAATGATTGGCAAACATCGTTCATGTTTTAAAGAAAAATGGCGCGCTGCGCATCTGCATTGACTTCAGAAATTTGAATCTGGCATCTCCCAATGATGCATATCCAATGCCGATTTCAGACCTGTTAATCGATGCTGCGGCGAATCATGCGATCTTGTCCTTTCTGGATGGATACGCCGGGTACAACCAAATTTTCATTGCTGAAGCCGATGTGCACAAAACTGTTTTCCGTTGCCCGGGGGCACTCGGCACTTACGAGTGGGTTGTAATGCCATTCGGCCTCAAAAATGCCGGCGCCACATACCAACGGGCGATGAACACCATCTTTCATGATTTAATTGGAACAATCGTCGAAGTTTACATTGACGATGTTGTCATCAAATCGAAGCGCCGACAGACACATCTAGACGATCTCCGATAGGCTTTCCTCCGCATGCGTCGGCACAACCTCAAGATGAATCCCGCCAAATGTGCCTTCGGTGTGTCGGCCAGAAATTTTCTAGGTTTCCTCGTACATCACCGAGGGATTGAGGTTGATGCGAATAAGGCACGCGCAATCATCAGTGCCCCACCCCTAACAACGAAGAAACAACTACAGTCCTTACTCGGCCAGGTCAATTTTTTACGCCGATTTATTGCTAATTCGGCAGGTAAAATGAAAGCATTCTCCACACTTTTGAAACTCAAGGACTCAGATAAGTTCGTGTGGAATGAGGAGCATCAGGCAGCGTTTACGCAAATCAAGGTTTCTCTCACAAACCCACCTGTCCTGGTCCCTCCTCAGCGCGGTAAGCCTCTCAAGCTATATATTTCGGCGGTCGAAGAGTCCATCGGCTGCCTCCTCGCGCAAGACAACGATGCCGGACGAGAACAGGCTATTTTTTACCTCAGCCGCAATCTGAGTCATCCGGAGATCAATTATTCCGCCGTTGAGAAGCTATGTCTCGCCGTGTTCTTCGCCGCATCCAAGCTTCGGCATTACATGCTCCCGTCGGTCACCCAAGTCATTGCCCAGACCGACGTGATCCGGTACATGCTTACCCGGCCAATTGTGAAGGGCCGAATTGGGAAGTGGACGATGGCGTTGTCCGAATTCAGTTTGCAGTACGTGCCGCAAAAAGCTGTCAAAGGATAAGCGTTGGCCGATTTCCTTGCTCAGCACCCTTCGCCTTACGGTTTCGGGGATGCTGACGTCGAAATCGGCATGGTGGTGACCCGCGACAACTATTGGATGATGTATTTTGATGGTTCCAATACTTCATCTTCGGCCGGCGCGGGCATCGTCATTCAATCTCCTCACAACGATCGTTGGTATTTTTCGCTCAAATTGGATTTCGAGTGCACCAATAACCAGGCCGAATACGAGGCTCTTATCATTGGTCTTGGCCTCCTTCTTGACCTTCGAGCCATTCGTGCCCTCGTCCTCGGGGATTCTGAACTCGTGATTAACCAAATTAATGGGTCTTTTCGCTGCATGAGTTGTACTCTGGCGCCCTACCACATGGCCGCCAGCTATTTGGCCGAGTCCTTTGACGGTATTACATTCGAGCATATTTCTCGGGTTCATAATACCGACGCAGACGAGTTGGCTCAAATCGCCTCCGGTGCACAACTCCTGGGGGGCAAGCTAGGCCGGGAGATACCAATATTATGACAACTGTACCCGGCCTTGGTTAATCAGCAAATCCTACGACGAGACAATGTGATACGCACCAGGGTCATGTCTCTGCCTTCGTTGTTAGATCGGCAGGACTCTATAGAAATTTGCGCGGCCGAGGCTATACCAGATGATTGGAGGAAGCCCATTATGCAGTACCTTGATAATCCTAATGGGAAACATAGTCGCAGGACACGGGTTCACGCCACGAACTATGTCACGTACCAGAATGAGTTGTACCGAAAGGGCGAAGATGGTTTGTTACTGCTATGCCTCGGCCCCCACGAGAGTGCTCGGGCGATCGTAGAGGTTCATGAAGGGGTATGCGAAGCTCACCAGTCTGGACGAAAAATGCGATGGTTACTCCGACGACACGGCTATTTTTGGCCGAGAATACTGAAAGATTGTATCGAGTTTGCACGAGGATGCGTGCAGTGCCAAATCCATGGGCCTATACAAAGGGTCCCGGCCGAGTTACTACATTCGGTCATTAAGCCGTGGCGGTTTAGAGGATTGGCCATGGACGTAATCGGAAAAATCACGCCGACTTCTGGAGCTGCTAAGCATGCATGGATAATAGTTGCAACTGATTACTTTACTAAGTGGGTCGAAGCGAAATCATATGCCGAGTTAACATCTAAGGAGGTTTGCGACTTCGTGGAGGAACATATTGTGACCCGGTTCGGTGTGCCAGAAATGATCATAACCGACAATGGAACAATCTTCACAGCCGAAAGGTTTAAAGAATACACGGCCAATTTGAAAATTCGGTTGGAACAGTCCACACCGTATTATCCACAGGCGAATGGGCAGGCCGAAGCAAGTAATAAAGTGTTGATCGGCATCCTCGAAAAAATAATAAAAGAAAGACCTGGCATGTGGCATTTGAAGTTGAACGAGGCACTATGGGCATACCGAACGTCGCCCCGATCGGCGACTGCAACAACCCCATACGCATTGACCTACGGACACGATGCGGTGCTACCAGTCGAGTTGAGCATAAATTCGTTGCGATTAATTGAACAAAGTAGTTTGTTTAGCGCCGAATATAATCAGTCCATGAGTCAGGAGCTGGAGGATTTGGAAGAGGCGCGATTTGACGCTTATAATTTACTGGTGGCACAAAAACAGATTGCCGAGCGAGCCTATAATCAAAAGGTGCGACAGAAGACGTTCGGCGAGGGTGACTTGGTGTGGCAAACGGTGTTGCCCGTAGGACTAAAAGATCCTAGGTTCGGCAAGTGGTCGCCGAATTGGGAAGGGCCGTTCATTGTGCATAAAGTATACGGCAAAGGGGCATATCATCTTAAAGACCGGTCTGGTGTAGTTCACAAACTACCAATTAATGGGAAGTTTTTGAAGAAATACTATCCAGTCACTTGGGAAATGCGTGAATAAAATTTTTTTTGTACAACCAGTAGGAAAAAAATCATTCCATTAAGATTGGTAGATATTACAAAATAGGTCGAATACATTCAAGGAGACGAGGGAAGAAGAGTGCTGAGCAGAGCCTTCAACTCCAACCACCGCACGTCGGCCACGATGACTTCGGCTTGCCGATTCTTTTTGTCCAACTTCAGCCGCTCGACCCATTTTTTGGCCGCCGCATACTCAGTTAGGCGATCCTTCCCGCCTGACTCGAAGTTCCTCGCAAGCTCAGAAGCAATGGCCGACCGGCGTTTTGCTAGTTCGGCCATCTGACGGTCAAGGTCGGCTAACACTTCTCCTTTCGCCCGTAGATCAATTATCTTCGGACGGGGGGTGTCTTGAACGGCCGTGGTGGCTTGCAGGTCCTGTTCGGCCTTCAGAGCGGTTTGGAAGATACTAAATGTCTCCCGAACGCGCTCCAAGGCAGACGATGCCCGAACAATGGCATCCCCGCTGAGGCGACCGTCAGCTCCAAGGTCGTTCAGGAACACGTTGAGCAGATCAAGACCATTGCGCTCGAGTACTTGCGATGATGAGAGCGACAAGACTTCTCGCAGCTGGGTGAGGGCGCTTGGATCGGCAGCCTCAGTCGAAGCGGCCGAAGGGCCGGACTCTGCAGTCGTGATGGAGAAGAGGGCTTTGAATTCAACCTCCCATGAAGCCTGCACGAACAAACAAGGTTAAGCTTAAAGGAAGTCATGACAAGAATAGCAAGAAGGTGGCGTTTTTAACCTGCCGAGAGGAGACCTCGGCCATGTCCCCAGGATCGTTGCTCGAACCTAGAGAACTCAATGGCCGAGCCCAGTGTCTCAGATTGCTTCTCACTTCACGCGGCCGATGGAGGTTATCTACGTTTGATGGCCACTGAGGCGGCCAAGAAATATAGATAACGCCCTTCGGCGCATAGAATTGACGGTGAAAAGAATGTACAGGCACCTGACATTTGGTATTTTCCTTGTTTAGAATTCTAAAGCAGAAAAGCAATCAGGAAGAGACAATTGAAGGTACTTACAAAGGCCGAGGTAGCCTCCTGTGAAGGAATGTGGAAGCCTTGGTCTTGAGGATGAACCGGCGATTCCGCTGTGGCCTCGGGTTCCTCGAGCAGCCGTTTGCCACGGTCGGCTGCCGATGGGCCTATTGGCGCAGCTGCTTCAGAGGAGGCAGGGATATCCTGGTCCTGAGAAGAAACGTGAGGTTCGGCCACCTGGGTCGGTTTCTCGACCGTGCGCTTGCCACGATTAGCCGAGGAAGGGCCGGTTCGAACCGCCATCTCGGATACTGGAGGAGATTGCCGGCGAGTATGAGGACGATGTGCCAGTGGGACCTCGTCGCTCCCCTCACTCTCCTCCAGCACGAGGACCGAGGGTTTTGGTTTCTTGGAAGAAGTTCCCTTAGTCGCAGAAACCGCCTGTTGTGGGACAGGCGCTTGCTCGGCGGAGGGAGGTACATCTGATGCGCCGATCACAGAGGCAGGCCGTGCTTGGGCCGTCTCTGCGACCGAAACCGGCTACTTCTCGACCCCAGATTGGCCGACGGCGGGAGAAGGGGAAGCACTGGGAGTCGTCGTGTGACTAGAAATGACGTGTATCTCCCGTGCACCTTTCTTCGCCAATTTTTTGACCCGCTTGGCAGGCGGGGAAGGCTCGACTGCCAGCTCGGCCTCTTGGCGAGGCCGTTTGATCAGCACGGCTCGACCAGCGGGTTTGTCCTTTTGGGCCACGACCGGTTTTTTCCCGGCCGTGGCAGCAGCGACTGCCTCCGTTCTCCTCAAAGGCCGACTACCTAAGAAGATAAAGATAATTCAGTAAGGCATATCAATATGCAAGGTTGAAGAAAAAAGGGGAAATTGAACAACTACCTTGAGTATGGGGGGCCGGGGCTTTCTTAGGCCGGTCACCGAAGAGCCTGTTTAGCACATCTTCGACCGGCACACCGAAGAACTCCTGAGTGTAATTTTCCCACCACTCACCGAAGGTGTCAGTGCAATGGGTTTCTGGGGTGGCCGGTCGAAGGCGAAATCTTTGGCAGTACTCTTGGAACTCCTTCGCGGCAGTCCTGCACTCGTTCTCTGAAGAGCGAGGCTCGCGTCCGCGGCTCAAGACTGTGCGGGAGGAGAGAAGGGGGACGGGGCAACCCTGAAGATAGCCGAGCTGACGGGCAAGGAAGTTCGGATGGTACACTTCCCACCCCGATCGTTTCCCATCGCAGCCGAGGGGGAGGTCGCGAGCAAGCACGAACGACCCCCAGGTCTGACGAAGAACAGCATCCTCCTCCGCGCCCCACGAAGAGGTAGGCAGTCTGAGGGAGGATGGGTAGTCTCGATGACGACAAACCAGAAATTCGTCGCTGGAGAGGTCGTCGAGAGCGAAGAGGTACCTAAATACCTCTTCGGCCTTATGAGGAGGTGTTGGTCGGGAGGCTAACTGAGGGCCAAGAGCCTCCGTTGCTGAGAAGTCAGCTATAGCCGGCCGGAGGGAGGCGAAGTACACCTGCAACCAGAGCTGGAAGACCCAGAGAGGGCCATTCTGGTGGGGGTCGACCTTATGGAGGGTTGCCTCGGCCAGGCAACGGAAGAGGTGGGAGAGAATATTGGAACTCAGCGCCAGGACGTGACCACTGGCCAGGGCCTCGGCCACTGGCATGTTCTCGACCAAACATGTATTTGACTTGGTACAACAAATGTATTTGTTGTACCAGTAGAAGAGGAAGGCTTCATGCTCTCCCTCTCGCAAGTCCTCTTCCCCTCGGCCAGCGAAGTGAAGATAGAGGGTGTTGTAGTTGAGGAAGTTCTTATGAAGCTTTTGGATTTCATCTTTCGACGGAATGTGACCGTCAATGTTCAGGGTCTCGAAGGCTCGACGGTCGAAGAGCATCTTCAAATCGATATTCGACGGGTGCCCAGAGAGGGTCGCGTCGACAGGGATCCCGGTGGCCGAGGTCCCCAAAATAGCCGTGATATCCAGGATGGTGGGACCAATGGGACCAAGGGGAAGAACCATTGTGTTGGTGGCCGAGTACCAGAAGCATAGAGCGGCTAGGAGCAGCTCCTTGTCAGGGACAACGTCCATCGACGAAAGGAGGATGGCGTCGTAGATACCCAGGATTTTCCATTGTTCGCCGAAGAGCCGTTCCATTCGGACGACCCAGGCTGCCCAGGTGGTGGTCGTCGAGGGCCAGGAGCCTTGGGGCTTTGCCGCCTCCCATCTCGACCATTCAAACCCTTAGAGCAAGGGTGTGAGGCAGTGTTCCTGGAGAAGACCAGTGATGGTCGGCGGGATTGTTGCCTTGAAGAGAGGACCCAGGATTTGGTGGACGGTGCTCATATCGTTTTCGAACCGTATAGTCTTGATCGAGCTCCGATCAAGGATCTTTTGATGCTGGTCGCATTCCTGGGAAAGCTTGGAGATGAAGGAGGCCATTGTAAAGCACAGCGTAAGAAGGTTTTCTGGGTTGGGGATTTGAGGACGAAGACTTTGGAATGGAGGAATGCACTTGAGAGCAAGGGTAGGGGATTTCAGGAAGATTGAGAGCGTAAAGTACGAATGAGGGAATTTCGGTATTTATAGAGTTGTGGGGGGAAGAGCAATCGTTCGAAATTCAAAACAAAGGGCAAAATCGACCGAAGGAATTATTGATCATGATGAACATCTGGGAAATGCGGTTGAGAAGATCGAAGGTTAGGGTTTTGGGGGGCGCACGATTGCGTGTGACGACGAAATTAATGACGAAAGACGGTTCGACGCCCGCACGATGACAAGTGGCTCACGGACTGAGGTAGTGGCTCACGGATTGAGATAGTGGTCATGATGGCAAGACGGTTCAGGCTGCCGCACGCCTTAGACGTCATTGTGTGGAATTGGCCATGTTAGAGGACGCCACGTGGCGAGGAGGTTAGCAGGATCAAGATCGTGCGATCGTGCGATCGTGCTCAATAAATGCGCCTTGGAACTCGGGTATTAGGATTCTGAGTGGTAGATTCGCTTCTTCAAGGTCGAAACTCGGCCGAAGGTTTCAGGCCGAGGACCTCAGAAGCGAGGGGGCAATGTTTGGGCCCAAAATAACAGTTTGGACCGAGGGTGGGATCGCTCTCGGCCCAAACTGTCGGGCGGCAAAGGAACCATGGATCGGTCAACCCATGGGAGTCCAACCCTAGGGCGGTTAGGACGAATCCTAGTGCAATGGGGAGTCTCGACGGGATCGGATATCCAGGAAACTAATCCGGCTTAGCTAAGGACTAGATTCATAGTCCTAGTAGATGTAGGACTGGTCGAGGTGATCCGGAGAGGGAAACCTAGTCCGAGTAGGATTTAAACTTGGACTCAAGGTTCAGTACTATAAATAGGGGACGTTGTGCAACATTCAGGACCTCCCTGCAAATCAACACAAAATTGCCCTGCGCAAACTCTCACAACTTGAGATCTTTTTCTTTTCCTTTTTCGCTGACACATCTTCCGTTGGCATCAACAGCACTGTGGAAGCAACCGGTGATATCTTAAGTCGGCATAGATAGCTCTGTAACCGTAGAATTGGTCGGTCTCGCAGTATCTTCCGTTGGCATCAACAGCACTGCGGCGAGAACGGTCGATTACCTATCCAAGTCTCGGTCGAGAAGGGTTTTCGAATCCTTATTGGTCGAGGTCATCTCATTAGCCTTCTCGGCGAAGTGAGGTGTTACAGTTATTACATTCGGCATATTGAAAGCCGAATTCGGTTCGTGAACTTTGTAAGAATAGCAGCCTTGTCTTCAGGCTCGAGAACCCAAGAGGCCGAGACGTGTTCCTTTCTCGGCCGAGCCTCGGCCGACGAGTTGGCACGCTCCGCAATCACCGAAGGACGTAGTTAGCTTAGAATATACTCGGCATGCGCGCCACGTAGGCTTTGTAATTTCTAGGGTCAACAAAATGATGCATACAATCAAAATCTGATAACATAAATTTATCAATTGACGTAGAATGTGCAGTTCACTTGCCACACCAATACAGTACAAATCTCGTAAATTCGTAATGGTCGATTTGCTCATTTTTGTAGTTTCTTTTTTGGGCCGTAGCCCGTCCAATCCAATGTTCCAAAACAATAACAAAATATGGCCCGGCCCACACAGAACTTTGTTTTGGCGGGAAGAGAAGCCCTCCATCTGAATTTTCCAAATTCCGAATGCCCTCCTCCCCAAAACCTCAGAACCTCATATGCTGTATACATTCTGATCGCTCTGAATCTCGGACCAAGGAGAGAAACGAAATGCCTCGGGAGGACGCGCAGCTGACAGCGGCAAAGAAGGCTTACCAGAAAGCTAAGGCGGTGGGGAACCACGAGGAGGAGGCTCGGTGGGCAAACGCAATCAGCGACTTGTTGAAGAAGAGAGGGGAGTACGTGGCGGCCCTGGTGTGGTTCCGAATCGACTACGACGTCTCCGTCAAGTACCTTCCCCAAAAGCATTGCCTCCCCACCTGTCAGTCTATGGGGGAGCTATATCTTCGCCTTGAGTGCTTCAAAGAGGCTCTTGTTTATCAGGTGACTTCTCAATTTGGGTTCGATCGTGCGAATTTCAATTCGATTGGAGTGTTCAGTGTTGTTTCCCGTAATTATATTTTTATATTTTTTGTCAACAGTGGAGAAGTTTTTTGGTTGCTGAGAAATTTGGGGAAAACGAAAACAAAATAAGGGATTTAGGTGAAACAGTAACCAACTTATTATTTTGATCGAAAAATGAGTTGAGTGGAGGGTTCTGTTAGTGAGAAAATGCATGAAAGTGAAAGGGATGAAATTGCTGAGCTCAAGTTTTTCGGTTTGTTGTAAAGTTTTTGCAAAGAGTCAAATACTCATTGAGATTTTCATGTGGTTCTGTCCTCTGTATAGTCTTACCATCAGGGGAATTGAATTGTTTGGCATTTCTTATTTTGTTTATTTTGGAATGGTTGTATGATTTGTAATTTAACTCCGCCTGTGTAAGTTTATCTTACATTGCCGGTCCCAAGCTCGGATAAAGGAGGAGGGGGAGGGCGTCAGGTAGTCGACAGCTGGCATTCCATGATTACGTCGAATCCTTATGAAAATGAATCCAGAACAAAATCACGCTAAAGCTAGGGCGTCACCCGTAAGTGGCGTGCTGTGTGGCCCGAGCACAGTGATAAGTGAGCAAAGGTCGCTGTATCTCCATCGGCACCCGGATGCAGTGTTAAATGAGCAAGGGGGCCATAGAAACTTCTTTTCGAACGACTCCACTCAAAATTGTTTGGGAGCATATGCTCCTATCAACTTTACACGGGACACACAAAAGAAGTACTTTGATCCTATTAGACGGGGGAGGGTGAAGAAGCTAGGACATAAGGGTAGAGTTCAAGAGAGCAAAATGCGTTTAGGAATGTGGAATATAGGAACCTTAACGGGAAAATCTATGGAAGTAGTGGAAGTTATGGTGAGGAGAAGGATCAATATTATGTGCCTACAAGAAACTAAGTGGGTTGGTCGTAAGGCAAAGGATCTAGAAAACTCAGGGTTTAAACTTTGGTATTCGGGCACAAATAGAACGAGAAACGGTGTTGGCATCATCATGGACAAGACCTTGACACAAGATGTTGTAGATGTCAAGAGGGTAGGAGATAGAATCATGGCAATCAAGATTGTAATAGGACAAGAACTTATCAATGTGATTAGTGCGTACGCACCTCAAGTAGGGTTGGATACGAGTTCGAAGGAGAAATTTTGGGAAGACCTTGGAGACTTGGTGCAAGGAATTGCTCAGACGGAGAAGTTATTTATAGGAGGAGATTTAAATGGACACGTGGGCAGGGAGACAGGCAACTATGGAGGTTTTCATGGTGGCCATGGTTTTGGGGAGAGAAACGAGGATGGGGAAGCTATCTTGGATTTTGCAATGGCATATGATCTCTTCTTAGCCAACACCTTCTTTAAGAAGAGAGAAGAACATGTGATCACCTACAAGAGTGGGTCGTCAAAAACACAAATAGATTTTCTTCTAATGAGGAAAGGGGATCGTATAACTTGTAAGGATTGCAAAGTTATACCAGGAGAGAGCGTGGCTAATCAACATCGCTTGTTGGTGATGGATGTACATATCAAAAGAGTGAGAAAAAAGAACAAGACTTGGAAGTGCCCAAGGACTAGATGGTGGAATCTAAAAGAAGAAAAACAAGCCATTTTCAAAGAGAAAGTAATCACCCAGTGTGTGTGGGATAGAGAGGGGGAAGCTAGCCAAATGTGGGATTCCATGGCTAGTTGTATCCGAAAAGTAGCAAAAGAGATATTAGGAGAGTCCAAGGGCTTTGCCCCACACCAAAAGGAATCTTGATGGTGGAATGAGGAAATACAAACAAAGGTGAAGGCTAAAAAGGAATGTTGTAAAGCCTTATACAAGGATAGGACCGATGAAAATGGTGAAAGGTATAGAAAAGCGAAGCAAGAGGCGAAGAAAGCTGTGAGAGAAGCTAAGTTAGCGGCTTATGACGATATGTATAAGCGACTAGATACCAAAGAAGGAGAGTTGGATATCTATAAACTAGCTAGAGCAAGGGAAAAGAAGACAAGGGACCTAAACCAAGTGAGGTGCATCAAGGATGAGGATGGAAAGGTTCTTGCTACAGAGAACGTGGTTAAAGACAGATGGAGAGGTTATTTTTATAATCTTTTCAATGAAGGACATGAAAGGAGTGCTTCTTTAGGGGAGTTGAGTAACTCAGAAGAGTGTACAAACTACTCTTTTTATCGTCGAATCCGGAAGGAAGAAGTGGTTGTAGCTTTGAAGAAGATGAAGCGTAGAAAAGCAGTAGGCCCAGACGATATACCAATCGAAGTGTGGAAAGTTTTGGGAGAGACAGGTATAACATGGCTCACTGACCTTTTCAAAAGGATTTTGAAAACGAAGAAGATGCCAAATAAGTGGCGAACGAGCACTTTGGTGCCTATATACAAGAATAAGGGCGACGTACAAAATTGCATGAACTATAGGGGTATTAAGCTAATGAGTCATACAATGAAGCTCTGGGAGAGAGTCATTGAGCATAGATTGAGGCAAGAGACACGGGTTTCGAACAACCAATTCGGGTTCATGCCAGGGCGCTCAACCATGGAGGCAATCTATCTCTTACGAAGATTGATGGAAAGATATAGAGATGGGAAAAATGATTTACACATGGTCTTTATAGATTTGGAAAAAGCGTATGATAGGGTCCCAAGAAACATTCTTTGGAGGATGTTAGAGAAGAAAGGAGTACGAGTAGCATATATCCAAGCTATAAAGGATATGTATGAAGGAGCAAAGACTCTCGTAAGAACTCATGAAGGACAAACCGAAAGCTTTCCCATAACTGTAGGATTACATCAAGGCTCATCCTTAAGTCCTTACCTTTTTGCGTTGGTAATGGATGAGTTAACAGGACATATTCAAGATGATATTCCTTGGTGTATACTTTTCGCAGACGATATAGTGTTGATAGATGAAACTCAGGAAGGGGTAAATGCAAAGCTTAACCTTTGGAGAGAAGTGTTGGAATCTAAAGGTCTTCGCCTAAGCCGATCAAAGACAGAATATATGGAGTGCAAGTTCAGTGCAAATAGAGGCCAAAACGAGTTAGGGGTGTAGATCGGAGATCAAGAAATACCAAAGAGCGACCGTTTTCGTTACCTAGGATCTATCTTGCAAAAGAACGGAGAATTAGATGGAGATCTCAACCATAGAATACAAGTTGGATGGATGAAATGGAAGAGTGCATCCGGCGTGTTGTGTGACTGCCGTATGCCAGTGAAGCTCAAGGGAAAATTTTATAGGACGACAATAAGGCCGGCGATGCTGTATGACACAGAATGTTGGGCGGTGAAGCATCAACACGTACACAAAATGGGTGTAGCGGAGATAAGGATGCTTCGTGGGATGTGTGGGCACACGAGAAAGGATAAGATTAGGAATGAGGATATCCGGGGTAAAGTAGGAGTAGCCGAAATTGAAGGAAAGATGAGAGAAAATCGGTTACGGTGGTTTGGACATGTGCAAAGAAGGCCTACTGACGCTCCGATTAGAAGATGCGACTATGGGACAGAGGTTCAGGGTCGAAGGGGTAGAGGAAGACCTAGGAAAACTTTGGAAGAGATTCTAAGGAAAGACTTAGAGTACTTGGATCTAACGGAGGACATGACACATGACCGAGCACAATGGCGTTCTAAGATTCATATAGCCGATCCCACTTAGTGACTTGGATTTTCCAAGTCTCCAACCGAGAAGTTTTCCTCACTCGGGAAATTAAGGGAACACTACCTCAACCTACATACTCCACTCACAAAGCTTCAACATACAAGCTTCAACAAAAGAAAATTCAAAGAACTTAGCGAAGAAGGCTTTGGTGTATTTAACATAATACGTTGAAATGAAGGAAAGCTTATTTATTGATATCCCCAATAAGTTACAAATATGTACATATACATGAGTCAAAATAAACAAACAAGAGGGAGCCTTCACAAATGTTGCTTAGGAGAAGTCTCAGCAGTCGGTAGAGCCCCAGAAAGAGAAGGCATCGGAGGGGGATCATTCGGAGCCTCAGTACTGGACAGAACCCTAGAAGGAGGAGGCATCAGAGGTTGATCATTTGGAGCTTCATTACGCGGTACAGCCCCAGAAGACGAAGGCAATAAATGCCTTTGGAACAAACCCACAAATCTCTGATGATCAAGTAAAACCTAACCATCAGATTCTTTCATCTGGTCAAGCTTCCTCTTCATGTTTGTAGCATAGTTAAGTGCGAGCTGGTGCAACTGTTTATTCTCATGCTTGAGCCCTCTAATCTCCTGTTTGAAACTCATCACTTCAGCCGCCAATGATTCAACTTGGCGGGTTCGAGCAAATAGGCTTTGGGCCATATTAGACACACAACCTGCACACTGAACACTGAGAGCCAGAGAATCCTTAACAGCCAACTCATCAGACCGTTTGGAAAGTAGTCTGTTATCTTTGGGAGTGAGAAGGTTCCTGGCCACCACCGCAGCGGTCATATCATTCTTCATCACGGAATCCCCAACGGTAAGAGGACCAGTAGGGGAGATGAAGGATGGGCGCCATATGTTGTCTGGAGAAGGCGGGGCTGCCTCTTCAACAAGGTTCAAGTCAAAACGACGGTCGAAGGGGCCAGACATTTTCAAAGGTGTTGAAGAGAGAAGAGGTCGGACAAATCAAGATCTTAGAAGTGCAAGAATGGAGCTTCTACTGGTGGAGATTCAAGTGTGCTTTGGAACTTAATGCCAGCCCCTATAAAAATCTGCACTCGACGGAGCTTCAGCGAAGAGGCGTTTGCTTTCTCAAAAGCTGGGCTGCTCAGAGACCACGAGGGTTGATCTCAGAAATCGAAGAGGCGTTTGCTTTCTCAAAAGCTGGGTTCTTCAAATACCACGAAGGCCGATCTCAGAAATCGAAGAGGCGCTTGTTTTCTCAAAAGCTGGGCTGCTCAGAGACCACGAGGGCCGATCTCAGAAATCGAAGAGGCACCTACTTTTCCAGCCTTGTCAGCACCTGTCACACGCACACTCAGCTTTGCGGAAATTATGGGCATTCTGTCGAAGATTTCTGGTGAAGTAGAAAGCACATGAATCTTACTGTTCAATCACCCACTTCCCACATGCAACATTAGCTCATGGGTACCACAGATAACTTTGCCAAAGTTCTCTGACAAAGTTGAGACACGTGAAGCTTGCAGCTCCCACTACATCGCTCTGACCAAGAAGGGTAAAAGAATAGCAAAGAAACAGCACTAACAAAGTTTAGACACATAAATTTTGAAGGTCTAGCTACCATATTATTACCCACAAGGGTAAAGGAACAGTACCACTGCTAGATAATTGGAAAGTCCCTGTGTGTCAACGTATGTGCTTCGTGGCAAGGTAGACTAGCAAACATGCCCAACCTTTACTCACACTCGAGAAAACACTCCCAACAAGATTGCTTGCTCCAAAATCGAAGAGGCACCGCCCTCCGAATCTCGAGAGCCAGACTCCCAACATGATTACTTTCTCAAAAATCGAAGAGACACTGCTCTCCGAATCTCGAGAGCCAGACCCCTAGCAGGATTGCTTTCTCAAAAATCGAAGAGGCATCGTTCTCCGAGTCTCGAGAGTCAGATCCCTGACAGGATTGCTTGTTTAAAAACCGAAGAGGCACCACTTTCCCAACTTCAAGAGCCGGATCTCCTTGGATAAAGCTTGTTTGTAATATTCACACGCAACATCAGCTTTCCAGATACCACAGACCACTTTTTCAAAGTGCTCTGACAGAGTTAAAACATGTGAAGCTGGCAGCTCCCACTACCATGCTATGACCAAGTAGGGTAAAGGAATAACATTACTACTTGTTGTTAGGGAGACTCCTATATATGTCGACCTCCATCCCCAACGGACAGGCAGACCTGCAAAAATGCTCAACCCTTCCTCATATCTGAGAGGGCACTCCCAACGAAGCCTTTCGAAATATTCAGCTTTCTTTCCCCCTGATAATACCTCTGCAAACAAGCTATACTAGAGCAAGAATATCTCATATCATCAGGGTTAAAAGCAAGAGTATCCCATATCATGCTTTTTCCCTGTCTTTTCCTTTGGCCTTGTTCTTACTTGCAAGACAAGGAGAAAGAGAGCAATCAGTCAGCACTTGGAATCAAGCTTCCAGCCAGGAATTAACTGCCTGGAACCCGTTACCTGATTACTTACCTGGCATTGCTCTCGAGTACTCATCTTCAACATCTTATGCTTCCAGGGAAGATACCGCATCTGCCTGAGGAACAGATAGGGCAAGTGAGAAGAATACAAGGAAGCATGTGGAGACAAGTGTAACACCACACGTGCCGATGCATCCACTACTCTATCAAAAGCAAAAGTATCCCATATCAGCAGGGTCGAACGTACTCTAGATTTGATGGACTTGTTTTGACCCTCAAATTCTTCAGTCGGCCTTATACTCGGGAGGAAACCAGAAAACCCTCCAGCCCAGTTCAAGAATAAGCATGTGGAAAGTTACTTCTTCAAAAGCAAAAGTATCCCATATCATCCATTCTCATTTTTCTTCTCTTTATCCTTCATGCTGCCTGCAAGATAGGGAGAATGTGAACAATCAGCCGGAACTCGAAATCAAAGTTCTGATCTCGGACTGATTGCTTAGAGCTCTGATTGCTTACCTTGTCTGTCACCTCTTTCAGCAGATCCCCTAGCTCGGCGACTTGGGGGACTCCTACTACATGGTTTGTATTGCGCTTGACCAAGCCTGAAACTACAAGTAAACTTCAAGTGAAATTGATACATTACCTTGTGGATCTCCACCAGTTAAAGATACCACCCCTGGATGGAGGAAGAGTACTTCCAGAGAAGATGCCACATCTACCTATGAGACAGATTAGGCAAGTCAAGACGATACCACACTCCGGTACTTAGAAGTTTCGTGATTACGAGATCATTCTCCCACAGTATTTCCTAATGTCATTTGTACTAAATCATTCACTTGTACTCACTAAATGAGAGCTTGAACCTATGTACTTGTGTAAACCCTTCACAATTAATGAGAACTCCTTTATTCCGTGGACGTAGCCAATCTGGGTGAACCACGTACATCTTGAAGAATTGAAGAAATCAGATCATAAAGATCTTGAAAAAGAGAATGTGGCAGAGGATCACTGCTCTGAATCTGATACAGAAGGGAGTGGTCATCTGTCAAATAGTACGTATAATGCATGCTGTTCTTCAGAGATTAGAAAATCTAGTTCCAGCAGATCAGTCTTTATCCAGGGTGGAAAAGTTAAATGATGATGAACCTTTAATTTCTCTCAAATGTTCCACCCAAGCTTCAGTCAAGGTGAAATCCACTCCTTTAGGAAAACAAAATATCACCATCCAGACTAATGTTTCATCAAAAAGTTTGTCTAAGACAGATACCAATGAGCAGACAGTCATTGGGCATAAACGCGTTCATGCAGTCCTTTCTGATGATGAAGATGAAATGCAAGATGAGGTACCCTGCTCAAAAGGCTGGTCTAAGAAACAACCATTAGAATTCGTTGCTACATCTGATGAAAGTAAGTATTAATCAATCACTAATTCGATCTTCAATTATAACCACAGTGAAGAGCCATAATTGAATATTGTATTTCTTATCTGGTTGCAGTGAAAAATAAAAGTAACACAGGCAGTCCTGGTCGTAAATTTCAGGTAGGGTTAGTCTCGGATTAATCATGGAGATTATTTTCACCCTAGTGTTGTAGATGCATTTTAAGTGCATACCTCTTTGAGTTTTGTAGGATATCTCAGCCTATACCACAAATGGTACCATGAGGTCTTGTGATCCTGTTGATATTGAACAAAGCTCTAGTTCATGCAAATCCAGGAATCTTAATGTGGTCACTCAAAAAGCCAAAGGTGTTAGAGCTTTAAGCTCCGATGAAAGTCCTATTGTTGCAAGTGTCTCTAAAGGTGACACCAGTGTCTCTAAAAGTGTAGTGTATGACAATGATGCTGCCCATCTTATGTTTCTTTATGATGATGAACACAATGTGAGTGCAATTCAATTCACTTGTATGCAGATGGTTCACTCTGGTTCTATGTCTCTGATACCTTGTTGCCTCTGTTTTAGTTATATTATTTACTAAATTGTGGTCTTCTTTGTTAATTGCAGCAATACATTACATTCAAGATTGACAGAGACCTAATATATTTGGATTATTTTTTGAAGCATTGAATCTGTCAAGACTGAACTGGCATGCATATACTACTTACGGCTTCCTATGGAAAGAAGATCAGAGGGTAGGCAGTAGTTGAGTTTACCATGTTTCTAGTTGCTAGTATTTATGTCATCAAAATGTTGGCCTATAAGATGATTCACTGAACTGCAGCAGATATGTTATTTCATACGAGATTTTTATTTTATTCGTATTCATCTTTAAAAAAAAGAAAGAAAGCATTTGAATGGTTCTTTAAACATTTTCACCATCCAAAACTAGGTAGTTGTGTTTGAAATAACTTTGCAGTATGGTCGTATATATTGTGGCACATACCGAGATGTTGCTGAAATAATCATACTAAAGGTGATGATTTTCACAATTAAAGAGTAGGCCTCTTTATCTCAGTGACGCATTACAAATTCTGGCCAAGATCAAGGAAAAATTTTATAGGACGGCAATAAGGCCAGCGATGTTGTATGACACAGAATGTTGGGCGGTGAAGCATCAACACGTACACAAAATGGGTGTGGCGGAGATGAGGATGCTTCGTGGGATGTGTGGGCACACGAGAAAGGATAAGATTGGGAATGAGGATATCCGAGGTAAAGTAGGAGTAGCCGAAATTGAAGGAAAGATGAGAGAAAATCGGTTCCGGTGATTTGGACATGTGCAAAAAATGCCTACTGACGCTCCAGTTTGAAGATGTGACTACTGGACAGAGGTTCAGGGCCGAAGGGGTAGAGGAAGACCTAGGAAAACTTTGGAAGAGACTCTAAGAAAAGACTTAGAGTACTTGGATCTAACGGAGGACATGACACAAAACCGAGCGCAATGGCGTTCTAGGATTCATATAGCCGACCCCACTTAGTGGGAAAAGACTTTGTTGTTGTTGTTGTTGTTCTTATTGATGTTTAGTAGCATATGTGCTTCTTGGTAAATTTAGTTATTTGAATGGAATTTGTTCAAAGTGACGCTGAATAGTCTCTCCTGATATGGTCTTTGCTTGTAGCTCTTTGCAGCTTGAGCATAGAGCGCTGTTCCTTAACGTGTAGAACAATTCAAAAGGTTGCCGAGGCACTGAATGCTGATTCTGTGCTCGAGCAACTTTGTATAGGTATGCTTGACATTTCATAATTGCAACACACATTATTGGCTGGACTTTTTTATTTTCACCAATGTGGGTTGTCTCAATTCCTTTCCTTTCACAGGATATAACTACCCAATTCATGGAAATACCATCATTAATTTACTTTCCAAGCTTGGCACTTCGAAAAGGTTTAGATTCACTTAAAATCATTCTTTCTTTCAGTATGCATAGGGTTACTCCATCCACAAACTGGGGTGAACATACAAATTTCTTATGCAGATTTTCAAAATTAAGTCTGAATGGACTGAGGCTAAAACAGTCTGTAGTTGATAGCCTTTGCAAGCTTGCTAAAACCTTGTCCTTGTCAGGATTAAGTCTTCGGGAAACTGGTATTGGTATTGTGAGTGCACTGTCATTTTGCATTTACTTCTCAGTTCTCACTGTTGTTGGACTTCCGTCACTATGCATATTCTCCTTACTGCTTTCTTCCAATTTTGTTTTTTTAATTTTCTTTGGCAGGATGAGGCATTACTATTAACTGAGTCATTAACTGAGTCATTGTTCAGCCAAAATTCAGAGTTTGTGAAACTTGACTTTTCAAAATGTAAAGTGACGTCTAATTATATTCACAGTCTTAAGCACCGATTCTTCTATGATTTGTGGCATTGTTGAGCTGAACCTTTCGGAAAATCCTATCACGGAGAAGGTTTGTTCTCTCATTTGTATATACAAATACATGAAGATATGCTGCCTTTATAAACCTGAGATTTTTTGTTGGAGCTGCATGAGATTATTTTGTCATTAACTCTCTTCTGGCCTTTACATGTCCTTTGTCCTTCCACTTTATTTGTGTAACTTTTGACCTGAATTGTCATTCTTCACCATGTACGCCCAAATCCTTCTAAGGGCTTTATCCTAAAAGAATGTTGTCATTAGTCTCTTTGCTAGTCTAAGAATGAAGTTTCTGCTACGAGAGAATTTTTTGGATCTTACCAAGACAAAAAGGGTAGTCGATGCTTTTCTAATTAATTTCATTTCATCACTATGAACACAGGGTAGCTATGCACTATCATCAATGCTTTTGGATTCTCAATGTTGTCTGAAAGTGTTGTCTCTTCGAAAGTGCGAGCTCGGGACTGCTGGAATTCTTCGAATAATCAAGGCATTATCAGGTTCACACTGCTAAGCTCACCTCTGTCCTTACTCCCAAATATTAGTCCCAAGAAATGGAACTAATAATAATTGTTTGGTTTGATGTTTTAAGCAGGTAATGGTTGTCTTGAAGAGCTGAATCTTGCTGAAAATGCCAATGTGGAAACACAGAACTCTGAATCTACTCCGATCCCTTCTGTACCAAAGGAAGCTGACCCTGCTCAACGGGGTTCCTGCCATGCGAACACCGATTTAGATGCGCTTGAAGTTGCTGATAGTGAAGATGATCAAGAAAAAGTTGAAACTGCTGCACATGAACTCGATGACAGCTTTACAAGCCCGTGGCAGAGTAATTCCTCGTCTCCTGTGCACCGGTTTATTCAAGAGCTTTCTACTGCCGTTAATATGGCAAAATATTTGCAGCTACTGGACCCTAGCAGCAATGACTTCTCCAGAGAAAATGCAGAGGTATTGCATTCTTCATGGTCAAGCTCAAGAGTCGGTTCAGCTCGAAGGCATATCAAGGACCAGACCATCCATTTATTTATGAAGGGAATCAAGTGTTGTGTGAATCCACTTCATCATTGAGTAGAACATCCTCATTGAGTACCAGTACCACTTCATCTTTAAGGCGTAAATTCATACTTCCAAATTTTTTGCCATTAAAACCGAAAAATGTATAGATACATGACTGCGTAAATTATGCAGAACATAACAACTTTTATTTTTGCAGAGGAATTTGTGAGACGTAATGTTAAATATATATTACGTGTATTTGTTTATAAAGGTAGTCATGTAGAACATGTTTTAGTGTGGATTGTTTGCCCGACGTCAGTTGAGGACATGTAAAGACAATGTGCTTACCTAAGGTTGCCATATACAACTACGCACGCGATCAATGAAGTTTGACAGCTATTTTTTTTTTATAATACAAGTGTATATTTATAGATGTGGAATTGGTTGAAAGTGTAATCTACTAAAAACAGTCTTTCGTGAGAGATGCGTTGAAGAATGCAATCTCACATTAGAAACTTGACAAACTGTATTACTACTTAAGAAAAAATGAGCTACTATAACGCTCAAGTTTTTTGTAATCAAATTCAATATCTGCCAAATTGTGCAAGGGTAAAGTTCTTGACGTGTTTAGACGCCGGTTACATTTCCAAGCATGCATGTACGTAGTTCCTGCTAAGTGCTAAGTATCATATGTTTGAAGTTACATTATGAAAACGTATTTTAATTTACTCCATAGTAGTAGAAATAGAATGTTGTAGCAAAGTGGATAAGTTCAGCACCAAATAAGTAGATCCGTCGGTGTTACCTCCACATCAGAGTACGAGATCCATGCATGCCAATCCAGTTGTCAAATTATCCCTTTCCAAAGTAGTGGTTAAAGTATTTCCCAGTCAGCTTCTGCTCAGTTTTGACCTGTCTTAGTTGAACCTGTCAACTTAACGTAAATATATCCATGCAAAACTTGAAAGCTAAGTGTCCTTCATTCCCGGCATTCATCAACACCTCTAACTCGATCTTCACGCTTCCACGACTTGCATGCATTTCCATGTGTTCAAGTCCCAACTTCCCCAGACAGCAATGATGTGGCAAAACCGAATAAAATATAATATATATTATATACATATATATTATCACCATGCATGCATTTTGTGGTGGGATATTATCTCTACTAATTAATAAAACATTCATTGTCAATCAAAATTCTATGAAATTACCAGTTTAACCTTCTAATTAAAACAGAACATGATTAAGAAATATGAGGCAAAAATGTAATTTCACACAACTAAATTTTACTGTATTTTTGTTTTTTCAAAACCTCACTTACATATAATCCTAATATATCTCTAATTAAAATAAATAATTAAAATAAATAAAAACTTCCCACTTCCACATTCTCTATCCCTCTCTTCATCTCTCCTTCTATTTCAAAAACAAAAGTAAAAAAATTTCTCACATACTTTGTGTGTGCCCATATGCTAGTTTTTATTATAATTAGCTAATTACTCTTAATGTTGATATGCATGAATTTCTCATTCATCCAAATTAAGAGAGAACTGTTCAAGTTTGGTTGCTGGATTTCCACTCACTCTATACAGTGTACGTGTCACGTGTAACCGCCATGTGGAAGTATTCAAATTGAGTCTGTCCGCTTAATTAAATACTAGATGAAGCTCAAACATTATGTGTGCAAAAATAAAATAATTTAAAAAAAAATATATGGAAAAGAGAGAAATTGGAGAGAAATTGTGAAAGAAACAGAGAAAAAAATTTGAGTTTTTAAAATTTTAAATTAGAGGTGTTGTGATGAGATGTGGGTGAGGTTTAAATAAAAAATTTAATTGTGCAAAATTATATAAGTACCCTTGATTTTATAGTGTGATACAAGATCAAATTACTCTTTCGGTTGACAAGGAAAATTTTATTAATAGATAGTTTAGATGTTACATACTAACAGTTAAACTGTATTTCTTACGAAATAACGCTTCAGTAAATTCGAATATGTTATGGAAACCCTACAAGTGATGGCAGCCATCAGTTATACATGAAAAGGAGAAAACACTTGTAATTAATAAAACAAATGATAGTTCTGTACGAAACTTATAGCTTTGAGATTAGTGGAATCTTACCTTCTTAAGTTAGAGGAGATGGACAGAGAGGGAGACTGAGATGTGTCGTTGAGCGTTGATGATGGCTGAGACCTGAGAGCCGTAGAGTGAATCGAGAGGCAGAGAGAGAATGAGTCGTTAGTAAAAAAATAAAAAATAAAGCGAGATGACTAAATGGTTTGTCTTTATGAACCAATGATTGAGATTACCCTAATAATATTAGATATTTAAAATTATAACAATAAAAAATTTCGGTTCAGTTTGATAAAATTTAACTACCTTGCTTACCGATCGGTAATTTACAATTTTGGTAAATTTTGGTTTCGCTAATTTCAATTTCGATTCTGCACTTTTTAGTTCGGTATTCCGTTCAGATAAATGACAGCCGTAGTTCTTTTACGTAAGAGTGAGACTTATTCCAGGATATGCTTGACAACTTATTTTACATAATCATCCTATATTTAGCAAAATTTCGGATATGCTTCTCTATTCCAATATTTGTTTTTTATTGTTCTTTTTACAAACAATATGATAATCTACATTAAATTACTTTAAACTATACGGAAAGATTCTAACACGCGACCTGGAGTGCAAGTGCAAATGCTCTCAACGAACTGAGCTACTAATTTTCTTTTTATTACATACGAGATTCTATACTAATCTAGATTAATCACTCCACTTACAAGAAAATTATTTATTAAAATTCTAATAAAAGCAGTTTTTCTCAGTATAATAATTTGTTAAGAATTTGGATAACATATAGTAATTTATTTACGAATATTCTATATTTATCAAAATTTGGGAAATAATGTAATTATTTATTTTCCTTTTTTGGTTGATTATGATGATAGGTGTATCAAAATACAATTACGATAGTAGGTAAATCGTATGTGTATAAATATAGGAATAGAAATAATATTTTTCATTTAATTGATCAATTTGGTGTTATTAAAAGTGTTCAACAAATGCTATGGGTGAGGCTTCGATTCGTGCTGATTCTCTTTCTCCAACAACTAACAATTTAATCGGCACTATCGTTTGTGAAAAAATAAATTCCAACAAACTGACGTGGGAACTAACTGTAGAGATGAATGCGGCCGGGACTACGTACTCCTTCTTCCAATGTCTTTAAATAGCGCCCTTTTCTGGCTTTCTTATCCTCTTATTCTCAAATTTTGGTAATTCAGACTCTTTACTTCTTTCTACTTATTCGTCTTCTTCTTTTCCAACCCGAAAATAATTAAATTAATCAAGACAACCAAACAACAATTACATTGATCGCGCACCAACAACCATGGATTCTGATCTCTCCGTCATCCTCCCTCGCGTCCTCATCGTCTCTCGACGTACCCTTCGCAAGAACAAGTTCGTAGATTTTGTGGGTACGCTCTCAATTCCCATAACAACAACAATGTCATCTTCTTCTCTTCATAAATTTTTAACATTTTATTACGAGCGGTATTACTGTAACTAAGGGAAGAAGAAGGGTTTGAACTCAGAAACGCAGTGGGTTGAAACAAAAATCTTATACACGAGGCCAACACACCACTTTCTTTAACGCTTTTATTCTAATCCTAAATTCCTAATGCATTGTTTTACTGATAATTAATCGTTTGTATGTGATTTTAGGTGAATACCATCTTGATCTTATAGTAGGTTATGGAGCAGTACCAGTAATCGTGCCCCGAGTGAATGGGGTGCACATGTTATTGGATAGCTTCGAGCCCATCCATGGAGTCCTCCTCTGCGAAGGAGAAGACATCGACCCGTCTCTCTATGAATCAGAGGTTGACGTCTCAGGTCTTTCACCCGAAGATTTGGAAGAAATCAGGAAGCTCCATGCAAGCAACACAGCCATCGACAAAGAAAAAGACTCGATCGAACTGAGGCTGGCGAAGCTCTGCCTCGAACGGAACATACCCTACTTACTTGGGAATATGCAGAGGCTCACAGGTCTTGAATGTGGCATGTGGAGGAACCCTTTACCAAGACATCGAGAGAGAGCTCTCGAAAAAGCACAGCAAATTCGATGATCGAAAAAATGGTGTGTATGTGCAGCATATAAATTATGAAGACTATGATGGGCATAGGCATGTGGTGAATGTGGTGGAGAAGACTCCTTTGCACCATTGGTTTAAGGAGTCTATGGAAGCAGGAGAAGGGAAGATGCAGATTAGGGTTAACAGCTATCACCATCAAGGTGTTAAGAAATTGGCACAGAGATTTGTGCCAATGGCATTTGCACCAGATGGTTTGATTGAAGGGTTTTACGATCCAGACGCTTATAATCCTAAGGAAGGTAAGTTTATCATGGGATTACAGTTTCATCCAGAGAGAATGAGGGGACCAGATTCTGATGAGTTTGATTACCCTGGTTGCCCATCTGCTTATCAGGTCTCTTAGCTACTTAATTTTTTCAATAACCTTTTTTGTTTGTGTATAGAATATATAGTTATCAAAAAGTATGGATTAATGGGGAATTAATGTAAATTTAGGGGATTTTGTAGGAATTTGTGAAGGCAGCAATTGCTTACAAGAATAAGCTTAATAGCTCAGCTTCAGTACTACCACAATCTTTGAAGCTGGATGGGGAAATGGAGAAAAAGAGAAAGAAAATTCTTAGAAGCTTCTCAATTGCAAGAAACATATACACAGGAGGCCTAGGAGGTGGTCTCCATCCAATCAAAGAATCTGAACTTGAAGCTGGAGCAGAATTCCTTGAGGTTAATTTCTGATAGATTACCAACTGTTTGATATTATTCTTTTTAACTTTTTTCACCAGGTGACCAAAGAATGCATGGTCACTTATTCGTGAAATACAATATTAACGGTGGAGAAAATAGATGTGTGTTTAGTGTTTTAATCTCTAACCTTAATATATATATCAATCCAAGGGTGGGTGCACACGGATACTTGGCCATCAGGTGACCGAAAGAACGAGACTCGGGTGTGCGATTTACATTAGGAAACTTTAATTTGATATTAATGTGTTTTGATACTAATGTGTTTTATTTTTATACTAAAGTGTTGTTTTTGTCTTATCTGCAGTCGAACACAGCACTGAGCTTACAGCAGGAGAATAGACTGAAGCAAATGGGGGCAACAGTGAGAAATGCAGGTTCCTACAAACAGAGATTGAAGTTGAATGAGGAGAGAGAAAGACTGGCAAGGAATGTGATGGGGAAAATGTCAGTGGAGCAATTGTCTGATCTGTTGGCCTTCTACCATATGATGGGGAAAATCTGTTCTGAAGTGGTGGAAAGAAAGCTGAATGCGATTGTCAATGATATTGGTTCTTGACCATTTCATAATATCATCGTATGCTCTTAGCTGAATTAATTCAAACATATGCTTTGTTTGTTGTCAAAAAAGGTAGCTGTTGCCTTGTAGGACTCACATGTAACATGAACCTTTGGGTGATGGGTTCGTGTCTTAGTCTCCTTTTACTTGTTTCTCTTGTTTCCTGTTGTTTACACATGAAAATATGTCAATATCAACCTTTTGTTTTCTCATTTGAAAGTGAAATCAAAATGTGTAATTTCTGTGCCTGCAAGTGCATGTCTGCAAACCCCGGTAACCTCTGTCAAGTTAAGACTAGCTCCCACCATACTTTTTTAAATGTTATAGAATGAATGAAAGAGTAATGTTAGGTTACAGACTAAACTTGTAGACTAAGTTTGCAAAACTAAATAATGTGTAACCTTAATCAACACTTAAGTAGTAGTTACATTATCAATTTATCAATTTTCATGTTATTTAGTTTATAAAATTTAATTTACACATTTAGTTTCTTGATATTACTCATGAATGAGTAATGAATGGCTGGCCTTCATTATGATTTGGAACTTGTGTTGAAGAAGACTTTCTGCTCTTTCCTATCGGTAGGCATGTAGCTTAAAAGACCTTTTGAGTTTTTACCCGTATGCATTTCCTTTTCTTCTGCCAACTTGCAGATTACTTTGTAGCTCTATATATAGAGATCCTTTCTGCTGCCATTTCGACACGCTCGAAGAAAGCAAAAGTTACATCACTGCTTTTTCTGAATCACCGCCTCTTATTTTTCAGAGATTTTTAAATGTGATCGGTATACGAAGTAGTATATTACATGTCATTATATAAATAATGTAATATATGTGTTAAAAAAAAGTTAATAGCTTAAAAAATAAAATTTCTCACTACTTATATAAAAATACCTGATGTACTACCGTGTTTCGGTCACAATAAAAAATTTCTCCTTATTTATGATGTTGGAATTTATAACCACATGGTTGTTTTCGGAACTAGTGTAATCATGTGTGAAGGTACGCCATAACAAGGTGTACCAACATACACATGATTTAAGTATATAATATATACTAGTTAATAAGTAAATAATAATATTATTATTAAAATGATGTCTCATGCCTGAGCTTTTAAGGGAAGAGATCTCTATTTTTTTTTTATAAAAATAGGAATTAATTCTGGAGTTCACATCACATCGAACTTTAATGATTCGAACAATCTATTTTTCGAATTGCACCTCATAAATTATCCTTACAAAATATTAGCCAAATCGGAAATATTTAAGACGTCTAATTCGGTTCAAAAAAATTAACGAATACTTTGTTATATAAGCAACAATGAATTTTTATCTTGACAATTAAATAGGCAAATGATTTCGGATTGAATTGAATTTTTGCAAGGATGATCTCTTAATCGAGACTTACAAAATAGACGGTTCCGATCATTGAAGTTTGATGTGGAGTGGGCCTCACACCTAATACCCATTTTTGAAAAAAATGGGGATCCTTTTGCATAAAAAGTCTGGTATGATATAACTAACAGTTATATCCTGCGCGAGAACTTATTACTACTCATGAAGAAGTCCAATAAGATCCATGACATTGTCACACAAATCCATTCAATGCTCAACAATTTTGAATCCAGATCCTCGCTGAATCCTCTCTGTGAGGATTCCAGTGATCCATGAATCATATCCGTTCATCGTACATCATGTCAGAAATCATTTTAAATATTTTTATTTAAAATTAAATACAAGTACATGACAAAAACTGACCACACAATGTACAATGAACGGACATGATTTACGAATCTCTAGGATCCTCACCAAAAAGATCCAGAAAGGATCCTCACCAAAAGGATCCAAAGAGGATCTTGTTGGAACAATTTTATCCTTTCTCTAACACATATCCAAGACACCACTGTGAGAGCACTTTTAGTGTAGGAAGCCCCCTAGGCAACATACAACTCAATTCCTTTAAATGAACAGTAACTGCACAAATGCATTTCAACCTGAATAGCCAAGGCAATTTGTATTAAAATATTAGTATCTTTAATTTTATAAAATAATAAAAGATAACTTTATTTTTAATTTCAGATAATAATAAAAGATCAGTTAAAAGTATTTGAAAATGTTGAAATGTAGTATAAAGTGGAAGAATATGGTTATGTATTTATAGAAAAAAAATTATAATTTTTTACATTTTTAATTAGTTTTTTTTTATAATTTTTTAATAATTGAAATTGTGGATGACATCACATAGGCAGGGCACTAGGCTATGCAATTATTGTCTGACTTCTCCATCGAACTCTACTTGGCTCCAATTGCCCGAGTGGGCTAGAGTGAATTGGGTCGCCTACCCCCAAGGCAATAAGCAGCGGTGAAGTTGCACTGATCGATAATCTTGCGACATCAACTTTCTGATCATGTATAGTATCATCTTTTCTATCAGTGCTATCAGAGCGAGTTTACTGTTTTGATTATTTAAGAGGATTAATATCATTATTATACTGAACTCAATTTCATCTGTAGTAACTAAAAATTTCCCACCCGTTCAAACTTCATAGTTGTAGTTATTATCAACCAAAGAACAGAATTTCTTGATGAGAACCAAAGGGGCAAAGATAAGACTACTACAAAAAAAGAGAAAATTTACAAACATGGTGGTGCAATCGAGTTCGAGTTTAAATCACTAACTTCATATATTTGTACACAATCAGGCTGCCAGTTTCTTCCTACTTTAGGTAATGCTCATTGGGTTCCTTCTAAAAAATTGTTGTCTTGGGGGTTTTACTTCTATTATATTTACATGCTTACTTCCCAATGTTTAAACTAAATTTGAAAATTCTAAATTAAATTCATGATTATATTTGTCTGATACTTTCCGCATATACATTAAGCTAATACAAAAAACACAAAAATTTTATTCTCCTTTCATATTATAAAGGACCATTCGAGAACAACATGAACCCAAATAATTAAATTCACCATAACAATGAAACAAATTGTACAATTATGGATTACAACCTAGCTCAGATACCACTATTCGTTTTCAGGGCATATTATATTTAATTTGAATAATTAATACGGAGCAAAAAATAACAAATAACATACAATATGTTATCCCAATTATATATCTGGTTGGTTGTAATGATAAAGCAACAAATTAAGAAGTCGTTGATATTAGCTTACTTGAATCTCTAGCCACGTGCATGCCGCTTGATTGGATCATCTTTATGCTTGCAATCTTCCTCTTCATGATTGACCACACAAAACTCCCTAAGTGTTGAGCCTCTAAGCGTATCTACACTGATAAAACTAGCAATGGATGATGCAGTGATCAATTTGATGTGCTAGCAATATCTATCACTTGGATCAATATAGAATGGGTGGCATACAAGGTGTTTTGGCTTAGGGTTTTTCTCTCTTTTCCCCAAGGGACAAAACTAACAACTTTTGCATTTTATGTATGAGGGAAACAAAAGGAGTGTTTTTAGACTCCTTGTTGAACCCCTATGCCGCACCTCCCCTCCTCAGGCTTTATGCCATGCTCCAAGCCCACCACTTACCAACTTTGAATTTGTGGCTTGGCCCCCTTTAATTAAACAAAGCCCACAACTTATTTAACTGAAATCTTGTCCAATATTCTCAAATAATTAATCCAATACAATTTATAATTTATACCTTATCATCATCTATATATAACTTTACTAAAACTTGTCATATGTGTATGACCTCTTAGGTTCTAACTAAAGTCGGCAGTGAAACTAATCAACCAATTTATTTAGGGATGTGCTATCCACACACCACTTTTTACTTCTTACACATCCATTGTTAATTTTTATCCGTTGATCTTCTTCAATTCATCAGATTCGACGGCCAAAAACCAAAAAGGTGTGAGATAACTAAAAATGGGTGTATGGATATCACACCCCTTTATTTAACTCCACAAACTATGAGTGACATCTAACAACATGTCATGGCTACCCGGATTAGTAGAAGTATTCTCAAACAAATCATGATACTTTTCCAGACCTTGATTTTAGTTACAATGCAAGTCGATTCTTATATCATCCATATCCCGATCAAGATTTAATGACATGGATATGTGTCAAATCACATGTAGTAATCTACGAACACATGTTGAAGCAGTTCTTACAAAGATATCTTAATTAACAAGTGCTTCAGTCAAAGATTTATGAGATGGATCTTCAAGTGGCTTCAAGGGATATCTCATTTTGTTGAACAATTACCAGAATGTGGCTTTGATGGATCTTCACACTTATACATATGAATGAACTGAATATCACACTATCGAGCCTTGCGATCTCATTGAGGCCTTAAGGTAACCAAAGTTCATACCTACAACTATAAAATATCTTGATGCCTCAGGTCTAAGAACTATTTGCATAATACAACCAGAAGCTTTGTAACGTTTATACCCATCACGTTTCTAACATGCGTAGCACGAGACCAATGTTATCCTTAATACGATATACATCAGCTTTTCCAAATAGTTGATGTCCAGTTGACTTACCAAATGGTAAGGAACTTTATTTAAAGGCTAAGTGATTATGGAAAACAAGTCTCCATGCTTAAACTTCATTTAGGACATTGTTTCCATACATTAAGTCTCATGGTCTCATTCATAGCATATTATTACAATAATATAAAGCCAAGCTCATGACTGAGTAGATCTTGCGCATTTATTTATTAATTAATATGAAGTTGTTACTTAATATCCAATATTACGAAATTGGCTTTTAAGACAAACTCCAATACATGTATAACAACAAGACACAAAACCTTTCACATGGAACTCGACATGTTTACTCACCACATTGCAAGTATAAGGCCATAAAGGCTGAACTCAAATGTACTTGGTTAACGTTCAATTATTTGTATGACAATCATTCAAACTCCAATGCAGGTATAACAACTAGACATAAAATTTTCACATGGAACTTGACATGTTCACTCACAATGTAGGTATAAGGCAATTAAGGCTGAACTCTGAGGTAACCTGGTTAATGTTCAATTGTTTGTATGATAAACATTCAAAGTGCTTAAACATGGTATGATTTTTAGTTTAGTAAGATAATAATATGACCACAATAGTATTTCCCTATTTTACACTAGAAATCTAATTAAATAATTAAACACACTAAAAGAAAATAAAAAGAACTTACTTAAGCTTAGAGACTTGCTTGAATATGTACACATGAACATCATCAGTGTAGTCTCAAACGTTGACATGCAATATAAATTGTCCTCAGTGTGGATTTATTTCGTTTGTCTCTTCGTTTTAGTGCAGTCAAAATCTCCTTTAGTTGCACCAAACTTTTAGACAGATCAGTCAATAATGAAATCTCTTCAAATGATAATCTACCAACAAATGAATAACCTTCCAAATGCCCTGCTGTTGTGCGATTATGCACTCCAATAACTACCGTCAATATCCAATCATCATGAGTTGCTAGCTTTTCAACTTTCAATTGAAACGGGCATCCACATATTTTCGTTTCATAATTACTTCTATCCTCATCCTTTATGTCTTTTTCGTGAATTTGACTTACATATTGTCCATTCCTTTCACAACCCAATGTAAGTCTAGGGCTCCTGTTATCTTTTCCACCTTGAACGGATCTTAAAGTCACAATAACAAAACCATTGACCTTCCCAACTTCTCGAGCCCATTGTATTAATTCTTCACTACTCTTGAATAACTACATACCAAAATTGTACATTATGAATAAACATACAAGAGTATAAGTAAATCATTTACGTAGTCAACATTACTTATTTGTGGTAAATTCAGTAGTACAATCCACCATATGTGTAGATGCTGAATTATTACCAGATTCATCTACCTGTTGCAAATGAATTCAACCATATATAAATAAATGGGCATTACATCAAGTTGAAAATAGTGCTAATTAAGAAGGGGATTTGTGTGTAGGTTTTGGAGACAACACATCAAGTTGGACGATTATCAGTGTCAGTTGCAACAAACATGCCTTACTTGAATTATTACCTAACCTTATGAAAACGAATTCCAGAAATTCTCATAGGAAAACGTGAAACAAATTGCACCCTAAACTAAAGCAAATTCAAATAAAAGGTCACAGAGCTATGCTTCAATTGTATGATGTCGACAATGTCGACAAATCAATATGACCCACATGAAATCATCTTTTACATCTTCGACGGTAACATAATCATCTACTTCTTCTTTAGAAACGTGATCTTCTAAGTTCATTCTTTTTGCTTTCTCTGAATGAAATGAGATAGGAATGATGAGTTAGGCTTTAAGGGAGACAAATCGTCTAAACATAGCATGAGAGCCCAAACTTTTCTTTTTGTGTTTTTTATAAAAAGAAAAAGAAAAAAAGAAAGTAATGCAAAAGCGGGTAACCAAAGTCCTTATTAGTCATTTTACAAATAGACAAATTAGTAATTAAAAATTTCATAAAAAGATGAATGGAAAGATAAGACATTGAGGTGGGAATAACAACTTCCTTCAGATATTTTCTCTTTTTGGTGATACCTTTCATTGACTCCTTCATCCCTTTGACTTTGCTACATAGCTTCTAGAGTTAGACTCCGTCGTCCCTTGACTTTGGCACATATTTACCATACCAGAAATAATATTAAACTTGTACACGGCTTCTTCGGATTCCCGGTGTACAAGAAATTCAAATATCATATTTTTGGTCGAAATTCAAATACAACAGAAAAATAAGAAGAAAGAAAAACATAGCAGAAAAAATATGGCTACTGTTTCGTATTTTATGCCTCATTTGGTAGCTCGAACTGTACTGTCTATTTCTGTCGGATAAGATAAATAATCACCAGATAGTACTGACTAAATTAGTCGGCCATTTGGTGCAGGATTAAACTAATGACCGTAGTATTTATACTGTGTTGGGTACTGAACCGGATAAGAAAAGGGAAGAAAAAAATAATTTGACAAATCTTTATTTATTTGTTGAATTTTTCTCATATTTATACCTATTGAAAATCACTCAAACTTGCAAATAACAAAGAAAAATAATAAATTCCATACATCAAATTCAAAATATTTTCCAATAACATAAAAATTGGTTCAAAACACAACCACGGTCATTAGGTTATATAGATTAATACAAACACATATCCAATTTCACAAAATATACAAATGCAAGTTGGTTTCAGTAAGAAACAGTTTATCTAGATAGCCAATATATATGCATGTTGCTGCTTTGCTTTCAGTAAGAAGCAACCAAGTACCCAAAATATATATATGTTGCAGCTTTTAACAAAAGATATGCATGCTGCTTTTAACAAAATATTTTTTTGTTGTTTTCCAATGTCAATTGCGGTTACTTTGTCCAAGTAACTTGAGGGGTTCTTCTCCAAAATTAGTGAGCACCTATCCGTGACTTCTTGGATCAGGAACTTGGTGAACCTTTCTGGCTTCAACACTTTAAAACTGCCCCACTACACGAGCATGAGGTATGGAGGCTTCTCCACGGGCAAGAGCATCCACATTCTCAAGCAGGTACTTTTCTGGAAGCCTGCCTACTACGTTGCCCTCTTCATTTCCGGCTTTATCTAGGAATGCAAAGTGTGGAATACCCTCAACACCAAACTCATCAAGCTCTTGTTCCCACTTTGTGTTGTCAACATTCAGCATAACAAAATTTACACGATCCCTGCGTACAAGAATCGGTGGATAATGAAGAATCTACTATTATTTAAAGAAGAAACTGTGGCACTCTCATATATTGAGATTCACAAGTATTTCAGATAAATAAATCACCAAAAATGGCACACACTATATTTATAGGAACCTTAACGGGAAAATCTATGGAAGTAGTGGAAGTTATGGTGAGGAGAAGGATAAATATTATGTGCCTACAAGAAACTAAGTGGGTTGGTAGTAAGGCAAAGGATCTAGAAAACTCAGGGTTTAAACTTTGGTATTCGGGTACAAATAGAACGAGAAACAGTGTTGGCATCATCGTGGACAAGACCTTGACACAAGATGTTGTAGATGTCAAGAGGGTAGGAGATAGAATCATGGCAATAAAGATTGTAATAGGACAAGAACTTATCAATGTGATTAGTGCGTACGCACCTCAAGTAGGGTTGGATACGAGTTCGAAGGAGAAATTTTGGGAAGACCTTGGAGACCTGGTGCAAGGAATTGCTCAGACGGAGAAGTTATTTATAGGAGGAGATTTAAATGGACACGTGGGCAGAGAGACAGGCAACTATGGAGGTTTTCATGGTGGCCATGGTTTTGGGGAGAGAAACGAGGATGGGGAAACTATCTTGGATTTTGCAATGGCATATGATCTCTTCTTAGCCAACACCTTCTTTAAGAAGAGAGAAGAACATGTGATTACCTACAAGAGTGGGTCGTCAAAAACACAAATAGATTTTCTTCTAATAAGGAAAGGGGATCGTATAACTTGTAAGGATTGCAAAGTTATACCAGGAGAGAGCGTGGCTAATCAACATCGCTTGTTGGTGATGGATGTACATATAAAAAGAGTGAGACAAAAGAACAAGACTTGGAAGTGCCCAAGGACTAGATGGTGGAATCTAAAAGAAGAAAAACAAGCCATTTTCAAAGAGAAAGTAATCACTCAGTGTGTGTGGGATAGAGATGAGGAAGCTAGCCAAATGTGGAATTCCATGGCTAGTTGTATCCGAAAAGTAGCAAAAGAGGTATTAGGAGAGTCCAAGGGCTTTGCCCCACACCAAAATGAATCTTGGTGGTGGAATGAGGAGGTACAAACAAAGGTGAAGGCTAAGAAGGAATGTTGTAAAGCCTTATACAAGGATAGAACTGATGAAAATGGTGAAAGGTATAGAAAAGCGAAGCAAGAGGCGAAGAAAGCTGTGAGAGAAGCTAAGTTAGCGGCTTACGACGATATGTATAAACGACTAGATACCAAAGAATGAGAGTTGGATATCTATAAACTAGCTAGAGCAAGGGAAAAGAAGACAAGGGACCTAAACCAAGTGAGGTGCATCAAGGATAAGGATGGAAAGGTTCTTGCTACAGAGAACGCGGTTAAAGACAGATGGAGAGGTTATTTTCATAATCTTTTCAATGAAGGACATGAAAGGAGTGCTTCTTTAGGGGAGTTAAGTAACTCAGAATAGTGTAGAAACTACTCTTTTTATCGTCGAATCCGGAAGGAAGAAGTGGTTGTAGCTTTGAAGAAGATGAAGCATAGAAAAGCAATAGGCCCAGACGATATACCAATCGAAGTGTGGAAAGTTTTGGGAGAGACAGGTATAACATGGCTCACTGACCTTTTCAATAGGATTTTGAAAACGAAGAAGATGCCAAATGAGTGGCGAACGAGCACTTTGGTGCCTATCTACAAGAATAAGGGCGACGTACAAAATTGCATGAACTATAGGGGTATTAAGCTAATGAGTCATACAATGAAGCTCTGGGAGAGAGTCATTGAGCATAGATTGAGGCAAGAGACACGGGTTTCGGACAACCAATTCGGGTTCATGCCAGGGCGCTTAACCATGGAGGCAATCTATCTCTTACGAAGATTGATGGAAAGATATAGAGATGGGAAAAAGGATTTACACATGGTCTTTATAGATTTGGAGAAAGCGTATGATAGGGTCCCAAGAGACATTCTTTGGAGGATTTTAGAGAAGAAAGGAGTACGAGTAGCATATATCCAAGCTATAAAGGATATGTATGAAGGAGCAAAGACTGCCGTAAGAACTCATGAAGGACAAACTGAAAGCTTTCCCATAACTGTAGGATTACATCAAGGCTCATCCTTAAGTCCTTACCTTTTTGCATTGGTAATGGATGAGTTAACAGGACATATTCAAGATGATATTCCTTGGTGTATGCTTTTCGCAGACGATATAGTGTTGATAGATGAAACTCAGGAAGGGGTAAATGCAAAGCTTAACCTTTGGAGAGAAGTGTTGGAATCTAAAGGTCTTCGCCTAAGCCGATCAAAGACAGAATATATGGAGTGCAAGTTCAGTGCAAATGGAGGCCAACACGAGTTAGGGGTGAGGATCGGAGATCAAGAAATACCAAAGAGCGACCGTTTTCGTTACCTAGGATCTATCTTGCAAAAGAACGGAGAATTAGATGGAGATCTCAACCATAGAATACAAGTTGGATGGATGAAGTGGAAGAGTGCATCCGGCGTGTTGTGTGACCGCCGTATGCCACTGAAGCTCAAGGGAAAATTTTATAGGACGGCAATAAGGTCGGCGATGCTATATGGCACAGAATGTTGGGCGGTGAAGCATCAACACGTACACAAAATGGGTGTAGCGGAGACGAGGATGCTTCGTTGGATGTGTGGGCACACGAGAAAGGATAAAATTAGGAATGAGGATATCCGGGGTAAAGTAGGAGTAGCCGAAATTGAAGGAAAGATGAGAGAAAATCGGTTACGGTGGTTTGGACATGTGCAAAGAAGGCCTACTGATGCTCCGATTAGAAGATGCGACTATGGGACAGAGGTTCAGGGCCGAAGGGGTAGAGGAAAACCTAGGAAAACTTTGGAAGAGACTCTAAGAAAAGACTTAGAGTACTTGGATCTAACGAAGGACATGACACAGGCCCGAGCACAATGACGTTCTAAGATTCATATAGCCGATCCCACTCAGTGACTTGGATTTTCCAAGTCTCCAACCGAGAAGTTTTCCTCACTCAGGAAATTAAGGGAACACTACCTCAACCTACATGCTCCACTCACAAAGCTTCAACAAAAGAAAATTCAAAGAACTTAGCGAAGAAGGCTTTGGTGTATTTAACACAATACGTTGAAATGAAGGAAAGCTTATTGATTGATATCCCCGATAAGCTACAAATATGTACATATACATCAGTCAAAATAAACAAACAAGAGGGAGTCTTCATAAAGGTTGCTTAGGAGAAGTCTCAGCAGTCGGTAGAGCCCCAGAAAGAGAAGGCACCGGAGGGGGATCATTCGGAGCCTCAGTACTGGACAGAACCCTAGAAGGAGGAGGCATCAGAGGTTGATCATTTGGAGCTTCGTTACGCAGTTCAACCCCAGAAGACGAAGGCAATAAATGCCTTTGAAACAAACCCACAAATCTATGATGATCAAGTAAAACCTGACCATCAGATTCCTTCATCTGGTCAAGCTTCCTCTTCATGTTTGTAGCATAGTCATGTGCGAGCCGGTGCAACTGTTTATTCTCATGCTTAAGCCCTCTAATCTCCTGTTTGAGACTCATCACTTCAGCCGCCAATGATTCAACTTGGCGGGTTCGAGCAAATAGGCGTTGGGCCATATTAGACACAGAACCTGCACACTGAACACTGAGAGCCAGAGAATCCTCAACAGCTAACTCATCAGACCGTTTGGAAAGTAGTCTGTTATCTTTGGGAGTGAGAAGGTTCCTGGCCACCACCGCAGCGGTCATATCATTCTTCATCACGGAATCCCCAACGGTAAGAGGACCAGTAGGGGAGATTAAGGATGGGCGCCATATGTTGTCTGGAGAAGGCGGGGCTGCCTCTTCAACAAGGTTCAAGTCAAAACGACGGTCGGAGGGGCCAGACATTTTCAAAGGTGTTGAAGAGAGAAGAGGTCGGACAAATCAAGATCTTAGAAGTGCAAGAATAGAGTTTCTACTGGTGGAGATTCAAGTGTGCTTTGGAACTTAATGTCAGCCCCTATAAAAATCTGCACTCGACGGAGCTTCAGAAATCGAAGAGGCGTCTGCTCAGAAATCGAAGAGGCGTTTGCTTTCTCAAAAGCAAGGCTGCTCAGATACCACGAGGGTCGATCTCAGAAATTGAAGAGGCATTTGCTTTCTCAAAAGCTGGGCTGCGCAAAGACCACGAAGGCCGATCTCAGAAATCGAAGAGGCGCTTGCTTTCGCAAAAACTGGGCTGCTCAGAGACCACGAGGGCCGATCTCAGAAATCGAAGAGGCACATACTTTTCCAGCCTTGTCAGCACCTGTCACACGCACATTCAGCTTTGCGGAAATTATGGGCATTCGGTCGAAGACTTCTGGTGAAGTAGAAAGCACATGAGTCTTACTGTTCAATCACCCACTTCCCACACGCAACAGTAGCTCATGGGTACCACAGATAACTTTGCCAAAGTTCTCTGCCAAAGTTGAACACGTGAAACTTGCAGCTCCCACTACATTGCTCTAACCAAGAAGGGTAAAAGAATAGCAAAGAAACAACACTAACAAAGTTTAGACACAAATTTTGAAGGTCTAGCTACCATATTATTACCCACAAGGGTAAAGGTACAGTACCACTGCTGGATAATTGGAAAGTCCCTGTGTGTCAACCTCTGTGCTTCGTGGCAAGGTAGACTAGCAAACATGCCCAACCTTTACTCACATTCGGGAAAACACTCCCAACAAGATTGCTTGCTCTAAAATCGAAGAGGCACCGTCCTCCGAATCTCGAGAGCCAGACTCCCAACATGACCACTTTCTCAAAAATCGAAGAGAGGGTAAAGGAACAGTACCATTGCTGGATAATTGGAAAGTCCCTGTGTGTCAATCTCTGTGCTTCGTGGCAAGGTATACTAGCAAACATGCCCAACCTTTACTCACATTCGAGAAAACATTCCCAACAATATTGGTTGCTCCAAAATTGAAGAGGCACCGCCCTCCGAATCTCGAGAGCCAGACTCCCAACATGACTACTTTCTCAAAAATCGAAGAGACACCGCTCTTCGAATCTCGAGAGCCAGACCCCCAGCATGATTGCTTTCTCAAAAATCGAAGAGGCATCGTTCTCCGAATCTCGAGAGCCAGATCCTCGATAGGATTGCTTGTTCGAAAACCGAAGAGGCAACACTTTCCCAACTTCAAAAGCCGGATCTCCTTGGATAAAGCTGTCTGTAATCTTCACACGCAACATCAGCTTTCCAGATACCACATACCACTTTTTCAAAGTGCTCTGACAGCGTTAAAACATGTGAAGCTGGCAGCTCTCACTACCGTGCTATAACCAAGTAGGGTAAAGGAATAGCATTACTACTTGTTGTTAAGGAGACTCCTATATATGTCGACCTCCATCCCCAACGGACATGCAGACCTGCAAAAATGCTTAACCCTTCCTCATATCTGAGAAGGCACTCCCAACGAAGCCTTTCGAAATATTCAGCTTTCTTTCCCCCCGATAATACCTCTGCAAACAAGCTATACTAGAGCAAGAATATCTCATATCATCAGGGTTAAAAGCAAGAGTATCCCATATCATGCTTTTTCCCTGTCTTTTCCTTTGGCCTTGTTCTTACCTGCAATACAAGGAGAAAGAGAGCAATCAGTCAGTACTTGGAATCAGGCTTCCAGCAAGGAACTGACTGCCTGGAACCCCTTACCTGATTACTTACCTGACATTGCTCTCGAGTACTCATCTTCAACATCTTATGCCTCCATGGAAGATATCGCATCTGCCTGAGGAACAGATAGGGCAAGGGAGAAGGATACAAGGAAGCATGTGGAGACAAGCGTAACAGCACACGTGCCGATACATCCATTACTCTGTCAAAGCAAAAGTATCCCATATCAGCAGGGTCGAACGTACTCTAGATTTGATGGACTTGTTTTGACCCTCAAATTCTTCTGTCGGCCTTATACTCTGGAGGAAACCAGAAAACCCTCCATCTCAGTTCAAGAATAAGTCTGTGGAAAGTTACTTCTTCAAAAGCAAAAGTATCCCATATCATCTCTTCTCATTTTCTTCTCTTTATCCTTCATGCTGCCTGCAAGATAGGGAGACTGTGAACAATCAGCCGGAGCTATGATTGCTTACCTTGTCTGTCACCTCTTTCAGCAGATCCCCTAGCTCGGCGACTTGGGGGACTCCTACTACATGGTTTGTATCGCGCTTGACCAAGCCTGAAACTACAAGTAAGCTTCAAGTGAAATTGATACATTACCTTGTGCATCTCCACCAGTTAAAGATACCACCCCTGGATGGAGGAAGAGTACTTCCAGAGAAGATGCCCCATCTACCTATGAGACAGATAAGGCACGTTAAGACGATACCACACTCCGATACTTAGAAGTTTCGTGGTTACGAGATCATTCTCCCACAATATTTCCTAATATCATTTGTACTAAATCATTTACTTGTACTCACTAAAGGAGAGCTTGAACCTATGTACTTGTGTAAACCCTTCACAATTAATAAGAACTCCTCTATTCCGTGGACGTAGCCAATCTGGGTGAACCACGTACATCTTGTGTTTGCTTTCCTATCTCTATCCATTTATATACTTATCCATACTAATGACTGGAGCAATCTAGTGAAGATCACAAAAAGCGACAGTTTTCGCTACCTAAGATCTATCGTGCAAGAGAACGGAGAATTAGATGGAGATCTCAACCATAGAATACAAGCTGGATGGATGAAGTGTAAGAGTGCATCCGGCATGTTGTGTGACTGTCATAGGTCACTGAAGCTCAAGGGAAAATTTTATAGGACGACAATAAGGCCAGCGATGTTGTATGGCACAGAATGTTGGGCGGTGAAGCATCAACACGTACACAAAATAGGTGTGGCGGAGATGAGGATGCTTCGTGTGATGTGTGGGCACACGAGAAAGGATAAGATTGGGAATGAGGATATCTGAGGTAAAGTAGGAGTAGCTGAAATTGAAGGAAAGATGAGAGAAAATCGGTTACGGTGATTTGGACATGTGCAAAGAAGGCCTACTGACGCTCCGGTTCGAAGATGTGACTACTGGATAGAGGTTCAGGGCCGAAGGGGTAGAGGAAGACCTAGGAAAACTTTGGAAGAGACTCTAAGAAAAGACTTAGAGTACTTGGATCTAACGGAGGACATGACACAAAACCGAGCGCAATGGCATTCTAGGATTCATATAACCGACCCCACTTAGTGGGAAAAGGCTTTGTTGTTGTTGTTGTATAAAGAGATTCAATTATAAGCAATAACAAGTTATAACTTGAAGATCATACTTGTACTGATGCTCAACTTTATCGACATCTGAAGCTAATTCCTTGCATAATTCACACCAATCAGCATAGAACTCGACAACAATAGGCTTCCCATTCGAAAGAGCCTAATCAACCATAAATAACAGAAGATCGTAAGAAAATAACAGCAAAAATTTCACATTGAAGATTATGTCTAGATTCATTGACACACATATACATGCTGGAAAACACAAATTAGCTAACTGAATACACGGGGATTAACAAACCAAGATGTGTCTATATGTGATTCATAAACTTCAGAAAATAAAAGGCAACAAGTATGTGCCTTGCTTTTCTGAAAAAGCACAAGAGTGGCTGATGTTCAAATTACTACATTGTCCAAGTTCCAGGACGTATATGATCCGTTGCGGAATAATGTTTGAACCTCACCATGGTGTAAAGTTACACACAAAATGAGCCACAAATTTAATATTTTTCAAACTAAAAAAAACAATGTGCATTTTTTTTGTTCTTTTTCTTGAAAACTTTGGTGAAATGATAACTAGGCAACTCAGGCGGACAGAAGAAAACTTAACCACACCAGGAGCAACAGAAGAAAGCCTAAAAGTCAGGAGCAACAGAAGAAAACCACACCAGCTGATTAAAACTACACCAGCAGCAAGAAAAAAACAGTAGCAGGAAGGATAAGAACAAGCAGAGAAACACAGTCAAACGAGCCAGGATAACATCTTGGCTAGACAAAACCAGAACAATTCTATTCAACACCCAATCAACAGAGAAATACTTCAACACCCAATCAACAATTCTATTCAGCAAACCACAACTGCTAAACGAAACCAAAACAAAGCAATACTTCAACACCCAATCAACAGAATGCCAGACCAAAAGGAAATCATAACAAAGCAATACTTCAACACCCAATCAACAGAATGCCAGACCCAAAGGAAATCATAACAAAGCAATACTTCAACACCCAATCAAATAATGCATGCAAATAAAAATAGCCCAAATATCATTAAATTTACTCCGATTTTTATCTACCTGGAAAACCCTAGTCCGAAATTACACACACACACACATACACACACACACACACACACACACACACACACATATATATCCAGATAAAAAGTAAAATTCACATAAAAATTGAAAAATGGATGAAAGCTGAGAGGGAGTGATGCAAAAACTGAGAAGAATAGGAATTTATTGGGATCTAATTTTCGGGGCATGCACGTTGATGGAGAGAGAAAGAGCACAAGAGCGAAGAGAAATTGGCTTACCCAGTTGTCCGTATGGTTGCGCTGCGGCTGCGAGAGAGCCGAGTGAAATGGGAGCTACGCCAGAGACAAAGTTTTGTTTAGGTAAGTGTAAGTGAACCTCCACACTCCCACTCTACCCAATCATTAAAGTTCAACACCAACAACAAACCCAAATTCAACCCCAATAGCAAACCCTAAAATTCGAAAATTCTAATTAAAACACAAAATTACATAATCAATTGCATAATTAGAGAGAAAACGATAACTAGATTCAATCAATTGAAAGAAAATTGCAAGAAAAATAGGAGAAGGGGTAAAAGCAGAGGGAGGGGCGGAACCTGGGAAGAACAAGAAAAATGAAAAGACGAACTGGGATTCAAATGAAGAAGAAGAATTCGAGATGAAGAACCTGGGATTCAGACGAGAGAGCAAAAGTGCGTTTGGAGAGGAAGAGAGAGCGTTTAGAGACCCAGAATGGGTCTGGAGAGGAAGGAGAGAGCTTCAGCCCGACTAAATTGGACCGTGGTTTTGGACGGTATAAGCAAGTGGATAAATGTTGGGCCCAGATTATTTAATCCGGTAACTATTTAATTCAAAAGGACATCAAAAATCGTACTCTGTATTATTAATATTATCTGGTGCCTTATTTAGTGTGCCAAACAGGGCTTTAGAATATTTCAAAGGGCCTACATTTCAAGATTTGGAAGTTGGAACAAATTATATATTAAAACGAAACAAGAAACCTGACTCTTATTCCTTTTACTAGTTCCCCATTTCATTTGATGCTCCAGTCTCTTTGCTGAGCCTTTTCCTCCCCACATCCATCATGCATTTCTTTATGCTCCAATTGTTGTTTCCATTTCTTTTGATCTCTTCCTTTCTTTCGATCAACGTCGAGTTAAGTCTATGCTAGAATGATCAACAATTCACAAACTGCAGCAGCGATATCAATTGTGGTGGCGTCGGAGGCATATACTATCCCTTTTGGGGGGTAAACCGAGCTAGTTACTGTGGTCAACCCGAATATGAGGTCCAATGCCTAGACAACGTCCCTGTGTTCAACATGACGGGTGCGAGCTATAGAATTCTGCAAATGAACACTACAACAAACTCTCGGACAGTTAAGGTTGCTAGGCACGATTATTGGGATACTATTTGTCCTTGGACTTTTGTCAACACCACCCTCAATTTCTCCTTGTTTGATTATGTTTCTGGTTATACAAACATGACGTTTTGCTACCAATGCCCTACCGCCATAACGCTTCCTAGTACGCAGTCTCGCAACATAAGCAATACAGTGAGCTTTGTTTACTATTTGACACGTCCGGTGACAGTTGGTCAGGTATTTTCTGTGAGCTGTACACATGAGGTTATTGTTCCCGTTTATACATAAGTTGCTCTTGCTACAGAGGCCGCCACTGAGCCCAGTCAAACAATTGTCACCGATGCGATGGAAGGGGGTTTCTCACTGCAATTGGAGATTGACAACGATGAATGCAACAAATGTCTGGACTCAGGCGGACGGTGTGGGCTTAACACTACTAGTAATTCTGGATTCAGTTGCTTTTGCGCAGATCGAGCCTATGCATCCATATGTAATGGAACTAGTAATTCAAGTCGAAGCGGAGGTACGTCTGTCCCTTGTCATTCACTTATAAATTACGTATTTGAAATTCCTAGCTTGCTCTTTGTTTTAGATGATTAGTCGTAAAATGTGAGCTATCTGGTCCCATGCTAAAATTAGGAAGCAGAGGGAAGGAATCTAAACCGAGATCCCCTCTAGCAACTCTGCCCCTGCTTCTCCCTTCTTATCTACCATTTACGAACATAAATCCTGCAAAAATTGAAACAAAAAAGGCAAAAAATTCTACAGTCTTTCCATTTTCATAACCAGATCCAAACACAAAATTCCAAACTAAAAAGAAAAATGATAATTTGTGTTGGGATTGTGCCTCATCGGTGACGTGTTTGATTTGTTGGATGACTTTCAACATAGGACGATACTCTGCGGCGTGCATTCTTTGGGAATGGCGGGCAGAGTCATATCTCTTGGAAATTGCTCGAAACATTCGAAGTGCGTGCTAAAGAAACGATTAAGTGCTATTGGTGACAACTGTTAGTAGGTGGTAGTTGGTGGGAGCAAATCAATGTTCTCGGACTCATTTCCACTGAGGATATTCGTGTGAATCTTTAGAATGAATTTTCGGTGATTATTCTATCGATAACCTTCTTGCTTATTCCAACGATGAAGTCAAGTTCACTAACGTCTGACTGTCAGCTTTACACCATATTCTTCAAGTGTTGACTTCGTTTACATTAATTGTTTTTCTTAGGAAACTCCTCGGTAGCAGACGATATTCTCATCGGTTTCCCAAAATGGAGTTGTGATTTTTCTTGTTGTTGTAGTTGGACTGGGATGATGAAGATCCAGTCTTGTTTGGATAAACAAACTCCTTGAACTTCACCTGGGTTTGGTACTTGGTGGTAAACCCTAGCTTCTAGTTCTCGTACTTGTTGGTATAGGTGAACTTAGTCTCTTGCTTGTAGCCTAGCTGACCAGTGCTCTTATCCACAAACTGTTCAACCTTGTAAGTTTTCAGTGTAATAGCTTGAGACTCCATCATATTCATCATTGTATGAAGATCGAGCTTTGCTCTAAACTTCTCTGGACTCATTGAGCCTTGGTTTGCTCAAGAGCATCACTTTAAGATAGCCAACCGTGTCACTGCATGCATACGCAGGCTGCTTTGTATCTTTCTTCTTCGTCATTCTATTGATTCAGAGGTTCTATGTTTAATTTTTGAACTTTGAAACAGCTCGTACAAAGTATTGTGAATTGCGAAATGTCTTTGACCTCGTCAAATCTTATTAACAGTTTTTAACTATACTTGAGCTTAGACCTATTTTCTTTTGGCTAAGAAACTAGTCAACCTTACGATGATGTTTAACCAAATAATCAGAAACAGTGACTTTTATTTCTGCATCTTTACCTTCATTCGCTTATTTGTTTCTCAATGTAAACTGGATCATGCTGGAACAATACACCGAGGATGAACAAATTGTAATGAACTTGTTTTAACCCTCAAATTCTTGAGTGTTCTTTCAGCCTTCTCGACATGGTTTCTCGCTTAATCAGTGAGAAATTCACGATTGATCGTTTCGGCGAAAGTGTGCAGCCCAGTTCGTGTCGATTCGAACAGAAACGATAGGAGCATAACCTTTTCACAAACTTACCAGACTTACTAGAAAGAGTTCCTCGTGGGTGTGAAGTTTGAGTCGTCTTTTGGTAAGAGATTGGTCAAGATTGTGGTGCAGATGATTAGCAGATTGCATCACTATCTTCACGCTGAATTGAATGGTCACCACTCAATATCTTACTACAATTCATAACCATCATATCGTACTCTGGTAGACATTTTCGATGATGTGATGTGTTCGCCTCAACGCAGCTTTCCACTACTTCGCACCAAGATCCTTCGATTCGCGAACAAGTGGGCGTGAGGTTTAATAAGAGTTGGTTGAAGGTTTTAGTACAGAAGGTCAGCGGATTGTATCACCATCTTACTATAATTCATAGGCATCACAACGGTTCTTTTCCAACGTTATGTGTTTGTCTCAAAGCATCTTTTCACTGCTTCACTTCCGAACCTTATTGTTGTGAGTAGGCGGATGTCGAAACACTTCTAGCATATCTATTTGGTGCATTCTGGGATGGCACTATAGCATGGTTGAGGCGATAATTGGATAATCTTTACACTTCTCTCGAAAAATGTGTGCTCTCTTTGGTTGTTAGGATGATCATTTGCGAGTCCTTTCCACTAACTTTGACCTTGGTTGACTAGAAATCTGCAAATTAGCAAAAATGGGGAGGTGGATTGAGCACTACAACAGCTCCCAAGAGATACTGCTTGTTGGGAAAGTGACTCGTTGTTTTTTTGCTTGCTTGGCTCGAGCTTTTGGGTATACTACTAACATGGTAGCCACTTCTCTTGAATCTCAAGGTACAGTTTTCAAATGGGTTCTTTATTGGTGAAACTTTGGAGTAGTTGGTCACATTTGGAAGAACTAAGGAGAATATGATGTTTGGTACTTGATAGAGTTTTACGACAACAGTTTCTGTTTTAATCGGTTTGGTGTATGGCACTTTCTAAGACATGGTACGAGAGTTTCCTACGGGCAACATTGATTGACAAAGGAGTATTGTGGACTGATATTTGGAGGATCGAATTTATGACGTGTGGAATTATGCATCCTTAGGAAATTACTACTTGCTTATCGAGACAACAAATGTGTGGTCGATATTGCGGGCTGCAGACTGTGATATCGATAGCTTATTTGTTGGGTTCGTTAAGCAAGTGGGCAGGAAGACCTATCTTCAGCAGTGGTTACAGATTTATTATTGTTGGGGCTTGGCCCAAAGACACATCTATTCTCAGAACGTGACGTTTCGAATTCTTGGGCAAGACCTACTTTCATTTCCAAATTTTGGATTTTTAGTATAAATATTTTAACTTCCTTTACTAGTTATTTATTTTGACGTTACAAATGTTTTGGGGGAAGTATTTCCGTTTTCAGTTTTAAGTTTTGTACGAGTTTTCGACCTATATGTTTTTACCTATCTATTTTGATGTTATCGTATTTTACGTCCTTACTTTTGGCCTTAAGCTATTTTGTGTTTTCGACTTTATATTTCATTAAAGTATGTTTCTACTTTTCCATTGATGGGAAAAAAAGTAAGAGCTTGGAGGCATGATAGAGGATTTGGCAAACCGCTCGCAACGGTGTGGCGTATTCTCGTTGATGCACCCACTCTGACTTGATTTCTCTTTATACATAAATTCTTCTTCCTATTTTCGAGTTTTACAGTGTAGCCAGTTATTTCCAATTTCGGGGACGAAATTTCTTTAAGGGGGGTAGATTGTAAAACCCCACCCCCAATTATACATGTGTGGCTTATTGGTTCTCAGGGAGTTTACAACCGAGAGAAAAAGAAAAAAAAATTCAAATGAATTGATTGAAATTTATTTGTGAGCGAGGATTTATATTATAGGCTTATATGAAAGAAAGCTCATTTGACTCTTGAGTACCCCAAGGTGTTTGTGAAAGAGTCATGTAACCAATCCCAGTATTTGGGCTGTGTTGAGTTTGTTTCCATATAGGAGCTGTTGGTAATTACTCCAACTCTTAAGGTACACTACCATTCATTTGTAAATTTGTGTATAATTGTATAATTTCTTTTAAATTTTATGACCTCCAAAAAGAAGCTTACTTCTTTTCTGACCTAAAAAGAAATTTACTTGCTTTCAAGGTTGTGTTGTGTTGAATTCATATTAATGTCTTGCAGGCTGGCTGTTGAGGCTAACCTTCCTTCGGTGCAGCTAACTGCGCTAGAAAATATGCACTATAGTCACATGATAAGATTTGACAATGTCGTATAGGCCAGGTAATTTGTGCGAGCCCCTTACCCAAATAGGGTGAAGTGGAGTTCTTGATATGGAAAATAATTATCGAGTGGTTTATGTATTAGATTTTTTGTTGCATCATTATTTGGATGGAGTTTTCTTTAAGTTTTTTCTTTTTAAAGGTAGATAACTCTTTGTAGGAGATTGCAGCTTCGTATTGAAGAATTGAAGAAATCAGATCATAACGATCTTGAAAAAGAGAATGTGTCAGAGGATCGCTGCTCTGAATCTGATACAGAAGGGAGTGGTCATCTGTCTGATCGTACGTATAATGCATGCTGTTCTTCAGAGATTAGAAAATCTAGTTCCAGCAGATCAGTCTTTATCCAATGTGGAAAAGTTAAACGATGATGAACCTTTAATTTCTCTCAAATGTTCCACCAAAGCTTCAGTCAAGGTGAAATCCACTCCTTTAGGAAAACAAAATATCACCTTCCAGACTAATGTTTCATCAAAAATTTGTCTAAGACAAATACCAATGAGCAGACAGTCATTGGGCATAAACGCATTCGTGTAGTCCTTTCTGATGATGAAGATGAAATGCAAGATGAGGTACTGCTCAAAAAGTTTTATCCTTAAAGAGTTTGGCACCATTGTGTTTTACTGCTCTCTCTCTCTCTCTCTCTCTCTCTCTCTCTCTCTCTCTCTCTCATGTTAAAATCTGTTTTCTTCAAAACTTCTTGTGATTGTACTGCATTTTCAGGGCTGCTTCCAATAATAAAGAATATAAAATGGGGTTAGAGTTATAGAATCCCTGGAAACATTTGAAACGCTTAAGCAGCATATGGGAAAAGCCTTGGTCGAAGCTCTCATTGATGGTATGTACTCCAACAGTTTGAAGCTCATTTCATATGCTCTAATCTTCATTTAAATGACATGTCTATTTGAACTTTTCTTTTATTTTACTATGTACTATGTTCTATTTACTGAAATAAGGTTTGATTGTTGTTATTGTTGTTGTACTATGTCCTATTATGTTTTGTTGGAAATGTGACTCAAGATTTAACTGATTGAAGACACTATTCAACAACAACAACAACTAAGTTTTTTCTCACTAAGTTGTGTCGGCTAAATGAATCATAAAGCGTCATTATCACCCAATTACATCATATATGGCTGGCCACTCTCCACCCATAGGGCTAGCCACCCTCCTATAAATACTCATTTTCATCCCACTAGAATGCTAAGCCATTTGTTACCAACAAACTCCTAAACACAATCTTTTTAGAATTCTAACTTTGTCATAGGAGATTTTTTGGCGATAGTCTCCTCATTCATTGTGAGATCGTGAGGTTTTTTTACCTTAGTCTTAAGTGTTATTATTTTGCATTTTCGTCAAAGAAAAAGATGACGAAAATTTACATCCACACTACCTGTACTAGAGAAATAATACAAATATATAATAAATATAGCATTACTCCTTGCGATTAAGAAAATTTGTTATCCCTCCGTAAAATGTTGTCCAAAAAGTGGCTCTCCATGTAATTTTACTGTTTTATACTGGCATTTTCTTTACATCTGTGCAATGATAAATAAAATTAAAATATTTTCTCCTTTTGGTGGTACCTTTCATTGACTCCATCATCCCTTGACTAGTTACATAGCTTCTGGAGTTTGACTCCGTCCTCACTTGACTTTGGCACATATTTTCCATACCAGAAATAATATTAAACTTGTACGTGGCTTCTTCGGATTGGCCGGTGTACAAGAAATTCAAGTATCATTTTTTTAGCCCTTTCACAAAAAACTGTCTTCAACCGATGGTCAAATGATCATAGGACCAAACATAATTTATTATTTAAAAACTACAACTTAAATTCAAATCCAACGGCTAAGTGACGTCAGCTAGCCGTTGGTAGCTGACATGTTATTTAATGTTGTATAATTTTTATATTGGTTAATGTTATTTAATGTTGTTTCAGTTTAATGTTGTTTCATGTTACTTAATTTAATTTAATGTTGTATAATGGCTTAGGAAGTTATAGGAAAAAAAATAGAATTTAAAAAAAATATGAAACAAATTTTGTGAAATAGAAGTTATAGGAAAAAAAAATAGAATTTAAAAAAAATATGAAACAAATTTTGTGAAATAGAAGTTATAGGAAAAAAATGAAATTTAAAAAAAATATGAAACAAATTTTGTGAAATAGAAGTTATAGGAAAAAATGGAATTTAAAAAAAAAATATGAAACCAATTTTGTCAAATAGAAGTTATAGGAAAAAAAATATGAAACAAATTTTGTGAAATAGAAGTTATAGGAAAAAAATGGAATTTAAAAAAAATATGAAACAAATTTTGTGAAATAGAAGTTATAGGAAAAATATGGAATTTAAAAAAAATATGAAATAAATTTTGTGAAATAGAAGGTATAGGAAAAAATAGAAGTTATATGAAAATTTTTGTAAATAAATAATAATAATAATAATGTAAAAAAAAAACAAATTAAATGCAATGGATAGTAGCCGTTTCATTTGATTTTTTTTTTTAAATCTTGTCGGTTATAACCGACAGGAATACATGTCATTATTTAGTATATTAAATAATAGCATACATTCCTGTCGATTATAACCGACAGGAATAACAAAACTATAAAAAAAAAATAGTCAGCCCGGGGTTGGCTGGCTGGCCGAAAGTAGCCAGCCCTTTGACCCTTTGAAATTCTGTGGAGCCCTCCCAAATTCTCGAGCCCTCTGACTTAGCCCTCGATTGAAGACGGTTTTAGTACTATTTTCGGCCATCTGGCCCTCTGGACCCTTCGGTTGGAGATGGCCTAAGGACTGGTTTGGTATTGCTGTGTTTTGAAAATAAAAAAAAACTTTTATTCAAATCCCTCTCATCACTCTTCATCAATCTTTTATTGATTTTATTCAAAAAGTGACTCTCAAAACTTCCTATTTAATTAGGAATAATTTCCATGGTAATTACAAGATATTATTTCACATAATATATTGCAATTATCATCCAATTACATCATATATGGCCGGCCACTCTCCACCAATAGGGCTAGCCACCCTCCTATAAATACTCATTCTCATCCCACTAGAATGCTAAGGCATTTGCTACCAACAAACTCCTAAACACATTCCTTTTAGAATTCTAATTTTGTCATCAGAGATTTTTTAGCCAAAGCCCCTTCATTTATCATAAGCGTGTGAGGCTTTTGACCTTAATCTTAGGTATTATTATTTTGCATTTTTGTCAAAGAAAAAGATAACGAAAATTTGCATCCACACTACCTATACTAGAGAAATAATACAAATATATAGTAAATGACACACCCTAACCCAAAGACTAGGACGTGCTGGCCGTCACGTGAGCGTGACGTAACCATAAACGCAAGCGGAAACGATTAATTAATAAAATACGAGTCAACAAAAACCACTAATTATACAGTTATTAACAACCTAGCATTCTATGTGCATAAGAGTGTACTAAACACACATAAACAGAGCATAAGCATCTAGGTGCAGTCAAGTAGGAACATAGCTATTTTACAACACCCTCGGGTGAGTCCTACATTTATTTATTCTGTCAGAAACACCGAAGTAGTCCTCGTAGGCCACCAACGCCTCAACTATCAACTAGAACCTGGAGGGGCGAAAAACAGAAAACGTGAGTGGGCGAAAATAAAGCTTTTCCAAATCATTTCATAAATCCACATTTATAACCCCTTTTTGAAAACCTGTATACTTTCCCAGAAAAATAGTATATATCATACATATATCTCAACCATCTCGATCATCAATCTTATAACAGATTCAATAAGAATGTACCATGCCAATTTCAACAGTTTAGTATGAATGCATTGACATAATATAAATCAGGTAAAAGAAATACTCAATCGGAGGCCCTCTAATAGCCCTGAACGATTGAACCTAGAGCTCAACATCTATCAATCTCACTCTGCCGGAGTCACCTCTGTGACCTGTCCGACCTTCTGCACATAAGTCGGAACCACCTAATGTAGTCTGAACGACTCATGGTAATATTCGCTCTAGTGCTTATCTCATCAATCATCTGTATACATAATCTAAGGTCACCCACCAGTCGAAATCTCACTAACACTCTACGACTGGCCCGTCGCACCCACTCCGCGTGGACTGTGCGACCAGCATCTACTTGGATCCAAGGCGAGCATGCGATGCGGTGAATACTATAAGCACTAAACCATGGTGCAGGATATGAGCTCAATATATGTCATCATCATCATAACATTAAGTAAATACTTACCTGTGCGTCCACAGCACCATCATACATATATGCATCATACGACAATTCATAATATTCATAACATTCTATGCATGGCAATCACATCATATTTCATTTCATTTCAATATACTTTTCATTTAAATTTGATTTCTGGGGAAATCGAGTATATAGGTATATATATAGAAAGCAATGCCTACTCACTGATATGTCGCCGGGTCGTAACCCCCTTGACGCCCCTGGATGTGCTCGTCCTCGTTATAAGTTCCACCTAGAAGTGAAATAACTAAAAAACGTCATTTTAACGCACAATTAACGCACCTAAACCAAACTAGGTAATTAATTCTTCATACGATACTCAAATTGGGTATATGAATATACCACAGTGACCTACACAACCTCAGGATCATCCCCATATTTTTAAAATAATTTTTGGAGGTCTCACGCGCCCCCACGCGCCTGACGTGGCACGGACCTACGCGCCCCCCACGCGCAGCCACGTGCCGTGCACACTGACGGCACAGTGAACGGCGTTAGGAATATTCTCGGAATATTCCGTTAAAAACTAACGGTTTCCGTTAACGGCGTTAGGAATATTCCGTTAGAACTAACGGAATATTCCGTCTTCTTCTCCGACGGACCCTCGCTGGACTCCGGTCACCGGAAAACCGGGAAAATTTTCCATTTGACTAATCTCACTCATTTTTGGTCCATTTTTCTCGAATTTTATACCAAAATGAAGCATTTAACATGTACAATCACGTTGGAAGGTTTTTAAACACTAAAAACAACAAGATCATACCTTCCAAAATTTCGAGAAATCGGCCAAACGTCGAACTCTTCAACCCGACGTCCAAAACTTCCAAATGTTACACTCCGAGCATCCTTAGAACTTCCTAAGACTCGTTATAACCTCAGTTTAGCCTAAAACACAACCATTTTAAAGATCATGAACAGTGTCAATTCACGGGGTCTTTAGAAACTTGGGTTTTTGAAATGGAACTCACCTGAAATTTGTATCCCCGTGCTCGTGAAGTTCTCAGGATCACGATGGTGATCTTAGATTGGACGTTGGTGTAAGATTGTGGTGGTTCTTGGTGTTTGCCGTGAGTTCGAGAGTAAGAGAGAGATAGAGAGTTCCTGAGATGAAGAAAGAGAGAGAGAGTGTTACTGAGAGGAAGAGACGGGGTCTGAGGGTTTGAAGGAAAAGAGAGGGAGACAATCTACGGGTTTTGGGGAAGGATTTCAGGAGGTGGGGCTCCCACGTGATAAATTCCAAATCCAATATTAAAACTTTAGTATATAATTGTAACCCTAAGTCTAAGTTTATGTTTCTGACACTATATAATATTCCAATTAACAATAGATTAGGGGATTTAGGTAAAAACCAATAGATAAGTGACGCACCTTAATCCCGTTTAAGGGTATTTCTGTAATTTCACGTCATCGGAATTTATAATTCCGGGACGGGCTGTGACAGTAAATATAGCATTACTCCCTGTTATTAAGAAAATGAGTAGGATTCTCTCTCTTCTTTTTTTCTCTCCCCTTCCCTCCCCTCCTATTTGAATAATCACGGTTAAGTTACGTTAACATTTTATATTAATTTTTTATAACAAAAAAAAAAGATAAAATAAAAGAATGTGAGATGAGAGAATGGAAGATGATGGAAAGAAGAGGGAATCCTAGTCCTTAATAAAATTTGTTATCCCTCCGTAAAATGCTGTCCAAAAAGTGGCTCTCCATGTAATTTTACTCTTTTATACTGGCATTTTCTTTACATCTGTGCAATGATAAAAAAATATTTTCTTCTTTTGGTGGTACCTTTCATTGACTCGACCATTCCTTGACGAGTTGACTTTTCTACAAAGCTTCTGGAGTTTGACACCGTCCACCCTTGACATTGGTACATATTTTCCATACCAGAAATAATATTAAACTTGTACGTGGCTTCTTCAGATTGACCGGTGTACAAGAAATTGTCGAAATTCAAATATGTATGACGGAAAAATGAGAAAAGAAATATAGCACAAAAAAGAGAGGCTACTGTTTCGGCTACTGTTTCGTATCTTTGAAATTTGAATATTTCAAAGCGCCTACATTTCAAGATTTGGAAGTTGGAACAAATTATATATTAAAACGAAACAAGAGACCTGACTCTTATTCCTTTTACTAATTCCCCATTCCATCTGATGCTCCAATCTCTTTGCTGAGATTTTTCCTCCAAAATCCATCATGCATTTCTTTCTGCTCCAATCGTTGTTTCCATTTCTTTTGATCGCTTCCTTTCTTTCGATCAACTTCGAGTTAAGTCTATGCCAGAATGATCAACAAATCACAATCTGCAGCAGCGATATCAATTGTGGTGGCGTCAGAGGCATATCCTATCCCTTTTGGGGGATAAACCGAGCTAGTTACTGTGGTAAACCCGGATTTGAGGTCCAATGCCTAGACAACGTCCCTGTGTTCAACATGACGGGTGCGAACTATAGAATTCTGCAAATGAACACTACAACAAATTCTCGGACAGTTAAGGTTGCTAGGCACGATTATTGGGGTACTATTTGTTCTCAGACTTTTGTCAACACCACCCTCAACTTCTCTCTGTTTGATTATGTTTCTGGTTATACAAACATGACGTTTTACTACCAATGCTCTAATAACACCATAGGGCTTCCTAGTCCGGGGTCCTGTCCCATAGGCATAAACAAGGACGACAAGGTCCAATACGGGGACCAATACGGGGTCCAAAGTCCCCTTTTCTATTCGACAAGGTCGACAGTTGGTCAGCCATCTTCTGGGAACTGTACACATGAGGTTATTGTTCCCGTTTATACCGAAGCTGCTCTTGCTATAGAGTCCGCCACTGAGCCCAATCAAACAATTGTCACCGATGCGGTAGACGGGGGTTTCTCACTGCAATTGGAGATTGACAACGATCAATGCGACATATGTTTGGAATCAGGAGGACAGTGTGGGCTTAACCCTAGTACTAATTCTGGATTCCGTTGCTTTTGCGCAGATCAAGCCTATGCATCCATATGTAATTCAAGTCAAACCGGAGGTACGTCTGTCCCTTGTCATTCTCTTATAAATTACGCATTCGAAATTCCTAGCTTGCTCTTTGTTTTAGATGATTAGTCGTAAAATGTGAGCTATCTGGTCCCATGCTGAAATTAGGAAGCAGAGGGAAGGAATCTAAACCGAGATCCCCTCTACCAACTCTGCCTGCTTCTCTCCTCTCATCTACCATTTACAAACCTAAATACCGCAAAAATCGAAACAAAAAAGGCAAAAAAATATTCAGTATTTCCATTTTCATAACCAGATCCAAGCCCAAAATTCGAAACAAAAAAGCAAAAAGAAAATTACAAAATCGCTGTGCGTTTCACACATGCACAACAGTCGTTCTAATCACAAATGCACTCCAGACTCCCTGATCGCAGACCTTCGCCGTTGATGCCGGAGAAGCAGGCCGATGAATACCCAGATGACCCACTCTGATCTGGGTTTTGATTTGCCAATTGGGTCCTAGAAAACTTAGGAAAAAAAAAGGGAGATGAACGGAGAAAAATAGGAAGAAAATGATGGAGATGAAGAGGGAGAGGGACGAAGAAAAAAGGGATTAAGACGGAGAAAAATTAGGAAGAAACAGAGGGAGAGGAGAGAAAAAGAGGGCGAGGAAAGAGCAAAATTACGAAGGATGAGGGAGATGAACGGAAAAGAAGTAGGAAGGGACTACACAATAATAAATATGAATAAAATAAGGAGGTTTCTAGAATGGAAAAAAATGGCTAAAAGTAAGAATAAAATAATATTAAATATGAATTAAATAATATTAAATATGAATTAAATAATATTAAATAATTATTATTATTTATTAAATAATATAATATTAGATTTTGTTATTTTTCTGTTCTTTAATCGGATAATACACAAAATACTTTACTAAATCAATCTAATTTAGTCTAGTTTAAGTCAGTCTAACTTAGTTTTTAAAACTAGTCTAGTCTGGTGCTTAAAACGCACTTTTAAAGATTTTTCATGTTTTAGTCAGCTTGTGTTGATGTATAACTGCTCTCCCATCATGTAGCAACGGTAATATTCCCTCACGTTTTTGTGTGAGCCGATGAATGAATCACCATCGCGTTTGCTTCTCTGATTGTCTCTGCAATATTTTTTCCATTCCCAGGATTCCAAAACATAAACTCTTAACAGTTTGAGCCTTTGTTGGTGCCTTTCTACTCAACCCTTTTTGTTGCTCCACACACTGCAAAAATTTTCTTTAAATTCCAGTTTTACATATTACAAGTAGTGAAATAAAAGTTCAAGCATACATGTCAAACGGTGTATTGCTGTCGAAATATACACATAACCTACCATACAACTATACCCATTCCACCGACAACGTGTCCGCCTTTGTTGAGTTTGATGATTGTAATCTAAGTGCAGAGCAATTTAGGTAATACAAATCCAAGATTAAGCCAATTTTTCTATTAAGGTGGCTGATGTGTTAGCTATATGCAAGGTTGACCATAGAGATAGTTACAAACTTGGCCACCAAAACTTTCCATTGGCTATAAGCACTAGTAATTAAATTAACGTTCCAAATGAAACTATCATCTTCTCTTTTTTCTTCGACTTTAAATAGTACTCTCTCTCTCTCTCTCTCTCGCCATGGAAATACGTCACTAACCCTTCCAAATCATCTCTTGGCTCCTTGTGACCTCAACTACCATATGCCTTTTTCATGTCTGAAAATCTTCGGTTGTGGATGAAAATCGATACTTAACTGCAGCGCATCGTTTCAATGAGCTCATAGTTAGATTGCTAGTTTAACAAAAATTTAGCACATGAGTGCACATTATGTGTGTCACATACTTATAAGAGTTCGTCTCTTTTCTCTCCATCCAATCAATTCCATATAGATTACTTCCACATTCCACCCTCATTCCTCCACCCACTACACTTTTTTTCTCCTTCTATGCTATGCTAAATATTCTTATATTTTCTGTTCTTAAATTACTAATCTAACTATGGGCACTTTTAAATTTTATCTTATTTTCTAGAAAGTAAGAAATTTCAGCACACCATGTTCTCCAAGTGCATTATTTATTTCCACACATCATTTTCTCCACGTGCGTTCTTCTAAGTTTGCTCCCCTTCTTTGTTTTCTTGAACTAGTGCTATAACCATGCTCACTACCAAATAACTTTCTCACTCTTATCGTGGGCGCTCACAATCTCATCCAATTTCTTTCATATTACCATGACAAAATCCATGCATTGTGTTTGTAATATGAACCAAAGATCTAGTATCAAACCACCATGAATTAACAGGAATTTCAATCGAATTAGACTCCACACACACATAGACATCAGTTCTACCTTTACTTCTCAACCAATCCTTGAAAAATTCACAATCCTTTTTATAATAACCTTTAGTCTTGCAGTGATGACACTTAATTTTAGAAATATCTTTGGGTTTAACATTAAGATTGTTAGACTTTAGAGGATTTAGTATATTTGGCAAACTTACCAGACTTATCTAATTTGCCAGAGAATTTAGATATCTTACCAAAAGCATTAGTGGTCTCTTTATTCCCAACATGCCCAAGGTTCATAGGTTCAATCTCTTTGCCTTTTTCTTGTTTTTGTCAAGATTCCTCTTGCACACATTGAGCAATTAACTCATCAACAATCCATGTCTTGTCTTGAGTATTATAGGACACCTTCAATTGACTGTATTTTGCTGGTAGTTCTTGTAGAATCATGAACACTTCTCCTTTAAAAATAGGAAAAAGTTAAGAAAAGCGCATAGTTAGATTGCTAGCTTAACAAAAAATTAGCACATGAGAGCACATTATGTGTGTCACATACTCTTCGATTTCGTCTCTTTTCTCTCCATCCAATCAATTCCATATAGATTACTTCCACATTCCACCTTCACTCCTCCACCCACTACACTTTTTTTACTCCTTCTGTGCTATGCTAAATATTCTCCTATTTTCTGTTCTTAAACTACTAATCTAACTATGGGCCCTTTTAAATTTTATCTTATTTTTTAGAAAATAAGAAATATCCGCACACCATCTTCTCTAAGTGCATTATTTATTTCCACACATCATTTTCTCCAGGTGCGTTCTTCTAAGTTTGCTCCCCTTCTTTGTTTTCTTAAACTAGTGCTATAACCATGCTCACTACCAAATAACTTTCTCCCTCGTATTGTTGGCGCTCACAGCTCACACTTCCATCCAATTTCTTTCATATTACCATGACAAAACCCATGTGGCTTTCCATGGGAAACGAAACTTCAAAGTGGGTGCCTTCTTTTTCTGATTTCTTAGTATCATCTCCAAGTTCTTTTCGACTTGGTAACCAATTATCTCTTCAAAATATTCAAAACTGGGGCCTTATGAAAGATGAGTTCTGTTTTTATTCTAAAAAACAAATAAAGCTTCAGAAGCGGTAGACCCAAAAGCGACGGTGCTGTACAGGGACAATGGACAATGGAAACTTTGTTGTCAAAGATGATATAGGAGCTGATCAATTGTTATAGCAGAGCTTTGATCACCTTTGTGATACCCTGCTACGAAGCCAGCTCCTGGGATACGGTATTAAATCTGGAACGAGGACTGCCATGACTTCCTGGAAAAGTGAAAGCGATCCGTCAACTGGGATATTCTTGCTTGGAATTTCCAAAGAGACGCCGTCACAAATATTCACCAATATGCAAGTGCTTGAAAGGGTTCGTACCCAAGTCAGACGGGAAATGGAGCAGTGGAAACTGGATGGGAGGGGGTGTGAGGAAAACCAAATTGTTTTGTGAGAGATAACACAAATAAGTCATTCACATTGAGAGGAAAAGAAGATGATGATGGGTTTCTGAAGCTGGTAGGGTTCAAAGTACCAGATTCTCATGAGTTTGTGTCTTTGGATTCTGACAGCACATCCGCCGACTGCAAGACATTGCGCCTAAACAATTGTTCTTACCAAGCGTATGCACTTGTTTATAAAATACGGTGTTTGGTCTGGTCCAAACTCCTCATTCATATGCAGGAGTTCCCTCTGACGGCGTAGATGTTTATATTGGCCTAGCACGCGCAGAACTAGCAGATGAACTAATGATACTAGTGCTTGAAGCCTTTTTTTTTGTTCAAAAGTGCTTGAAGCCTTGGAAAACTCTAATTATCAAGCAGTAACTTTTCCTTTTCTACATATCATCTCATGCTTGTTTTTGTATTGTAAATTTTTCAGGTAAAGGAAAGCCAATAAAGTTAATTGTGAGCCTTACAGTTGTTTGTTTTATCGGTGTATTGGGTGCCGTAGTGTTCGGTTTCTGCAGGATGAGAGCTAAGCAAAAAGGTAATTAAGTGAAAGAGATCGAGGTGTTGGATTAATATAATGCATTAGCATATTATCTCTCAAAACTTTGGAAGTTGTTTTGCTTTGATTCAGTGTTGGATATTTATATTTGCAAAATCAGGAGAAATCAAATTAACAAGGGACACCCTACAAGAATATATACGAGGAAAACATGATGAGCTACTGGTCTATGATTTTGAAACCATATTAGTTGCTACAGACAATTTCAGCACAGAAAACAAACTTGGGCAAGGAGGATTTGGTCCAGTTTATAAGGTAATTATTATTATTATTATTTTTAGGATAAATTACACTGTACTCCCTCAATTTTGAGTCACATAACAAACTCATACTTTATTTTTTAAACATTGCAATGTTATACATCAACTTCGTATTCATTGCAATTTCAGTCATCCACCAACTTTTCTGTTAATTTTTCTGTTAAAATGCTGACATGTTAATTCTAAGGCTCATATTTTTGCTAATATGGATATTAAGTTGGAGCCAAGAGGACAAGAAATTAATAAAAAATTGTTATTATTTATAGTATTTGAAACTAATAAGAAATTTATTTAAAAAAAAAACAAAAACAAAAATCAATTTGGCCCTACATCCCCACCTTCGTCTCCACTTTCACTCCGACGCCCTCGATCCCCACCTTTGACCACTCCACCTCTCGCGCGCCTTCTTCTTTCTCTCCGTTTCCACTGTCATTCATGCCCCGTGAAACCCCCACATGCCGTGGTGGGTGGGTCGAATCTGTGAGTGGTGGGCCGGGAAGGGAATGAGGTGAGGGCGAAATTGGTTGGAAAGTGTTCGCTCCTTAAATCCGCCATGATGCCTTGCGGGCAAGTCGGGGATTTACTGCACATACGAGATTGGTGGGTGCGGGCGTGCCACTACTAGATGCCGCTAGTAGACGGGATTTGAATGATTGAGGTTGCGCCTGAGTTTGACTTCGAACCAAGAGATTGTGTCATTGAGTGGGAGTTGCTCAAATTAAGGTTCTTTGTTTGCCTTAAAAATAAGGACTTTACTTATATGGAGAGATAGAACAATATGTAAATGATAAGGTTGCTTGGAAATATAAATGACAGAGGAAAATGACTTAAATTACAGATTGCTTGTAATTTATATGGCTGGAAATGAGTACATAAAGGCTACAAATGAGATCGATACCGCAAGTGAGCAGCAGAGCTAATAAACTAGATAAAATAAGGCTTTTGGCAAATCTGATTTGAGCAGAGTTTGTGCTTTTATTTGTTTGTTTGAGTGTCCATAATCCTTGTGCATCTACTCTTTTTTATAGAGGTCTGGAGGAAACCCTCCTACTGAGGTTTTGTACTGGCCCGAAAGAAGCTTGGGCAGCTTGCATTTCCTTACTTGGGTAGCTTGCATTGCTTTTGCCAACTTGCATGTAGAAACAATATTAAAAGGGGAATTTGCATCTCCACCACATGTTTTTAGCACATGTTTTCCCACTTGTAATAAACTAACATTTAAAAGAAGCAAGTTGGCTTCTTTACCGCATGCCTTTTCCCACTTGCAATAAAATAATTAAAAGAAGCAAACTAGCTTCTTTCATTACACATTCTTGCCCGAAAGCTCTCTCATCCACTTGCAATACATGCATGTATCTTGATTAAACAAAGGCTTGACAAACCTCCACCACCCAAGCAAATGGGAAAAACAATATTATAGTGTCAAACCCATCCACTTGCAACCAAATATCTTTCCAAGTTAGCTTTCTTGCATATTAATCCTCCAAATGCCATATTTTACCCAAATTGCCCAAATAAGTAAAAATGGGTATATTTTGAGTGCAAACAGTGCCCCCAAGTTTTACAAATTTGAGCAAAGTTTGTAAAACTTACAACCTCAATGCTGCCAGGATTGATGTCGAAGGAAGAGGCACATCTACCTCTTCGGTTTTTCTGTCGTTGATAAACTGTGGCAAGAGCAGCAAGGCAATTGGTAGTGCAACTAGCATTGAAAATAATATTGTCTGGCTTATATTCCTTCTTGTGGATACCAAAAACATGGGAGCAACCTCACTGATAATAAATTGGACAAATGCCCAAAGTCGGGCAAACTGGAAAATATAGAAACAGACGGAGAAGAGAGAAACGTGGGCAACTATCCTTTTTATTCTTCTTTTTCTTTTTTGCCTCTTTTCATATAATATATATATATATATATATAGACCTTTCGGGCAGCTTTAAAGAAAGAAATAACAGCCCACGTCGGGCACACAGAACATATGCCCAAGTCGGGCAAAAAGAGAAAACAGAGGGAAAAGGGAGAAAGAAAGGCCCTTTCGGGCAAAGAACATAATATAATATAATATAATAGTAAATATATAGAAATGTAGATATATAGATATATAAATAAAAAAATAAGCCCACACTTGGGCAAAGATCTTCATAAATAATATATAAATATATATATAAAGCCCTTTCGGGTAGAGTGAAGCTTTTTAGAAAATGAAGGGAAGGATAGAAATAAATTGGAAAAGGAAAGAGGGAGAAACAAAAACGAGCCTTATTCGGGCATATTGGATGAAACTCCTTCATTACCCATATGTTATTTTTCTCTTAATACTCAAATCTTTTTCTCTTTTTAAAATTGAGTGTAGAGAGATCAAACCCATCATTTAAATTGGCCATGCTATGTAGCTTGGGATCCATAGTAGGTGGCCATTCATGTTTGATCCCAAGCTTTGTCCTCCTTGAGATCTCGATGCGTACAACATGCTTGTGTTGGCGGGGAAGAGTGTAGGAGCTATTTTCTTTTTCTTCGGGCTCCACATGAGGTGTGGGCTCGTGCCCCCTGAGCGTTGGTGTTTGGCCTACAATAGTCACAAGCTCCATCTTAGCCGTTATCGGTTTTGATATGTCTTCTACAACCATATCTATTTTCATAGATTTTTCATTGGGTGGGGCCATTATTTGGCCTTCATCAATGTGTATGATATGTTCTTCCTTGGTTGTAGTAGGGTGAGTGTGTTTTGTAGAGGGGATTTGACACATTTGATCTATCAACTTTCTCAAAGTTTCTCCAAAAGTTGTATAGCTTTCCTCCACCTTTCTAAAACACTTAGTCACCTCTTCACCATATTCGATGCTTGCCATATGGAGTTTGGACACCTTCTCTAATTTGCCCACATCCTCTTTGTAGAGCTTTTCATCCGGATGATCATGAGTTGGCATCTCATATATTGGCTCTATGTACTCATTGGAAGCCTTTTGATACTCAAAGCCATTTGTTGGCCTATCATAGTATTCATGAATATGATTGTCTTCAAAAGAATAATAACCTTCATCATAGCCATAAGTTGGCCAATCTTCAAGATTATTATTTATTTGATGGCCATTAGTTGGCCGACAATCATGTTCCATGGGACTTGAGTACTCTTCCGCCATGTACCCATTGGTGGGCAACTCATAGGTTGGCTCTATGTGATAGTCATGGCTTGGGCGCTCTTCCACACCGTCATCCTCCAAAAAATCATGAACATAAGGATTGTTCATGATCTAACTTCACATAAGGATCCCACCGGGCGTGCCAAAATATGTTCGCTCCCTAAATCCGCCATGGTGCCTTGCGGGCAAGTCGGGGATTTACTGCACATACGAGATTGGTGGGTGTGGGCGTGCCACTACTAGATGCCGCTAGTAGACGGGATTTGAATGATTGAGGTTGCACCTGAGTTTGACTTCGAACCAAGAGATTGTGCCATTGAGTGGGAGTTGCTCAAATTAAGGTTCTTTGTTTGCCTTAAAAATAAGGACTTTACTTATATGGAGAGATAAAACAATATGTAAATGACAAGGTTGCTTGGAATATAAATGACAGAGGAAAATGACTTAAATTACAAATTGCTTGTAATTTATATGGCTGGAAATGAGTACATAAAGGCTACAAATGAGATCGATACCGCAAGTGAGCAGCAGAGCTAATAAACTAGATAAAAAAAGGCTTTTGGCAAATCTGATTTGAGCAGAGTTTGTGCTTTTGTTTGTTTGTTTGAGTGTCCATAATCTTTGTGCATCTGCTCATTTTTATAGAGGTCTGGAGGAAACCCTCCTGCTGAGGTTTTGTACTGACATGAAAGAAGCTTGGGCAGCTTGCATTTCCTTACTTGGGTAGCTTGCATTGCTTTTGCCAACTTACATGTAGAAACAATATTAAAAGGGGAATTTGCATCTCCACCACATGTTTTTAGCACATGTTTTCCCACTTGTAATAAACTAACATTTAAAAGAAGCAAGTTGGCTTCTTAACCACATGTCTTTTCCCACTTGCAATAAAATAATTAAAAGAAGCAAACTAGCTTCTTTCATTACACATTCTTGCCCGAAAGCTCTCCCATCCACTTGCAATACATGCATGTATCTTGATTAAACAAAGGCTTGACAAACCTCCACCACCCAAGCAAATGGAAAAAACAATATTATAGTGTCAAACCATCCACTTGCAACCAAATATCTTTCCAAGTTAGTTTTCTTGCATATTAATCCTCCAAATACCATATTTTACCCAAATTGCCCAAATAAGTAAAAATGGGTATATTTTGAGTGCAAACAGAAAGAAAATGTGGAGGAGACATGGGAGGGTGGGGATGTGGACTGATTTGATATTTTTGTTGGACTTATTTGGTTTGGAACTTGGAAATAGATTTATGGGTTTGGGTTTGAAATGGGATGGTATTTGATTTTTTTGCTTCTCTTTAATGGAGCGCATGTTATCCCTCTTTTATGTATTTTTTTGAACTTCTTTTTGTTTTTTTTGGGGTGATTTTCTTGTTCTTTTCAGAAAACTTTGATATGGCCAGTTCGGTGATTTTCTGGGTTTGGAAATATTTTCTGGGTTTGGTTGGGGATGGTATGATTTTTTGGATTTGGTTTAGGATGATATGGTTGCAGAAGATACGAGGGAAATGTGCACAGTCCCTTTCATCCTCATCCTGTTAATCTTCTTCTCTACCCTCTCCGACTTTCTCTCTCTTCCCATTCTTCTCTTATAGTTGTGGTAGTTTTGTGTAATTTACCTTTATTTTTACGACAGATACAGAGAGACAGACATGAATGCAGTGATTCATTTGTCGACTTTGTGTAGGGTAAGCTAGCAGAAGGGATGGAAATAGCGGTAAAAAGACTATCCAGTACCTCAGGACAAGGTGTAGTAGAGTTCAAGAATGAAATGTTGTTGATCTCCAATCTCCAACACAAAAATCTGGTCAGAATCATGGGTTGCTGCGTTAAAGAGGACGAGAAGTTACTGATTTATGAGTTCATGCCAAACAAAAGCTTGGATACTTTTCTTTTCGGTTAGTTTCACTTGCACTTTACTGCAGTTTCTTATCTTTACATTCTAGCCGGTGTATTGATCGATTATTTGATGATCAGATTCGACGAGAAGAGCAGTGCTTGATTGGGGTACACGTTTCAATATTATTCAAGGTGTTGCTAGAGGGCTTGTTTATCTCCATCATGATTCCTATTTGAAGGTAATACATAGAGATCTAAAAGTAAGCAACATTCTCTTGGATGAGAAAATGAACCCAAAAATTTCAGATTTTGGATTGGCACGTGTGGTTGAAGGGACACAGAATTTAGAAAATACTCAGAGAGTTGTGGGAACGCGGTAAGATTCATGCCCTTCCTATATATTCTTGAACATGTCATACGCAACCAAAGTTCTAATGGTTAGCATTGCATCATGATTCATGAACTCTTAACCGACTCCTGTTTTGGATAAAAACTGCTAATTAGTTGCATCGTTCACATTAGATATAGTTTTGGTAATGTTGTTCTTAAAAGGCAGAAACCAAGCACTTATTTCAGCGACATATATACTAATGAGTTTCATGTTCGCGCAGTGGATATATATCTCCAGAGTATGCCATGGGTGGAATATTTTCTCAAAAATCTGATGTCTACAGCTTTGGGATCTTGGTAATGGAGATTATTAGCAGCAAGAAGAATACCGCCTTCTATATCTATGATCGACAGCTAGGCTTACTAGCCTATGCATGGCAGTTATGGAAGGAAGGCAGGGAATTGGAGTTGGTAGATGAAATGTTGGCGGCTGATTCATATTCGGCTCCAGAAGTAATGAAATGTGTGCATATAGGGCTGCTTTGTGTACAGGACAATCCGACGGATAGGCCGAGCATGCCGGATGTAATTTTTATGCTAAATGGTTCCACAAATGTAATTGGTGGTCCACAACCTAAACAGCCTCTATTCACTATCCAAAACTCAGTCTCTCATCCTCAACCACAGCCTTCGAATAATGAAGCTACAATGACAATGATTAATGAAGGACGCTAAATGTATGCTCCTGACGGTGGTGGAGGTTGGGATTTTCTGATCTATGTGAATTGGGGTTGCGTTTGCTAGGATTTGTAGTCACTTCGTATTATTTGTAGTTTGCTTTCTTTGGATGGTGCTTAGCTAAGCTTGGCCAATCCTGCTTGCTTACGCGGCAAGATGCTGAAACTGTAGTTATATTTTTTATTTGGAGGGAATTAGAGAGGATTGGTTATGAAGGAAATTCATCTTTGTAATCCTACATTATGGAGAGATTGATACTCATAAGTTTTCTTTATGAGTAATTGATCTTTTACATGTTAGGTGGATATAAATTTTTACCTAAATTTAGCGGTGTATCCATTTCGATCTAATTTTAGATATCAAAAGAGGCTTTAATATAGCGACTGTTGAACTATAAACTATGATGGTTAGTGCAACAGCATGGTTGCCTAAACTATGGTTGTTAGGCCCTTAGGCCCTTTTTCAACCACAACCTAAATAGCTTCGTACGTGATCAGTTTGGTGGAAGTTGGAACACCAGAGAAAGGAGCTCAATGATTGTAGAGCTGAAGTCACTGCATTGTATATCGTTCTGGAAGGAATATGGGAGGTGCTGATGCTGATCAAATCCAATCTCTGTCCTTGGAAAGATAAGGAAGAAATTATATCATTGCAGATGGAATGGAACTAAAAAGTTTAAAATCCAAAACCACAAAAGCTCATGATTTTTCAGAGACCACCAATTTTGAAAAAGAGTCTGTGCAAATGGAAGAAAAGGTCTTTGCCGTCGATGAAGATAAAAGTGTAATCCCAACAGTTGATGTAGAATCGAGAGTTGTGGAAAAGGAAGAAGATCAGTCTCTGGCTGCTCAAAGTTTTCATGATAACACAGTTTAACCGAAGGAAGTTTCACATGAGGTGTGTTTCCGAGAAAAGGGCAAGTTTCTTTTACATTGGTGATGAACCTTTAATTTCTCTCAAATGTTCTACCAAAGCTTCAGTCAAGGTGAAATCCACTCCTTTAGGAAAACAAAATATCACCTTCCAGACTAATGTTTCATCAAAAATTTGTCTAAGACAAATACCAATGAGCAGACAGTCAGGGCATAAACGCATTCGTGTAGTCCTTTCTGATGATGAAGATGAAATGCAAGATGAGGTACTGCTCAAAAAGTTTTATCCTTAAAGAGTTTGGCACCATTGTGTTTTACTGCTCTCTCTCTCTCTCTGTGTCATGTTAAAATCTGTTTTCTTCAAAACTTCTTGTGATCGTACTGCATTTTCAGGGTTGCTTCCAATAATAAAGAATATAAAATGGGGTGAGAGTTATAGAATCCCTGGAAACATTTGAAACGCTTAAGCAGCATATGGGAAACGCTTAAGCAGCATATGGGAAAAGCCTTGGTTGAAGCTCTCATTGATGGTATGTACTCCAACAGTTTGAAGCTCATTTCATATGCTCTAATCTTCATTTAAATGACATGTCTATTTGAACTTTTCTTTTATTTTACTATGTACTATGTTCTATTTAGTGAAAAAATGTTTGGTTGTTGTTATTGTTGTTGTACTATGTCCTATTCTATTTTGTTGGAAATGTGACTCTCATTCAAAATACAAGACGACATTTAAGATTTAACTGATTGAAGACACTATTCAACAACAACAAAACTTTTTCCCACTAAGTTGTGTCGGTTATATGAATCATAAAACGCCATTATCACCCAATTACATCATATATGGCTGGCCACTCTCCACCAATAGGGCTAGCCACCCTCCTATAAATACTCTTTTTCATCCAACTAGAATGCTAAACCATTTGTTACCAACAAACTCCTAAACACAATCATTTTAGAATTCTAATTTTGTCATAGGAGATTTTTCGGCCATAGCCTCCTCATTCATCGTGAGCTCGTGAGGTTTTTGATCTTAATATTAGGTGTTATTATTTTACATTTTCATCAAAGAAAAAGACGACGAAAATTTACATCCACACTACCTGTACTAAAGAAATAATACAAATATATAATAAATATAGCATTACTCCTTCCGATTAAGAAAATTTGTTATCCCTCCGTAAAATGTTATCCAAAAAGTGGCTCTCCATGTAATTTTACTGTTTTATACTGGCATTTTCTTTACATCTGTGCAATGATAAATAAAATTAAAATATTTTCTCCTTTTGGTGGTACCTTTCATTGACTCCATCATCCCTTGCCTAGTTACATAGCTTCTGGAGTTTGACTCCATCCTCACTTGACTTTGGCACATATTTTCCATACCAGAAATAATATTAAACTTGTACGTGACTTCTTCGGATTGGCCGGTGTACAAGAAATTCAAATATGAACGACGGAAAAATGAGAAAAGAAACATAGCAAAAAAAAGAGAGGCTACTGTTTCGTATAATTGAAATTTGAATATTTCAAAGGGCCTACATTTCAAGATTTGGAAGTTGGAACAAATTATATATTAAAACGAAACAAGAGACCTGACTCTTATTCCTTTTACTAATTCCCCATTCCATCTGATGCTCCAATCTCTTTGCTGAGATTTTTCCTCCAACAACCATCATGCATTTCTTTCTGCTCCAATCGTTGTTTCCATTTCTTTTGATCGCTTCCTTCCTTTCGATCAACGTCGAGTTAAGTCTATGCCAGAATGATCAACAATTCACAAACTGCAGCAGCGAACTCAATTGTGGTGGCGTCGGAGGCATATACTATCCTTTTTGGGGGGTAAACCGAGCTAGTTACTGTGGTCAAGCCGGATATGAGGTCCAATGCCGGTAAACCGAGCTAGTTACTGTGGTCAAGCCGGATATGAGGTCCAATGCCTAGACAACGTCCCTGTGTTCAACATGACGGGTGTGAGCTATAGAATTCTGCAAATGAACACTACAACAAATTCTCGGACCGTTAAGGTTGCTAGGCAGGATTACTGGGGTAGTATCTGTAATCCGACTTTCGTCAACACCACCCTCAACTTCTCTCTGTTTGATTATGTTTCTAGTTATACAAACATGACGTTTTACTACCAATGCCCTACCACCATAGCGGTTCCTAGTACGGTGCCCTGCAACATAAGCAATACAGCTGCGAGCCTTGTTTACTATTTGACACGTCCGGTGACAGTATCTTCAGTATCTTCTGTGAACTGTACACATGAGGTTATTGTTCCCGTTTATACAGAAGCTGCTCTTGCTATAGAGGCCGGTCAAACAACTGTGATCAGCGATGCGGTGGACGGGGGTTTCTCACTGCAAGTGAAGATTGACAACGATCAATGCAACAAATGTTTGGAATCAGGAGGACAGTGTGGGCTTAACACTACTACTAATTCTGGATTCAGTTGTTATGGAACTAGTAATTCAAGTCAAAACGGAGGTATGTCTGTCCCTTGTCATTCTCTTATAAATTACACATTTGGAACTCCTAGCTTGCTTTTTGTTTTAAATGATTAGTCGTAAAATGTGAGCTATCTGGTCCCATGCTAAAATTAGGAAGCAGCGGGAAGGAATCTAAACCGAGATCCCCTCTCGCAACTCTGCCCTGCTTCTCCCCTCTCATCTACCATTTACAAACCTAAATCCCGCAAAAATCGAAACAAAAAAGGCAAAAAAGGCAAATAATTCTACAATCTTTCCATTTTCATAACCAGATCCAAACCCAAAATTTGAAACAAAAAAGCAAAAGGAAAATTACAGAATCGCTGTGCGTTTCATTACTCACAGCAGTTGCCAAATCACACATGCACAACAGTCGTTCTAATCACCCATGCACTCCAGACTCCCTGATCGCAGACCTTCGCCGTTGATGCCGGAGAAGCAGGCCCGATGAATACCCAGATGACCCAGACTCTGATCTGGGTTCTGATTTGCCAATTGGGCCCTAAAAAATTAGAAAAAAAAAGGGAGATGAACGGAGAAAAATAGGAAGAAAATGATGGAGATGAAGAGTTAGAGGGACGAAGAAAAAAAAGGGATTAGGATGGAGAAAAATTGGGAAGAAACAGAGGGAGAGGAGAGAATTAGAGGGCGAGGAAAGAGTAATATTATGAAGGACGAGGGAGACGAACGGAAAAGAAGCAGTAGGGGACTAGCGAGGTTTCTAGAATGGGAAAAAATGAATAAAATTAAGAATAAAATAATAAAAAAATATTAATAATAATAATAATTAATTAATTAATATAATATTAGATTTTGTTATCCTTATGTTGTTTAGTCCTATGCTACACCTAAAGTTTCACTAATTCCGTCTAATTTAAGCTATTCTAACTGAATCTTTGAACATAATCTATTACAACAAACCCACCCCTAAAGATTGTTCATGTTTTGGTCAGCTTGGGTTGATGTATAACTGCTCTCTCCCATCATGTAGCAACGGTAATATTCCCTCTCATTTTTGTGTGAGCTGATGAATGAATCACCGTCGCGTTTTCTTCTCTGATTGTCTCTGCATTTTTTTTCCATTCCCAGAATTCCAAAACATAAACTCTTAACAGTTTGAGCCTTTGTTGGTGCCCTTCTACTCAACCCTTTTTGTTGCTCTTCTCACGTTGCAAAAATTTTCTTTTAAATTCCAGTTTTACATGTCAAACAGTATATTGTTGTCGAAATAGACACATGACCTACCATACAACTATATCCATTCCACCGACAACGTGTCAGTCTCTGTTGAGTTTGATGATTGTAATCTAAGTGCAGAGCGGTTTCGGTATACAAATCCAAGATTAAGCCAATTTTTCTATTAAGGTGGCTGATCTGTTAGCTATAGAGTAATGATATTTATATTATGTTTTTATACTATATTTCTATATTATCTTAAATGACATCTAATTTGAACAGTCATATCATTTGAAAAATTTGCAAAACCTAAAAAAAATGAAGGAGAAAGACTCTGCGTATATTACAATCATCATTTAATTAACTAGTTTTTCTTAATTATTAGTTTATTAAATAATGAACTAAATTTAAAAATCTGATTAATTCAAATAATGTGGTTGTTCACAGCAAATGTCATCCAAGGTGATACGAAAATGTAGTACAAAAACATGGTATGAATAACATTACTCATGATCAAGGAAGAAAATATCGGTAATATCGGAAATATCGGTAGTCTGAAAACACGGAAATATCGATGGAAATATCGGGATAATATCGATATCGATAAAAATTACATGGAAACCACGGAAATTGTAAGAAAAAATTGGAAATTTTTATTGAAACTTTGCAAGATGTTTATTTAGTCAATTATCTATTAGTTTATCACAAAAAATTGGAAGGAAATGCAATGCATGATGGATTTAACATTATCAAGTTGATTATATAGTGAGCTGACAAACATTGTGAGTGTATAAAATATGTAGTAATTAATGAAAGAAATCTAAACACACCATAATCATTTATATATAATGAATTAGTACAATATTTTACACTTTATACATTGCATGGTAAGATACATGAGCGACTTAGTACCACATAGAGTTCCTATGAGGTTCAAAATTTTCACCTTGGTGTTTTTTTAAATATAGAAATTTATCCTAGATAATAAATATTAGCTTGCAAGCCTTGCAAACATCTTAACGACCATATAAATATTACAGGCTGAATATGTAATCACAAACACATCTGTAGCGAGTTGGATAAAGCCTAAGTGCGTGGTTGACAAAGGGAGGGTTCGAATATAATATGCTTGCTTAGTAAAAAAAACAAAATATTATCTAAATAATTTATAATTTATAATAATTTATAATTTATAATTTATATAACATTTATTAAAAGTTAAAACCATCAGAGGTGCACCTCACCTCTTTCACGTCACCTGTCCACCTTATAATTACAAGTTACAACCATCAAAGCCAATGGTTTTGTTTGTTTAAGTCTCCCGTCCACTACCCGTCCACCTTGGGTGGTATGTTAAAGTCTCACTCTCTTTCTCTCTCTCTCTCTCTCTCTCTCTCTCGCCCAGTCCAACCACACACACACTCACACAGAGATCATTCTCGATCTCTCTTCTCCCTTCGCCCAGTCCAACCACACACACACTCACACAGAGATCCTTCTCGATCTCTCTTCTCCCTTCTCCCAGTCCAACCACACACATACTCACACAAAGATCTCTCGATCTCTCTTCTCCCTTCTCCCAGTCCAACCACACATACTCACACAGAGATCTCTCTTCTCTCTGCACCGAGACCCAGATGCACACCATCGCACCTGCTCCGGTGAGTTCCTTCAATTTCTCAGGTAGGTAAGCTTCGGGTTTTTCTTTTTATATTCTAGATCGAAGGTTAGATGTGAAATTGAAGTTATATGTCGTGTTTTTGCAAGGTTTTTGGGATGAAATCGACTCGGGAATAAGTACACCCATCTCCGACGAGGCTATGGGGCAGTTTTACAGTCGGCCGGAGCTGTAGAAGCTCTGACGTTCGTCTCCGACGTGCACAGTTCTGAAATTTCGCGATAATATCGATAATGAAAACAGCTTGGATACCATTTAAAAAATCGGTTCGGGAAAAAACCGATAATATCGGCGATATATCGCCGATATTATTGATATTTTCTTCCATGCTCATGATATACCATTACTTCTATTAAAACACGTGATACACCACTACTTTTATTAAAACACGTGATATACCACTTGTGTTTCTGTCATAATAAAAAATTTCTCCTACCTTTCAAAACAAAGATGTCCAATTGAAGTGGAATGTACCATTAACGTGCACGTGGTGCAACCATCACCGTTCACCCCATAAAGTATGCATGTCAATAAAAAGTAAATCAGTCAATTCCTTCCTTCATTTTCCAAATAAATAATTCAGTTTCTTGCTGACTAGTACAAAGCCCTAAGCTCATACGGCACAGTCAGCTTTTCACTGATTGAGTTCCATATTGGACCCATGAGCAAGGAAGATGATGGTAACGTTTATGCATTACATTTTAAAAGGAGAAGTGATTTTCTTACATTTTTTTTTCTTCTATGCTATGCTAAATATTTTTTTATTTTCTGTTCATAAACTACTAATCTAACTATGAACGCTTTTAAATTTTATCTTATATCTTAGTAAGTAAGAAATTTTTACACACCATTTTCTAAAAGTGTGTTATTTATTTCCACACATCTTTTTTTCCAAGTGCGTTCTTCTAAGTTTGCTCCCCTTCTTTGTTTTCTTAAACTAGTGCCGTAACCATGCTCGCTACCAAGTAACTTTCTCACTCTTATTGTGGGCGCTCACAATTCCAACCAATTTCTTTCATATTACCATGACAAAACCCATGTGGCTTTCCATGGGAAACGAAACTTTAAAGTGGGTGCCCTCTTTTTTCTGATTTCTTAGTATCATCTCCAAGTTCTTTTCGATTTGGTAACCAATTATCTCTTCATAATATTCAAAGCTGGGGGCATATGAAAGATGAGTTCTGTTTTTATTCTAAAAAACAAATAAAGCTTCAGAAGAGGTAGACCCAAAAGTGACGGTGCTGTACAGGGACAATGGACAATGGAAACTTTGTTGTCAATGATGATATAGGAGCTGATCAATTGTTATAGCAGAGCTTTGATCACCTTTGTGATACCCTGCTACGAAGCCAGCTCCTGGGATACGGTATTAATTCTGGAACGAGGACTGCCATGACTTCCTGGAAAAGTGAAAGCGATCCGTCAACTGGGATATTCTTGCTTGGAATCACCAATCTGCAACTGCAAGTGCTTGAAAGGGTTCGTACCCAAGTCAGACGGGAAATGGAGCAGTGGAAACTGGATGGGAGGGTGTGTGAGGAAAACCAAATTGTTTTGTGAAAGATACACAAATATGTCATTCACATTGAGAGGAAAAGAAGATGATGATGGGTTTCTGAAGCTGGTAGGGTTCAAAGTACCAGATTCTCATGAGTTTGTGTCTTTGGATTCTGACAGCACATCCGCCGACTGCAAGACAGTGCGCCTAAATAATTGTTCTTACAAAGCGTATGCACTTGTTTATAAAATAGGGTGCTTAATCTGGTCCAAACACCTCACTCATATGCAGGAGTTTCCCTCTGATGGCGTAGATGTTTATATTCACCAAGCATGCACAGAACTAGCAGATGAACTAATGATACTAGTGCTTGATGACTTTTTTTTTTTTGGTTCAAAAGTGCTTGAAGCCTTGGACAACTCTATTTATCAAGCAGTAACTTTTCTTTTCCTATATATTTCATGCTTGTTTTTGTATTGTAAATTTTACAGGTAAAGGAAAGCCAATAAAGTTAATTGCGAGCCTTACGGTTGTTTGTTTTATCGGTGTATTGGGTGCCATAGTGTTCGGTTTCTGCAGGATGAGAGCTAAGCAAAAAGGTAATTAAGTGAAAGAGATCGAGGTGTTGGATTAATATAATGCATTAGCAGATTATCTCTCAAAACTTTGTAAGTTGTTTTGCTTTGATTCAGTGTTCGCTGTGTATATTTGCAAAATCAGGACACATCAAATTAACAAGGAAACACATCAAAATAACAAGGGACACCCTTCAAGACTATATAGGTGGAAAACATGATCTGTCTGAGTTAATGATCTATGATTTTGATAGCATATTAGTTGCTACGGACAATTTCAGCATAGAAAACAAACTCGGGCAAGGAGGCTTTGGTCCAGTTTATTGGGTAATTATTATTATTTTTATGATAGGTACAGAGAGACAGACATGAATGCAATGATTTATTTGTCGACTTTGTGTAGGGTAAGCTAGCAGAAGGGAAGGAAATAGCAGTAAAAAGACTATCCAGTACCTCAGGGCAAGGTGTAGTGGAGTTCAAGAATGAAATGTTATTGATCTCCAATCTCCAACACAAAAATCTGGTCAGAATCATGGGTTGCTGCGTTAAAGAGGATGAGAAGTTACTGATTTATGAGTTCATGCCAAACAAAAGCTTGGATACTTTTCTTTTCGGTTAGTTTCAATTGCACTTTACTGCAATTTCTTATCTTTAGATTCTAATCGGTGGATTGATCGATTATTTGATGATCAGATTCGACGAGAAGAGCAGTGCTTGATTGGGGTACACGTTTTAATATTATTCAAGGTGTTGCCAGAGGGCTTGTTTATCTCCATCACGATTCGTATTTGAAGGTAATACATAGAGATCTAAAAGTGAGCAACATTCTTTTGGATGAGAAAATGAACCCAAAAATTTCAGATTTTGGATTGGCACGTTCAGTTGAAGGGACACAGAATTTAGAAAATACTCAGAGAGTTGCCGGAACGCGGTAAGATTCATGCCTCTATATATTGTTGAACATGTCATTCGCAACCAAAAGTTCTAATGGTTAGCATTGCATCATGAAATCTTAACCGACTGCTCCTGTTTGGATAAAAACTGCTAATTAGTTGCATCGATCACATTACATAAGTATTTTTTGGTAACATTGTTCTTAAAAGGAAGAAACCAAACACTTATGTCAGCTACATATATACTAATGAGTTTCATATTCGCACAGTGGATATATGTCTCCGGAGTATGCCATGGGTGGAATATTTTCTCAAAAATCTGATGTCTACAGCTTTGGGGTCTTGGTATTGGAGATTATCAGCAACAAGAAGAATACCGCCTTCTATATCTATGATCGACAGCTAGGCTTACTAGCCTATGCATGGCAGCTATGGAAGGAAGGCAGGGAATTGGAGTTGGTAGATGAAATGCTGGCGGCTGAATCATATTCGGCTTCAGAAGTAATGAAATATGTGCATATTGGGCTGCTTTGTGTACAGGACAATGCGATGGATAGGCCGAGCATGCAGGATGTAGTTTTTATGCTAAATGGTTCCACAACTGTAATTGGTGGTGCACAACCTAAGCAGCCTCTATTCACTATCCAAAACACAATCTCTCATCCTCAACCACAGCCTTCGAATACTTTCCTCACAAATGAAGCTACAATGACACTGATTGAAGGACGCTAGATGTATGCTCCTGACAGTGGTGGAGGTTGGCCAATCCTGCTTGCTTATGCGGCATATCTGTAATGCCCCTTATGTTTGTGACCGGAGACAGACTATTACCTAGATGTTTTTGAGGCACCCTTCTGGACCTACATATATTTCCATTGTGGATGGATTTTTTGAATGCAATTTCTACTCAGATAATTAAAAAAAAATGAGACTATAGTTATACTTTTTATTTGGAAGGAATTAGAGAGGATTAGCTAAGAAGGAAATTCATCCTTGTAATCCTACATTATCGAGAGATTGAAACTCATAAGTTTTCTTTATGATTAATTGATCTTCTACGTTTATAGGCTAACATAACTTTTACCTTAATTTAGCGGTTTATCTATTTCAATTTAATTTTAGATAACAAAGAAGGCTTTAATATAGCGACGGTTGAACTATGGTTGTTAGTGCAACAACATGGTTGTCTAAGAGCAGCTCCAGCCATGCATGTAGGCCGGGGGACGGGGAGAGGAAACGGCCCGAGGCCCTGTGAATCAACTCCAGCTTTGAAGAGCTCGAGCTGGTGGGGAAGGCCCGAGCAGGAGGCCTGTCAATTTTTTACAGCCCGTGAGCCCGAGCTCCAAACCCTTTTTTTATTTTTTCTGTCAGGCGCGTGCACCCCACTCGCGCGTGGGGGCGCGTCGCCCGACAGCTTTTCAGAAAATCAGTAACTTTTGCAAATGGTCTCAGTTACCGTTGGGAAGCCACGAGGCTTCCCACGGTCTATTCGATCTCAACAGCTCCTTAATTTGGACCGTTGGATCTCAATGGTAAAAAAAATAAAAAAAATCTTATTTAATATCAACCGTTCGATCTGAGATCAACGGTCGATATTAATATGCTTTATAAATAAAGAAAAAATAGTTTTAAAATTAAGAAAAGTTACCGTTATGACACGTGGCACAATCTGGAGTGTTGGAATTCAAAATTTTTAAAATCCAACGGCAGAGATTAATTATTTGAATAAAAATTTAAAAAAAATTGTGAAAAATCTGAAAAAATTGTAAAAAATCTGAAAAAAAAAATTGTAAAAAATTGTTATTACTTTTCTATAAATACTACTTCTTCTTCATCTACCTTACACCACAATTTCATATATTCTCAACTACTTTCAATCAAATTCCTATCTTTCTCTCTAAGTTTCAATCCAATTTTTTTCCACAAAATAACTACTGATGCAGGTACGAATTGGTCGCTTCTTGAAGATGTTGTGTTGTGCACTAGCTGGGTTGAAGTTACTCATAATTCCCTTACGGGCAATGAGATGCAGTTGCGAGAAATGTGGAGTTTAATTCATACCAAATTTCTTGAGCAAATAGGTGGGAAAAGAACCAAAGAATCGATGTCCAATCGTTGGAAAATACTTTGCCATTCCTTTAGTACGTGGAGAGATGCCTTGACACAAGCTAGTAGTAATGTTCGAAGTGGGGCAATTATGCTGATGAGGTAAGAATATATTATAATTATTTGTTTGTATTATTATTTTGTTACCTAATTTGATTATAATTATTTGTTTGTATTATTTATTTGTTACCTAATTTCATTATTATTATTTGTTTGTATTATTTATTTGTTACCTAATCATTTCATTAGTATTATTTGTTTGTATTATTTATTTGTTACCTAATAATTTCATTATTATTATTTGTTTGTATTATTTATTTGTTACCTAATAATTTCATTATTATTCATTTGTAGCAACTTCAAGCACAAGCATGGTATACTGCCAAAATCAAATCAAGAAACAAATCATTCCACCGGTGGGAATGTTGGAATATTGTTAAAGATTGTCCTAAATTCAAAGTTGTGCATGTTGGTTCAGAAGTATGCATGAACAACACCCCTCTACACAGCACCTTTGTACACAGCACCCCTCCACACTCTACACTCGATCATGGCTCCCATGTTGATGAAGAAGATGGAGAAGAAGTGCCTGAAACGCCCATTCTTGAACAAGCGTCGGGGTCGACCCGTTATCCAATTAGGCCTCTAGGTAAGAAGGCTTCAAAGAGGAAATGGAGTGCTTCCAAGAATGATTATGGAAAGTACATGCAAGAACTTGCTCGTCAAGGTGAATTGACGTTGGCACGGGAATTGGCGAAATATGAGGCTGAAAAGGCTAGAGATGAGGCAAAAGCTGCAGCTATTCAACAAGCATTTCAAGTTGAACAGAGGGAAAGAGAGCTACTTAGGCAAGAAAGGGAGTTGCTTAGAGAAGAAAGAATTGCACAACGAGATCGTGACATTATGAACACGCGTTTAGAAGGGATGTCTCCAAATTCTAAATATTTTTGGCAGTCGGAGAAAGCGGATGTGGTGCAAAAGAGGCGTGCAAGAGAAGCGAGATCAAGACAAGATAGTCCTAGCACAACAAGACAAGATGATCCTAGCACCACAGATTGGTTAAGTGGTGATGAATATGGTACTTTTGTAATCGGAGCCCATAATTTTCCAATCACTTTGGGTTGTAATTTATTATTTATGTTGTTTCCATTTTATTGAAGTTAGTACTTTATTTAAAGTGAGAGTACATGTATTTAATTTCGTAATATATTTATCCTAATAATAGAATCTTTATTCATCAAATTGTTCACGTATAATGACGTAATTATAAAACACACCAAATAAAACTAAAAAACTCACCAATTGGAATTACATAAACACACCAAATAAAATTACATAAACATACGAAATAATAAAAAACTCACTACAAAAAACACACCAAATAAAATTACATAAACACACCAAATACAAACAAACATACTAAATAAACTTAAGTATCTTCAACTTGTTTCAATGCCCACTGGTGCTCTATCAAGTCAATTTGCCGATCATTGTGCATAGATGACATTTGAAGTGCAATATATCGTTGAATGACCCTTTCATTGTAACGTCCATTCCTTTCTAATGGCTCGTGTTGCACGGGTTCTTCGGTGGCATCATGCGCACAATATATCCGTATTCTTGAATTGTTCATCGTGTCTGGCTCTGGCTCATATTCATCAACTACATCATAATCGAACTCATCTTCGACAATCATGTTGTGAAGAATGACGCACGTCATCATGATGGATCGAAGTGACTCTACATCGAACATTCTGGCAGCACCCCTAACGATCACCCAACGAGCTTGAAGGATACCAAAACAACGTTCCACATCCTTCCTGCACGCCTCTTGACAGCTTGTAAAGTATTTTTCCTTTGCATTTCGCGGACGTGACACTGTTTTGACAAATGTTTCCCACCTTGGGTAAATGCCGTCAGCTAGGTAGTATGGCCCGTCGTACCTACGTCCGTTGACGACATACATGACTTTTGGTGCCTTTCCTTGCAGGACGTCGTTGAACACTGGGGATTGGGCAAGGACGTTGAGATCATTTTGAGCCCCCGGAACCCTGAAAAAGGCCTGCCATATCCAAGTATCAAAAGATGCCACATCCTCCAAAATGATAGATTTTGCTCATTTTCTGTCCCCATATGCGCCTTGCCATGCACTTGGACAGTTTTTCCACGTCCAGTGCATACAATCGATGCTTCCTATCATCCTAGGAAAACCTCGCATCTCACCCTTCTTCAGAAGCCTTTGCAAGTCCATGCGAGTAGGTTTTCGGAGGTACTCTGCGGTGTACAAAGATTCAACTGCTCCGCAAAATCTCATCAGGGCCTCAAGAATGGTTGATTTCCCCATCCTCGTTATCTCATCCACTTAGTCTGCAGATGCTCCATACGCAAGCATCCGCAATGCAGCAGTGATTTTTTGCTAAGGCAGGAGACCCATAACACCACAAGCATCCTTCTTTTGCACAAAGTAAGAATCATGGTTGCAAACATCAGTCATGATTCTGTTGAACAAATGTCGTTCCATTCTAAAACGGCATCTGAAGTACATATCAGGAAATGCACTGTTATGGACAAAGTAATCGTCCAACAGCTCTTCACCCTGTCGTTGCCTGCTTTTATCAAGGTTTCTTGAATGGTTGGGCCTGCATATCTGAGCAACAGTTTGGATGACTCGACGGGAATGTGAGGCTCTGGCCATTTTTGTTTCGTCATCTCTCCTTCTACGCTCCTCATCCTCTTCCATCTTATTTTCGGCTATCTGAAGGTTGAACATTCCTTCAGATTGGTTAAACAATTCTTCCTCTTACTGATCGATTTCCCACATCATCCTTGATGAAGAAGAAGACATTGTAAGGATGAATGGTGAAGAAGAAGCAGAAACTATGAATAATGAGATAGAGATGTTGAGAAAATTGGTGTGAGATTTGTGAGGATGGATGGTGGATTATATGGATGATTAAGAAAGGATCGGATTGTAGATGAGGCCACATGGCATGCCGTCATTCGTTAAAAATCTGATCGAAATCTATCATCAAAGATTCTGAAAAGATAATGACACGTGGCACGATCGTATTGGATAAAAATCTTATCTTATCGATCTCCAATAATTATCTTTTCGGATAATGACACGTGGCGCAATTTTGAACTAGTTAAAATCTAATCAAAATCTATTGTTAAAGATTCCCAAAAGATAATGACACGTGGCACGATGACATTGGATAAAAATCTTATCGAACTCCATCGCTAAATAATGGTTTTTTTTTATAAAATGACACATGGCGCAACGAGAACGATTTAAAAAATCTTATCCGAAATTACAAATAATTTTATTTTGTATTATTTAAACAAACAAAATAAACTAATATTTTATTGTCTATTGCCAGGGGGAGGGCTCCAAGGGTAGAGATGCAAATGACAATTACTGCTCATTAATGGCAGTTACTATTCATTAAATGCAGTTACTGTTCAATAGGGTGGATTCAATAGTGAATTACCAGGGGGAGGGCTCCATGGGTGGAGTTGCTCTAAACTATGGTTGTTAGGCCCTTTTTCAACTACTTAATTAAAAGTAAACAACCCATACAGAAAGCCTTCGAGACCATAGGTGATAGGTAGGTGGGAGTTAGATGAACGGGCACGATCTAGTTTTTGAGGAACCAGGATCCTCTCTGGATCCATTCCCTAGGGATCCGCAATCTTGTCTGTTCATTTTATATCGTATGGTCAGTTTTTATTAGGTACTATTCATATTGAATTTTAAATTTTATATTTAAATTATTTATGATGAACGAACATGATTGCGGGATCCCTAAGGAATGGATTCGGAGAGGATCCTGGTTCGTTTTTTAGGCCATTAAAATCTGTATGTCTTTTCTTGTTGGTAAGCCCTTATACGCAAACTAATTTGGCTTGACTTGTAGCAGATAACTCCAAAAAAAAATAAAATCACCCGTATAGCCAGAGGAGAAGAAATTCTAGATTTGCGTTAAATAAAATCTTTTGATCAAGTCAACAAAATTTTTATGAGGCATTAAGACTACAGTCTGTGGTATTATCTTTCTTTAGTATTTTTTAAGGATGTGATATCCACACACCCTATTTTACTCTCACATATCTTTTTAATTTTCGATCGTTAGATCAGATGAATTGAAGAAGATCAACGGACAGAAATTATCAAGGGTGTGTGAGAAGTAAAATGGGATGTGTGGATAACACACCCCATTTTTTAATGTGTTCAAGAAACAAGTAATACGTCACATGTTATTATATAATTGAAGATATATTAAAAAAAAAAATCTCTTCAAATTATATGATGACTTGTAATGTACGACTTCGTATTTTCGGCACATTGAAAATCTTTTCGTAAAAGTTGGAGGTTAAAAATTAGATTAGCTGGCTAGTTCAATACTAAATTGTGGTTTCTCCATTTTGTGTCTTAATCCAGATTCTTACCTTATTACTACAGTCTAATGATATTCTTCTTGAGAGATTCTAACACATCCCCTTTATCTTGTCACAAACTCCTCTTAAGTAATGGTTGTTATATTAGATAAATCAAATCGAAACAAACAAATAAGATTTAACATGAGTATGTGAGAAACTAGAAATGGTGTGCGTGCGTTTGTTTATCACTTCCCTTGCTTATTTATCACTTCTCTCCATTTTTACTTGTAGGTGAAAGGTATTAAGTTTAAATTTCTTGAATGATGAGTTCGGTATCAAATTATAAATGACCTATTATGTACCTTAACCCAAATCCTTAGCTCCCAATATCTTTGTATAAACACTAAAAGATGCAAGTGATGGCATGCCTTAGTACTTAAGGATTTTTTTTAATGTACTATATTCCGAGTTCAAACATTTTTCTTTCTCTTAGTATAAATTAATTTAAAATATTGTAGATAATAAAAATAAATAAACAGAAAGATAAATAGTGAACAAAACGTCAAGTACTCATAATTTGTCCCATCCCTTTCTTTGAATAAGCTTTTCCTATAACGTCACTAGCTCCTCTCTCTCTCTCTCTCTCTCTCTCTCTCTAGTTCCTTCCCTTTGCCCAGTGTCACTCCAACTCCAACCACTACAACCAACTTAATTCATTTCATTTCTACCAAATACTTCCACTTTCCCAAAATATGAATTCCTGGTTTTTCTTCTCATCCCATTTCGCCTTCTTCGTTTTCATCAACTTTCCTTTGTCCTCAAGCTTCGATTCGTACACATATTGTAGTAACGCGTTTAATTGTGGAGACATCACAGGAGTGGGATTTCCCTTTTGGGGAGATGGAAGGCCAGAGAGTTGCGGCTATCCGGAACTGAAGCTAACATGCTCGAACGATGTTACCGCCATTGAGATTATGGGGGTCAAATACAGATTGCTGAAGATTAACCAAGGTGACCAGACACTCAAAATTGTAAGAGATGACTACTGTGACAAAGTTTGTTCGCCGAAGTTTGGGGATACCAAACTCAATTCCAAACTTTTTGACTACGTTGTTGGGTCTTCGGACGTCACTTTACTCTATGATTGTACTTCTAGCTCAAAAGCTGAAGATTTCAGCTGCCCCGACGATGAAGCTTATGAGGATGTGGCCGCTATACCTGCAGATGTCCCGGAATCTCCGATCTGCAAGTCAAAAGTGGTTGTTCGGATTAGTGATGCAACGTTTTTCAGAATCTTGAGTATACAGAACGCGACGGCGCTTGAAGCTGTAGTGAGGGAAGGGTTTGAGGTGAAGTATAAGGTGGATAGTGAAAATTGTGGTGAGTGTGTTAGTTCAAAGGGTGTTTGTGGCTATGATTGGAATTTGAATGAAACTGTTTGTCATTGCGCAAATCAAGCTTCTGAGTCCCGGACTTGTTCCGCCGCCACAGCAGAGGCCATTGACAATCCAGCAGTAGTGCCACCACCAGCTAAAGGTATGAACTAACAACCCAATTAGCTACGCTTGGTTTTGCATTTCAAGCTGAATTTGCTTCTAATTAATAACTTGAATCCCTAACTCACACTATAATTAGAGGGAAAGAAAATATCAGTAGGGCCGTAGGCTAAAAAACTTTGCCACCTGGGTTCCTTACATCAACTGTTCTCTTTTGGTATTGCGATCGATCATTTTTGGACTTATATTACTTGCATAGAATCGGATTGAACTTATTCTGATTCATGACTTCCGTACGTGTTTACCAACACATACAATAAAAAAACATGTGAGTTCCACATTACAGTTCGCAATTCAATACCTCAAAATCAAGAATTACATTGATCAGGCGAAGGTAGATGATCCTACCTCATCTTCTCTTCCTATTCCGAACTTCCTCTATTCGAAGTAGGTAAACATTCATTAGTACAATAACCACCTGCATTACTTTTTTTGTCTATGGATTATGTGACTCCATTAAACATATGCCAAATCGAGGGTGATATGGGGGTTGGGGAGGAATTGTGGGGACAGGTGTGGTGGGGGAAATGGGTGGTCTTGAGAAGGATGAGGATTGGAAAGGACGAGAGAGTCGGGTATAACGTTTGGCTTGGTGTTTGGTCTCAAATATTTTGGCGAGCTTTTGGGCTTGGTGGAAAGAGTCGGGTTCGAGAGCCAAGACATCATGACGGATGTCGTCGCTTAATCCCCCAAGGAACACATGTTTCAACTGGTTTTTAGTCAAGTCAATCACCCTACAAGACAGTTTGGTGAACTCGGCAATATATTCATTGACGGTGCCTTTTTGTTGAATGTGAGTAAGCTGAGACTCAATGTTAGCATGGTCACCACCCCCAAATCGTTGAAGCAAGAGGTCGACAAAGAGACTCCAGTTGTCTCGACCGTACCTTTGTTCGAATCCACGCATTCAAATCGATGCATCGGCGCCAAAGTTACAGGCTGCCACCAAAACCCATTGATTTGGGGGAACCTCGTAATAGTCCAGGTATCTCTTAGCCATGGCTAGCCAACCATAAAGGGACATCTCCAGTAAAACGTGGTAAATCCATTTTGATAGGTTTAAAATGAGGGGGTTGGGGATGAAGGGTGGGTGTGAAGTGTGGTTGAATGTGGGAAGAGAATGGAACTGAGGTGGGTAGTGGGTGTAATGAGTTGGGTGGGTATGTAATAGGAGAGAGAGGGTGGGGGGTCGTAGAAGGAAGGGTGGGTGCGATATGGAAGGCGTGGGAGAAGGATAAGATCGGGGTAGACGGGTGTGGAGAGAAATTTGAAGAAGAAGCCTGGTATGGGTGAGAGGACATGGGCCTGGTTGTAATGGTATTAGGGGACGGTGTGGGCCGGGTTAAAGGTATGGACGAGTGAAGATGGGCCAAAGTGGGTGTTTGGGAGAGGCCCAAACCTGGATAGGATGTAGTCAGTGGGGGAAAGAGGGATCGGAAAGATGGGTGAGTGGTGGGTGTAGAGGAACGGGGAGGGGTGGGTGTAGCAGCGGTAGGTACGGGAATGGGTGGGTGGGTTGGCGATGGCGTTGTGGTGGTCGGAGGTGCAGGAAAGGTGGATTTAAGAATGCGTAGTTCGTCCAACAGTAGTGATTGGAACGACAAGAACTGGGAGGTGATGGTGGTTTGAAAAGTTTCGTTGGAATTTTTCATTTGGTCAAGAGATTGTTGGAAAGTTGTTTGCTGGTTTTCGAGAGCCGAAACAGAATCAGAGATATCGTCGACCTGGGTATGGAGGTGGTCGTTGCGCACGTCTAATGCCGCTGCAACGACATCGGGATCGGCGCTAGGGGAAGGAGTAGATTTGCCCATCGAAGGGCTCTGATACCAATTGGTAGGCCCAATCGGTCTCAGACACAGAAAGCTAGAAATCAGAGTAATAGTGCAGAAATAAAAGGAAATAATAAGAGAATTCAAAAGGAAAATAGGGAGATTTCATTCATTCCCCTTTTTCAGGTTACAATGACCTATTTATATACAATCTGCAAGGGAACCCTAGCAACAACAGGCTGGGCTTTAAGTGAACTTGGTTAAGGGACGGGCTGGAAGAGAGCTAGCTAAAGGCCCAAGTTATATGGTCCAAACAGACTTTGAATAGTACTCTCTCTCTCTCTCTCCATGGAAATACATCTATATCCCTTCCAGAACATCTCTTTACTCCTTGTGATCACAACTACCATATGCCTTTTTCATGTCCGAAAATCTTCGACTGCGGATGACGATCGATACCTCAACTGTAGCGCATCGTTCCAATGCGTAAATTTTCGGGATGTTCATTACCCTTTTTGGGGATCAAGCCGGCCAGATTATTGTGGCTACCCCGATTTCAAGCTCAACTGCAACGGAGATGCTCCCGTGATCTCATCTGACGGCCAAGATTATCGAGTCCTCGATATAAATCAATCTACAAGTACTTTACGGGTTGCTAGAACGGACTTTTGGAGCAACGTTTGTCCGGTGTCACTTGCCAATACAACCATAAAATCAAGCCGCGTCAAAAATACTTTGGATGTTCAAGAAGTACTGCTGTTCTACGACTTCCCCCGCTTAACATTCTTCTTCCAATTCAGCCCACAAGTCAGTTCAATTGCAGCATAAACAGTATTGCCACTTCCGTTAATTACTTTGTCACAAATTTAGGGCTGCTGAATATTAGTGGTAACTACAAAACGACCGTCATTGCCAGCATTTCTCAATCTGCAGCTGCAAATCTAGTGTTGAATTCGTCCAAGGATAATCTCGTTGCTGCACTTGATTCCGGGTTTGGGTTGAAGTGGGATGCAAGTAATACCTTGTTTGACCAATGTCGAGGGTCAGGGGGTCAGTGCGGGTACAATATATCTTCAGCTGAATTCACCTGCTTCTGTAAGGATGGACATACTCCCTCAAACTGTGAAGGTATGCGCCTAAACATCTTTCCACTAAGTTTAGGATAGAATTAGACTATCGGTCTAACCCAAAACCAATTAGCAATATGAGGAATAAACTTTAGATTCCTGACTAGGATTGATGCGCTCAACAATCTGGGTCTTAGACAATACGCTGGTGTTTGAAGGGTTAGATTGACGCCCCTTTTTAGTTTCAGTCCTCCAATTTTAGTACTTTGTACTATGGCAAGGCTTCCTCAGCAACCAATGCGCTGCCTCAAATTAGAGAACCATCTACATTTGTTAGAACAAGTACATATTCTACTCTAACAAGTTAATAGAGTGCACGGATATGAAATTAGAATTTGATAGAGTGCATAAATTGTCGTGCAGGATTTTCTTAGGTAGCTAAGAAAATTTAAATTACCAATTTAGGATGGTTTTATATCCATTTATTTTAGGCTTTAGCACGTATTCATTTGTTTTTTGTTAGAGACTTGAGTAAAATGCATGAGAGAAATGATAGATGAAAGAGGGCGAAGGAAGGATGGTGGAATGTGGAAGTAATCTATATGGAATTAATAGAAGAGACGAACTTTAAGAGCATGTAACACACATTATGTACTGCGCCAATTCTCCGTTTTTAAATTAGTGGTCTAACTTTGCGCTCTTCTTAACTTTCATCTTTTCCTAAACTGGTGATCTAACTTTGTGCTATGCTAAATTTTCTCCTATTCTCTGTTCTTAAACTACTTTTTTAAATTTTATCTTATTTTCTAGAAAGAAAGGAATTTCCGCACATCATTTTCTCCTTGTGCATTCTTCTAAGTTTGCTCCCATTCTTTGTGTGTGTGTGTGTGTTTTTTTTTTTTTTTTGAACAAACGATATTATCTATACTAAGGGGGAGAGGGTGGGCTTAGCCTCACAATGGGCTAGCAATAATGTGGTTTAAATTCACCTTTGATGAGAATCGAACTTAAGACATCTCACTTATAAGTGAGAGAAATACAACTAGACCGTAGTACTAAATGGTTGCTTCCATTCTTTGTTCTTAAACTAGTGCTATAACCATGCTCACTACCAAATAACTTTCTCACTCTTATTGTGGGCTCTCACAATCCCATCCATTTTCTTTCACATTACCATGACCATGACAAAAGCCATGTGGCATTCGATGGGAAACTTCAAGTTGGGTGGGTGCCCTCTTTTTTCTGACTTCTTAATAAAAGCATTTCCAAATTATGCTTCTAGATTCCAATCTCCGATTAGGGTGGCCATTTTCCATGCCAAAACAAAACCAACTCACTCATATCACATGTGTGTCATATGTAGGTGCATTTTTAGGCCAATGCAAATAACCTTGGCAGAATCTTGCGATATATTGCAATTAAAAAACCTATTTTTGTATTTATAACTTGTTAGTTTCTCAGCAATATTAACACAAGAATTGTGATTATGTGATATAATTTGCATCCATTAATCAAGAGAATGCATTATACTATTTGCATAATTTTTTTTTTTGTATTTGTTTTTTTTCGTGTTTTATTATTTTTGGGGTTTGATAGGGTATATTAGTTCTTTTTTTTTTTTTATTAGTGTGGTGTGTGTTGGGGATAGATTTAAGAGAAATATTAAGGAGATTTTCTCAAAAGTGAGACTCTTCATGAACTCTCTATCATCTTATGTTTTTGCTAAAATATTTTACTAATGTTAGTACGAGAATTTACGTTAAACTAGGAGATTGCAGAGAGTCCATAAAGAATCTCACTTTTGAGAGTTTCTTTAGCATTTCTCTAGATTTAAAGTAGGATGATATTTGGCAATGGCTCCTAATACAAACAACATAATTCGCACGGTTAATTCTCTTTTCTTGTCATCTAACAATTATTTTGGAAAGCTGCCAAGTTCCTCGTACTAGATGTCTAAATAAATCGACCAAAAAAAAAAGTCTAAACAAATTCTAACGTTGAAATTAAAATTTAAGAACATTTGCTTGCTTTGCATTTGAAGATCTTTTGTGTGTAATTCAGTTGCAAACACTTCTGGCAAAAATTTCTTAGGTACAACTTTTTTTAATTTAATTTTGGGTCAAATTTCTTAGCTAGGTACAGTTCAGGGAAAATTTCTTCGATGTTTTGATGTTTATTGAAAAAATAACATGCATCGCATCATCCCACATGTTTAATGCATTAAACTATTAAGGAAAAGGATCCGGTCAGGATCATTATCATGGGGATCCGGAGGATCGTGTAATCATGTTTGTTCATCATATATCATGCGATCATTTTTTGTTGGGTACTATTTGTTAAGCTAGAGAGAAGAATAGAGGTTTTACAGAAAGAGAAGCTTTAGAGAGAGAGGGAGAGAGAGAGAGGAAGAGAGAGAGATTGAATGTAATTCTTCAGTATATTATATCTTTTTGAAGTAAGCAATCTTACAAGGTATTTATAGAGAACACAAGATTATAACTAATCTAACTACCTAACTAATCTTATGCCAAGTGTCACAATCTCATACTTATACATAATATCTCTATCATCCCCCCGCAAACTCATGCTTGGATGATCCTAGCATGAGATTGTTATAATGTGTGTGAAACAATGGAGCACTCAACCCCCTTAGTCAAAATGTCTGCAAACTGTTCCTTGGAAGAGACAAACTGAACATGAAGTTGATGCTTAGCAACGCGTTCTCGAACAAAGTGAACATCAACTTCGATATGCTTGGTGTGTTGATGTTGAACTGGATTGAAAGATAAAGCAATGGCCGACACATTATCACAGAACAATACAGGAACAGAAGATATAGTAATCTGCATAAAACTCAGGAGTTGCTTAATCCAATCAAGTTCTGCAGCTGTGGAAGACAAGGCTCTATATTCTGCCTCTGTGGACTATTTGGAGACAGTTTGTTGCTTCTTAGAAGACCAAGAAATGGGATTACTACCGAGGTAAACAACTAATCTAGTTGTGGATCGCCTATCATTGGGATCCCCTGCCCAATCAGCATCACTAAAAGCTTTAATATCTAAAGCAGAACTGGAATAAAACAAGCCATATGTCATGGTACCTTTAAGATACCTAAGAATCCTTTTGACTGCAGTATAGTGTGAAACCATAGGGCACTGCATAAACTGACACACCTGATGAACAGAGAAGGCAATATCAGGTCTGGTAAAGATTTAGTATTGCAAAGCACCCACAATACTCCTATAATGTGTAGGATTGTTATACGGTTCACCATCATCTTTGAGGAGCCGATGATAAGGCAGGCAAGGTGTATCACAGGGCTTAGAGTCAATCATTTCTTTTTTAACCAACAGATCATGGACATACTTTTGCTGTGAAAGAAACAACCCATTTGCAGTGTGAAAGATTTGAATACCCAAAAAATAGTGCAAATGACCGAGGTCTTTTGATATCAAACTCAGAAGTCAAGGACTGAATAACATGTTGAATAGCCAGGGAGTCATTGCCAATGATGATAATGTCATCCACATAGAGCAACAAAATAACCAATGTGGAGCCAACATTCTTCACAAACAAAGAAGAATCAAAATACTTAGCGGTGAACCCCAACTGAGGAAGAAATGTAGTGAATCGCTCATTCCAGGCTCGGGGAGCCTGTTTCAAACCATAGAGAGATTTATGGAGTTTGCAGACCAAATTAGGATAGGTAAGGTCTTCAAAACCTGGAGGTTGCACCATATAGACTTCATCTTGCAAAATGCCATGTAAAAAGGCATTTTTGACATCCAACTGCCGGAGAGACCAATTGAAATGAGCAACTAAGGCCAACACTATCCGCACTGTTGTGGGTTTAACAACCGGACTGAAAGTCTTAGTATAATCAATCCCAGGTTCTTGACTAAACCCTTTAGCTACCAACCGAGCCTTATGTCGAGCTATAGTACCATCAGAATGTTTCTTAATCTTGAACACCCATTTACAACCAACCAAATTCTTGTTGGAAGGCAAATACACCAAGTTCCAAGTCTTCTGAGTATAAAAAGCATCAATCTCGTCTTTCATAGCATTCAACCAAACTGGACATTTAAGAGCTGACTTATGAGAAGTAGGTTCAACCAGAGACGGATCTGTGGTATGAGATGACTAGAAAGCAAATAAAAATGCCTTCCATTTAATGATCCCACTTTTACTCCTTGTTTGCATGGAATGTATGTTCATAGGTGGTACTGACAATACCACTTGAAGAGTCTCAGGACAATGGATAGGTGCCACAGGGATCGCAAGGCTTTCACTTTCTGCAGCAGTAATGGACTGAGAGAAAACAGGGAAATTGGAACTAGATGAGGGTGATAATGAAGATGGTATGGAATGCATGGAAGATGAAGTGGACTCTATGACATGTGGAGAAGAAGGAGATGGTGTGGAAACAGGTGAAACAACCACGTTGTTTGATGTAACAACGGGAAGTGGGAAAGACACAGAGGATGTGGACAATAAAACACTATCCAGTTTCGATGTTGTCAATAAGTCTGTAAAAAATACATGCCTTGATACATATATTTGTTGTCTAGCCATCTTATAACACAGAAAGCCTTTGAACTTGGAAGCATACCCTAAAAAGACACACTTAGTAGTTTTGGGTTGTAATTTGGTGCTATTGTAAGGTTTAAGGAGAGGATAACAGGCACACCAAAAAATTTTCAAGTGAGAAAGAACAGGAACATTCCCATATAGTAACTCAAAAGGAGATTTATTGGATAGTAAAGGAGTAGGCATTCTATTTATAAGATAAGTGGCTTTTTGACAAGCAAAGCTCCAGAAAGAAGAAGGAATCTGAGCATTTCTAAGCAAACTGATGGTGATTTCAATGATATGCCGATGTTTTCTCTCAGCCAAGCCATTTTGTTTCAGGGTATATAGACAGGATTTTTGATGTGAAATGCCTTTGTCAACTAGAAAAGACTGAAATTATTACTACAATACTCTCCTCCCCCATCACTTTGGAAAATCTTCACAGTAGCATAAAACTGATTCAACACATAGGCATAGAAAGCAATAAAGGTGGCACAAAGATCTGATTTATTGATGAGTGGAAATATCCACGTGTATCTAGTACATTCATCGATAAAGGTAACATAATACCGATATCCATCAACTGATGTACAAGGTGCAGGACCCCAAAGGTCACTATGCACAACCTGAAAAGGAATGACAGACTTATTTACAGATGTGTGAAATGGCAGCTTACAAAATTTACCTTCTAAACAACTTTGACACACAATAGGGACAAAATCTTTGGCACATGTAATGTTTGACTTATGCAACATTAAAGAAACAATGGAATTAGAGGGATGACCCAATCTACTATGCCATATAGTAGAGTTGACAAGTTGTCCAAGAAAAGCTTTAGCTTGTAGCTTTGGATGAGGTACACCAAGAATGGTAGTAGATAAGGAATGAATGGGATAAAGTCCATTACTGCATAGCCCTCGGAAGAGGATCCTCCCTGTGGCTTTGTCCTGTATCCAGAAGCAAAAAGCATCGAAGATAAGATATCAGTTGTTATCTAGGCAAAGCTTGTGAACAGAAAGTAAATTCTGTGATAGTTTAGGAACATATAACACAAAATTTAACTTGATAGGCTGCACAAAAGTGTTAAACACAGTACTACCAATATGGGATACTTTCAAACCTTCACCATTAGCGGTTTGAATTGTTTCATTAAATGGATACAGTGAAGCCAAGGACAAGTTGTTCAAATCTGCAGTCATGTGGTTGGTGGCGCCTGAATCAGTAAGCCACACTTGAGGAGTGGTCTGTGATGTAGAGGGTTGTGATGGTTGAGCCAGGATAGTATGCATAGCTTGCATGGATGGCTGCAAGTATTGTGGCACATGATAAGCAGGACCGGAACTCTGAGAGGAATAGCCATATTGCTGTCCAGTATTGGAACCAAATCGCTGTCCAGGATGTGAACCATATTGCTGTCTAGGCATAGGAGAATAGTGAGAAGCAGAACCAATGTAGTTCGGTCATTTCTCATTGTAAAAACAAAACCAGGTGACATGATTGGTTTTGCCATAGATGTGACATTGCGATCTGGTAGGAGGCGAGGAATCACAAAATGGTGTTGTATGACTCTCACTATTACATAACTGACATGTAACAAGTGATGGAGCAGAAGGTGCATAAGAAGAATGTGGAGCTTGACCAAGTACTCCCGGAGCTGAAGTTGGAAACACATAAGTTTGAGGTTGAGAAAATGGTTTGTGATTAAAGTTTCTAGAACCTTGATTAAACTTTCCCTTGCCTTTGTTCTTATACTGATTGAACTGCTTAAATCCCCTTTGAACAAAATGAGACTATCCGGAGCCATTGAAAAAAGACGGAGATAAGCCTTTAGGTGCCGGTGATGAATTGGTAGCAACCATTGCAGCTAGAAATGGTGCAGGTGTACTAAAATCAACAATAGCCTCTTCTGCAAGCAATTGAGACTGGAATTCTTTGAGAGAAATAACTTGTTCTTGTCCTTGAATAACAGTGCGGAAGGTATTATACTCATGAGGCAACCCATTCAAAGCCAAAATCACTATATCTTCATCAGCAAATGAAACACCAGCAGCAGTAAGATAATCCCTGGCAATTTTTATCTTTTGGAAGTACTGAGCCACAGTATCAGTGCCTTTCTTAATGTTTTGTAAGTTGGACTTCAATTGAAAGATACTAGTGCGAGAAACAGTAGAGAATTGTTCCCTTAACCGAGTCCAAAGATCACGATAACTAACACTACCTATAGCACAGGACATACCTACTGGAGATAAAGTGGTAGTGATCAACTGCATAAGAGCCCTATCATGCATCATCCAAATCAAATACGCATCAGAATCAACAGAAGATGATGAATTTGACAGATCCACACTAGAAGAACCAGAAGGAGAAACACATCGAGAAGGACACGGGACGGAGCCATCAACAAATCCCATGATACCATTACTTTCGAGTAATGATTGCATTTGAAATTGCCAATTTAGGTAATTGGAATCATCCAGTTTAATATTCACCGAAGTAGGAAGTGATGAAATAAGTGCAGTAATTGGAGACTGGAGCAGTTGCAATTGACTAGCACTAACCATGATGCAAGAAACAAGGCACAAAATCTGGTAGAAAGAAAGATACCTCTCAGCGGCAAAATCACAAACACCTGGAGTGCAGGAACACAAAAGACAACGAGAAGAGAGTTTTGATCAGAAATTGCAAAGCGTCGAAACCCTAGAATCTTGAAGAAGAAGAAATCTGAGAAGAACACAGCACAATTCAGCTGTGACACGACAATGCTTCAATTAGCATTAACAATAGCGAAAGCTGATTAAGGATCGAAGAGGCGGTAGCCATGGCGGCGAGTGATACCATGTTAAGCTAGAGAGAAGAATATAGGTTTTACAGAAAGAGAAGCTTTAGAGAGAGAGGGAGAGAGAGGAGAAGAGAGAGATTGAATGTAATTCTTCAGTATATTATATCTTTTTGGAGTAAGCAATCTTACAAGGTATTTATAGAGAACACAAGATTATAACTAATCTAACTACCTAGCTAATCTTATGCCAAGTGTCACAATCTCATACTTATACATAATATCTCTATCACTATTTATATTTACTTTTAAATTTCAAATAATTTCTAACCGTACAATGTACGATGAACTGACATGATTACAAGATCTTCGGATCCCGGAAAAAGATTTTTCCTCCGGATCCTTTTCCAACTATTAAAAGGTAGGTCCATTTAATCAAATTCTTGATGGAGATTGTTCTTATTTAATGACCTAATATGCTTTAACAATACCTATACTTGGTCAATCAAACATGGCTTCATGTGCGCACTCGTTCACTTTTAGGAAAAATCTTCAGCACACCTCTTTTTACTTAGATATAGTGGTATACTCTTTGTTTAAGTATTATTTTTTTCATTTAATTAGGACTAACTCAATTTACTGTTATAAAATTTCTTAGTTTTCAACATTTCATACATTAAGTTTTTTCGTCTTAGTCTTGTACCTTAAGCCATAATTTTGAGATGAAAAAAAATTGATATATGAAATGTTGAAAACCAAGAAGCTTTGGGAGAGTAAATTGAGATAGGACGAAAAAATTTGGTTTTTTTTAGTATATGACACGCCCCGACCCTGCTATTCCCCGAATACCAGGATAGACACGTGCTGGCCGACACCCGAGGGTGACGAAAGCCATTAATTGATACAAAAGCTAAGAATAAGAAATAAATAAGAGTTAGAAATTTAAAAATACAATGGATTAATAATTTAGGAACGTGTTCAAAGCATACAACTAAACCTAATCACTAAAAAGAATTAAGATAAAATTGAATGAATAAAGAAGTGGGTCCTACATCGAGAGGATTCAAAGATGTTGCTGCGGAAGTGTCTTGACGCCGGGGTTAGGTGCCTTGATCCTAAGTCCTGAATGGGGGCGCAAAACAAAGGTGAGTGGACCAAGTTTATATATATAATAATAATAACAGTTATCAATGTACTAACCCCTACAGTTTATATAATGAAAACTACTACCATAATAAGTGATGAATTTAATAAAAATCCTAGCATGCCAAAATATCTCAAAAGTCATATCGCGGAATAACGTCGCAAAAATCAAACAGTAAACGTCTCATAGATCGTCTCATAAGCGCGGTGTGCTGCTAGAAAGATCACTGAATAAATATACTCCCGACTCAATGCCTGCTCCGTGGTCTCTGCGCCCGTAGCCAGAGATTACCAACTCCTGGCCCAATACCTACTCCATGTCCCTCAGCCCGTAGCTAGGGATTATTTCTTCAAGCCTAAATGCCAACACCAGATCCTCGCCCCAGGCGGCATAGTGTCCTCTAAATACGCACAAATAGTTACGCCTCTCATAAATAACCACTTCATAGTATAAAGTCATCCATCGTGTATACTATAAAGAGGGGTTTCTAAAACATGTTCTAGCATCCTATTGTCATCCATCAGATGGTCTACCATTTCATGGTTTTTAAAGAAAATACGATATATCAAAATATAGCTCAATGTAGGCCAACAATTGATTCCTCACCAAAAACACGAGACGAAAATCAATATATTTAATAAACAGGCTTCACATAAATCAAATCATAAACTCGTAGGCATGCTAATCATTTATGCAATTAAATTATAAAATCATGTAATTTTAGAAGGGATCCACTCACAGTACTTAGTCGCCAAAAAACTGCGCCATTAGCGAAGACGGAAGTGTCACAATAATTGCCCCGAAGCACATAAAGAGCCCAATAAATAAAACTCTATTATAACAATTGAATTTGGGAAAACGGACGTCGGAAATGGATTCAGGACGTCGAATTACCCTAAGAAGGGTCCTGGATAAATTTCGCAAACGTCAATAGAATATTCCTTGAATATTCCCGAATATAATATTCCCTAACAGAATATTCGCCATAAAGGGTTTTGGGCCGACTAGGGTTTAGGGTTAGGACTTGGGTTAGGTTTAGGTTTTTAAACTAAAAGGGTTTAGGATTTTAACATAAATGGGTTGGGGTTTTTAAGGAGTGGGCTTAAGGCCAAGGGCCTAAAACTTAAGGAATGGCCCAAAGGGCCTTTAACATTAAACCACTAAATAGAATAAATAATAAAAACTAAAATGGGTTTTGGGTTGGGCTCGGCAAGAAAGGCCCAAAGGGCTTGGGTTTGGTGGGTCGCCGGACCCAAGAATGAAGAAGGCCGGAATTCGGCCAGAAATCTACACAAACTTTAAACGGCCATAACTTTGTCAAAACTCAACGAAATCGAGTGATTCAAAAACAAAAGTTGTATCCCTTGAAGAGACGAAGAGAATGGTACCTCACAAGATGTCTAACTCGCCGTGGTTTGGCCGAAAAATGCCTCGAAAGCCACTGAGGTCGTCGGAAACTGGGTAAGATTCAAATGGATATAACTTCTTCAATACTCAACGAAATTGGGTGAAACAAAAAGGAAAGTTGTAGTACTCAGGGAGACGAAGAGATTGATATCTTACACGCCGGCCAACTCGCCGTGGTTGGCCTGAAATGGCCTCGAAAGGGGCGGTGCTCACCGGAGGCTTGTGAGATTTCGTCGTTCTTTCTACAACGGGAGAGAGAAAACCGCAGAGGTTTCTCTAGTCGCTTGGATTCCAAAAATATAATTTTTGGGTTCGATTTTATAAGGGAGTTAAGGTGAGGGCTAGGTGAAGCTCTCGGTGTTGAGAGAAAGAGAGAACGAGAGAGGTATACGGGAAAGGGAAGAAGAAGAGGAAGAAAGAGAGAAGAGGGCTGAGAGAGATGAGGGCTCGGGGACAAAATCATGGGGTGGGCCCCTTGGGCTCACCAATTTAGGTCCAAACAATTATTTTAAAATAAATGGGGTTGGGGTGTTTCAATCTACCCCCTTTAAAAAAAAATTCATCCCCGAAATTTAAAATCACTTAATAAACTGAAAAACTCGAAAATAGGGAAAAGGATACATAAATGTACGTAACGAAGAAATCAAGTCAGAGCGGTTGCACAAAAGGGAAAATGCCATCCTGTCGCGATCGGGTTGCAATGATTCCATCTTTCGTGCCTCCAGGCTCATACTTTCTTTCCCCGTCAGTGTAATAGTAGAAAACATACTTTAATAAAATATAAAGTTGAAAACACAAAATAATTTAAGGCCAGATAATGTCAAAATAGATATGTACTAATATATAGATAAAAAACTCGAATCAACTTAAAAATGAAAACAGAAATACTTTTCCAAAAACATTTGTAACGTCAAAACAATTAACTAGAGTAAATGAAGTTAAAATACTTATATTGAAAACCAAAATTGAAAAATGAGAGTGGGTCTTGCCCAAGAATTCGAAACGTCAAGTACTCCGAGAATAGATGTGTCTTTGGGTCGAGTCCTAAGAATAACAATTCTGAATCTGCATCAGCTGTTGTAGACGAATATTCTTGTCTACTTGCTTAACGAACCCAACAAATAAGCTATCGATATACCGGTCGGTCGCCCGTAATATCGATCACACATTTGTTGTCTTGATAAGCAAGCAGTAATTTCCTGAGGATGAATAATTTCACACGTCGTAAATTCGATCCTCCGAATACAAGTTCACAAAACTTTTCTGTCAACCAGTGTTGTCTGTGAAAAACTCTCGTACCATGTCGTAAAAAGTGCCATACACCAAACCGAACCAAAACAGAAACTGTAGTTGTAACACTCTATCCAGCACCAAGCATCATATTCACTTCAGTTCTTCCAAATGTGACCAACTATTCCAGTGTTTTGCCAATAAATAACCCATTTGAAAACTGTATCTTGGGATTCAAGAGAAATGGCTACCATGTTAGTAGTGGACCCAAAAGCTCGAACCAAGCAGGCAGAAAACGAGAAGTCATCTTCCTCAACACGCAGTATCTCTTGGGAACTGTTGTAGTGCTCAATCCACCTCTCCATTTTTGCTTAGTTGCATATTTCTAGTCAACCAAGGTCAAAGTTGGTGGAAAGAAGAACGACTCGCAAATGGTCAACCTAAAAACAAAAGAGAGTACACACCTTTCGAGAGAAGTGTAAAGATTATCCAATTCTCGCTTCGACCGTCCTGTAATGCCATCTCATAATGCACCAAACAAATCTGCTAGAAGTGTTTTAATAACCACGTACTCACAACAATAAGGTTCAGAAGTGAAGCAGTGGAAATATGCGTTGAGACGAACACATATCGTTGGAAAATAGCCAATGTGATGCCTATGAATTCTAGTAAGATGGTGATACAATATGCTGACCTTCAGTACTAAAACCTTCAACCAACTTTTCCTAAAAGACCGCTCGAACCTCACGCTCACGTGCTCTCGAACTAAAGGATCCTGGTGAGAGGTAGTGGAAAGCTGCGTCGAGGCGAACACATCACATCATCAAAAAGGTCTACCAGAGTAAGATATGATGGTTATGAATTGTAGCAAGATAATGAGTGGTGACCATTCAATTCAGCGTGAAGATAGTGATACAATCTGCTAATCATCTGCACCACAATCTTCACCAGTCTCTTACCAAAAGACAACTCAAACTTCACACCCACGAGGAACTCTTTCTGGTAAGTCTGGTAAGCTTGTGAAAAAGTTATGCTCTTATCGTTCTTGTCCGAATCGACACGAACTGGGTGCACACTTTCACCAAAACGATCGATCGTGGATTTCTCACTGATTAAGCGAGAAACCATGTCGAGAAGGCTGAAAGAACACTCAAGAATTTAAGGGTCAAAACAAATCCATTAAAATCTAGAGTACAAGATATCGAGATTTGAACCAGGAACCATGCCGAGAACAATTTTCTTTTTTTTTACACCCTCTGTATAATGTTCCAACATGATCTAGTTCACATTGAGAAACAAACAAGCGAAGGAAGGTAAAGATGCAGAAATAGAAGTCACTGTTTATGATTATTTGTTAAATCATCACAGTAAGGTCAATTGATTTCTTAGCCAAAATGAAATAGGTCTAAGCTCAAGAATAGTTAAGAACTGTTGATAAGATTTGATGACGCTAAAGAAATTTCGAAATTCACAATACTTTGTGAGAGCTGTTCAAAGTTCAAAAATTAAACATAGAACCTCTGAATCAACAGAATGACGAAGAAGAAAGATACAAAGCAGCTTGCGTATGCATGCAGTGACACGATTGGCTACCTTAAAGTGACGCTCTTGAGCAAACCAAGGCTCAATGAGTTCAGAGAAGTTCAGAGTAAAGCTCGATCTTCGTACAATAGTAAATATGGTAGTCTCAAGCCATTACACTGAAAATTACAAGGCTGAACATTTAGGCTGTAAGTAAGAGACTAAGTTCACCTTCACCGAAAAGTACGCGGACGAGGAACTAAAGTTTTTCGCCGAGTACTAGACCCAGGTGAAATTCAAGGAGTCTGTTTATCCAAACAAGACTGGATATTCATCATCCAAATCCAACTACAACAACAACAAGAATCGCAACTCCTTTTGGAAATTGATGAGAACGTCTGTTATCGAGGAGTTTCCCAAGAAAAGCAATTAATATAAACAAAGTCAACACTCGAAGAATTTGATGTGAAGCTGACGGTCAAAGGTTAAGGAACTTGACTTCGTCGCTAGAGAAATCAAGAAGGTTATCGATAGAATAATCACTGAGGACTTGTTCTAAAGATTTACACGAACTTCTTCAGTGGTAATGAATCTGAGAAAATTGCTTCGATCCCACCAATCACCACTTATTAGACTTCACAACAATTAGTGTTTTGCTGCTTTCTCTAACACACACTCCGAATATTTCGAGCAATTTCCAAGAGATATGACTCTGCCTGTCATTCCCAGGGAACGCATATCGCAGAGTATCATCCTATGTTGAAAGTCGTCCAACAAATCAAACACGTCACCGATGAGCCACAATCCAGACACGAATTCTTGAATTTCAACAAGAAGGTGACAATTCAAATAGAGAAAGGTTCGCACAACTGCGCCAAATGGCACCAAATCTAGAAGTCCTAACATCCAAATGATGTCAAAACCGACACTTTACGAGAATATAAGAGAATCATAAGTATGCTCTGAACAAACCACGCTCTGATACTAATCTGACACGCCCTGACCCTGCTATTCCCCGAATACCAGGATAGACACATGCTGGCCGACACCCGAGGGTGACGAAAGCCATTAATTGATACAAAAGCTAAGAATAAGAAGTAAATAAGAGTTAGAAATTTAAAAATACAATGGATTAATAATTTAGGAACGTGTTCAGAGCATACAACTAAACCTAATCGCTAAAAAGAATTAAGATAAAATTGAATGAATAAAGAAGTGGGTCCTACATCGAGAGGATTCAAAGATGTTGCGGAAGTGTCTTGACGTCGGGGTTAGGTGCCTTGATCCTAAGTCCTGAATGGGGGCGCAAAACAAAGGTGAGTGGACCAAGTTTATATATATAATAATAATAAAACAGTTATCAATGTACTAACCCCCACAGTTTATATAATGAAAACTACTAGCATAATAAGTGATGGATTTAATAAAAATCCTAGCATGCCAAAATATCTCAAAAGTCATATCGCGGAATAACGTCGCAGAAATCAAAACAGTAAACGTCTCATAGATCGTCTCGTAAGCGAGGTGTGCTGCTAGAAAGATCACTGAATAAATATACTCCCAGCCCAATGCCTGCTCCGTGGTCTCTGCGCCCGCAGCCAAAGATTACTAACTCCCGGCCCAATACCTGCTCCATGTCCCTCAGCCCGTAGCTAGGGATTATTTCTCCCGGCCTAAATGCCAACACTAGATCCTCGCCCCAGGCGGCATAGTGTCCTCTAGGTACGCACAAATAGTTACGCCTTTCATAAATAACCACTTCATAGTATAAAGTCATCCATCGTCTAAACTATAAAAAGGGGTTTCTAAAACATGTTCTAGCATCCTATCGTCATCTATCAGATAGTCTACCATTTCATGGTTTTTATAGAAAATATGATATATCAAAATATAGCTCAATATAGGCCAACAATTGATTCCTCACTAAAAACACGAGACGAAAATCAATATATTTAATAAACATGCTTCACATAAATCAAATCATAAACTCGTAGGCATGCTAATCATTTATGCAATTAAATTATAAAATCATGTAATTTTAGAAGGGATCCACTCACAGTACTTAGCCGCCAAAAAACTGCGCCACTAGCAAAGACGGAAGCGTCACAATAATTGCCCCAAAGCACATAAAGAGTCCAATAAATAAAACTCTATTATAACAATTGAATTTGGGAAAACGGACGTCGGAAATGGATTCAGGACTTCGAATTACCCTAAGAAGGGTCCTGGATAAATTTCGCAAACGTCAATAGAATATTCCTTGAATATTCCCGAATATAATATTACCTAACAGAATATTCGCCATAAAGGGTTTTGGGCCGACTAGGGTTTAGGGTTATGACTTGGGTTAGGTTTAGGTTTTTAAACTAAAAGGGTTTAGAACTTTAACATAAATGGGTTGGGGTTTTTAAGGAATGGGCTTAAGGCCAAGGGCCTAAGACTTAAGGAATGGCCCAAAGGGCCTTTAACATTAAAACACTAAATAGAATAAATAATAAAAACTGAAATGGGTTTTGGGTTGGGCTCGGCAGGAAAGGCCAAAGGGCATGGGTTTGGTGGGTCGCCGGACCCAAGGATGAAGAAGGCCGGAATTCGGCTAGAAATCCACATCAACTTTAAACGGCCATAACTTTGTCAAAACTCAACAAAATTGAGTGATTCAAAAACGAAAGTTGTAGCCCTTGAAGAGACGAAGAGAATGGTACCTCTCGCCATGGTTTGGCCGGAAAATGCCTCGAAAGCCACTGAGGTTTCCGGAAACTGGGTAAGATTCAAATGGATATAACTTCTTTAATACTCAACAAAATTGGGTGAAACAAAAAGGAAAGTTGTAGTACTCAGGGAGACGAAGAGATTGATACCTTACACGCCGGCTAACTCGCCATGGTTTGGCCGGAAATGGCCTCTAAAGGGTCGGTGCTCGCCGAAGGCTTGTGAGAGTTCGTCGTCCTTTCTACAACGGGAGAGAGAAAACTGCAGAGGTTTCTCTAGTCGCTGGGATTCCAAAAATATAATTTTTGGGTTCGATTTTATGAGGGAGTTAAGGTGAGGGCTAGGTGAAGCTCTCGGTGTTGAGAGAGAGAGAATGAGAGAGGTATACGGGAAAGGGAAGAAGAAGAGGAAGAAAGAGAGATGAGGGCTGAGAGGGATGAGGGCTCAGGGACAAAATCAGGGGGTGGGCCCCTTGGGCTCACCTAGGTCCAAACAATTATTTTAAAATAAATGGGGTTGGGGTGTTTCAGTATAAGCGATATTTTACACTAATCTACACTAAAGAAACAAGAAGAATTTCAACACAAAACCCAGTAAGTTGAATATAAAAATCCTAACTACCAGAGCAATTTATCACTTACTATTCAATTTAAAAACTAAAAACAAACAACACATGATTAAAATAAGTATGAAAATCTCATCGCAGATATGTAGGTAGTAGAAGTCTTCTACCTAGAAAATCAAGTCTAAAGATTGTATGACATTCTCTTAATCCACTTGGGTTTCATCCACATTGCTTGACTCAAACCTTTTAATAGTTAACCAACAGTCATATTAATTCACAAATACATAACAAGAATTATAGAATTTAAAGGACAAATAACACTAAAATAGTTTCTAAATTACCAAAATGCCCATCAATTATTGAACAAATATAATTTCATACCATAACAACATTAACTTTTTTTTTTTAAAACAAACGATAATATCTATATTAAAATAGTAAAGAGTAGGTTAAATCTTGTAATGAGCTTGCTATAGTAATGTGGTTCGATTTTGTTTTTCATGAGAGTCAAACATAGTACCTCTCACATATAAATGAAGAATAACATCACTGAATTGTATTAATACCAACATCAACTAAAAGACGAAAATCCATACAGCCTAGAAGACAATACAATTTTTTCAGCAGCCCCGAAAACTATTCAAAAGCGGCGTGCAATCCGCTACCCCCACATAAAAGTCCAACAGTTCCAAGTTAACAAACCACAGCCCACCACGTCATTCCCCGCCGATGCCGACCTCTCCAACTACACCCAAACCTTTGATTGCGGGCCCTTCCGGAACCTCACCTCCCCTCCTACTGCGGCCCGTCGGAGTTCCACCTCAGCTGCGTCGATGACTCGCCCGAGTTGACCATCGCGTCGCTGAGCTACCGGGTTCTCAAACTCGACCCGGTTCACCAGAACCTCACCCTCGCCCGCTCCGACCTCTGGAACTCGACCTGCATCGACAAACTCGCGAACTCGACTCTCGAGTCCGTGTTCTTCACCTACGATGAGGACGATGACATGGACGTCACCATTTTCTACGGCTGTAATTCCACCTTAATCACTCTTAAACCTAAGTGTTTGGGTTAAAACTTGAACTTTGGGCTCAAGAAAAAGTTGGCTCAAAAAGAGGTTTGGAAAAGGGAAAAGCCCGAAGCCCAGCCAAAGCCCAGAAGGCGGAAAAGGCCTTTCCCGACTGGGTGCAGGCCACTTGAACCACTTGCTCACCTACTTAGAGACCAAGTGGTGTAGACCAGCCAGCTAATCAGCCCAAAAGCACTTTACAGTGGCAGTACAAGTACATGGCTGATGAGTCACTACCCGTCAAGCTACATTCGGGCAAGATTACTGCTACAGGAGGCCAAGCCGAAGTGTCTATAAAAGAAGAAAGAGAAATCAGAGATAGAGACACTCAATCAAATAAAAAAATACAAGCACAAACTCTGCTCAAGTCTAGATTTGCCTTCAAACGAAGCTGTAGTTAGCCCAAGCCTTCATCCTTCTCGGGATCAACCCTCACCCAAACCTTTTGTAATAGCTCTGCTACCTCGTTTTAAAACTTGTTGTAGTATCGATTTCTTCCTGTAAACTCATCTCCCTACCCCCTTTCTACAAACCCCTTGATAAACCACAAAGATAGGAAGTTGCAAGACGATCAGCCTTGCCCGACAAGGTGAAACCTTGCCCGACCCTCTTTGGTTTTGTCTTTTCATTCATTAGCCTAGCAATATGTTGTATACTTCTAGTTGTATTCAAGTTATTTCTAGTAAGATGACGATTAAAAGACTTTCTCAATTCTTGAATCCGATTTGAATATGTCGTCACAGTTTAAACCAGATCTAAGTTCTAAGCTCTAAGCTCTCGGGCATGTAAGATTGATCATTCAAAAGTCCTTGGTCTCAAGGCATAAAAAAGAACCTCATGTGGACTTAACCCATCCACGACAAGCTTTGATAACAAGAAGTCCGAAGTTACTTAGGGCGCAAGTAATCGACCTATCTCTTAGTTTTATTTCTATTATATTATGATTATAGTAGAACGTTTGAGTATAGAAGGAATTCTGATGGGAAGCCTCAATGCCTATATCTAAGGCCCTACAAAGGCAACTATTTGGGTTCATTCTGCTCTGCGGGCTCGGATAATCAGAAGTATAATGGTTATAACACTTCTGCAATCAATGAAACAGACATCGTATATTCGAGTACTGGGTTAGTTCTTGATTGGAAGCCTCAAGGATTACACCTAACAACCCACAAAGGGACCCGTCATAACTAACACAGCCTCTCGGGTATATGTACAACTAAAACTCAACATCCGTTTTATATCTGCCATGCTAAAGATGGCAGTGGCACGCCTGAGCACTTAAAAGTTAATCTTGATTGCGAGCCCCAAGGCCTATACCTAAGGCCCCACAAAGGCACCTTTCAAAGTTAACTCTGTCCTTCTCTTTCAGCTTTGCCCAATAAGCCCGCCAGTGAAGCAGAAGCCCAACAGAAAGCATTAACCGGCGCCAACCTCTCGGGGAGCTGTGTGCTTGTCGGCTAGGAAACATCCCCAGTGGAAATTCCAGCCACGAACATGTTTTGGCATGCCCGGTGGGATCCATTTGATCAAAGAAATATGTCAAAACTACCAAAGGATTTGCAAATACCTTGTTGCAAATGTTGCAAAGATTGGAGAACGCCTCCGCAGGCTTTAGAAAGGAAGCTGACCCGGTTATAAGACCAACTATTCCTATATCTTTACCTTAACTTGGGGAAAAAGATGATAAGGAGAAAAAGAAACGTAAAACCAACCAGCCAGAAGAAGCAGTGGGGGACAAACCTGCGGATCCCTTCTCAGAGGCCCCAGTAAATATGATCAGTATGGCATGGGCTGAGAAGGGGAAAGAAAATGTCACAAGAGAAGTAGAAAAAGGAAGACTGGCTGACAGATCCACAAAAGGGGTGATCAAATTGCCCGAACATCCAAAAGCAGCCATAATCAAAGGGATGGTTCTGTGCAGTAAATGCCAATGCGAGTGTCAGCTCGAAATACCACCCGCAGGAGTCCTCATGGATCATGAGCTAATCAGGAGGAAAGAAGAAGAAGAAAGAAAGGAGGCTCGTGAAAAAGTCAGTCGGACTGCAGGAAGAGATACTTCTCGAAATGTTTTTTCAACGGTTAGAAGGTGATTCCCAACCTAGAGCTTTATCAGAAATATTTCGTAATCATGAGGCTTCTGAGGAGGCAGAAGATAAGGATGCCAAAAAGTCAAAAGAAATGGGTATATAGCATTCTCAATATGGCCATATGGGAAGAGAAATCAAGAGGAGTGATAGGATAACAAATCCTGTCCAGAAAGATAACCCTGCCCGCCTCGGGCGAAAATGGTACGTAGTTGGGAAAAATGGACAGCCCGTTAAACAAATGGGAGCCTCCATGGTCAGAAGGGTCCAAAGGCAACATAAAGCCTACATGAACTCCTTAAAGACCCATGCGACGTCTGAAGCATCCAAGAATCAAAAGTTAGAAAAAACGTCATCTGGGGGGAGTAGTCAGTTCCGCTGGATGAGTAAAAAAGAGGTGGAAAAAGCTAATATCAAGACAGAAGGCGAAGGAAACCATGTACCGCAAAGCCTGCATCCTAGGAAATATAGGATCTTGAGGAGAGCTCAAGAAGATATGATCATGGTGCCAACTCCCGGATGGAAGACATAGCCTATTTACTTTAGAACTGTTTCGCCTGAAAGAAATCCACCTTCTCTATCATTAGTGGATCATTTCGGTGAGGTTCCAAAGCAAACACCATATTCAGGCATGAATCAACAAGAGGGGGCACCAAAACCACTGCTTCCAGCAGACGCGATAGCTTCGTTAGATGAGTTCATAGACCAGATTGGAAGCAAGAAAAAAGAACTGCCAGAGCCTAGCAATTTTCATATCAACATGGCGTATGTGTTATCCGCCATGTTTGGTGCCAAACCTAATCAGCCCGCCACTATGGAAGGTGACTACGTGACAACTGAGCCAATGATGGCCCATGTCAATGTGGAGATAGTTGAAGAGGGAGAATCGGGAAAAGCTGAATCATCTGAAGCATCCAAGGATGGTCCTTTAAGGATCTATACAGACAAAATGATGTTCAGCCGCCCGAACATTTTGCTTGCCAATCATCTTAAGTCCATATATGTTACAGCTCATTTGGAAGGGGTGCCCTTCAAAAGGATTTTAATTGATGGATGAGCGGCTGTTAATGCACTACCGACCAAGCAAATGAAAAAGTTGGAGAGGCACAGAAGATCTTATTCCTACAGACCTCACGGTTTCAAGCATCTCGGGCGCTATCACCAAGACTCATGGGATATTGCCTTTAGAAGTGGATTTAGGGTCTAAACAGATCATGCTGGCATTCTTTGTGGTAGATTGCACTTCCACCTATGGAGCCTTACTTGGAAGGGATTGGATCCACCAAAGTCTTGCCATACCCTCCACTCTACATCAGCAAGTGGCTGTTTATCATGAGGCAGGCACAGAGGGACTAGGCTTTTGGGAGATGGTAGAGGCCGAATCACGGCCATTTCTCCTCACAACCAATGTTGCGGAAGCTAGCTTCTACAATCCTAACGTAGGAATTTTGAAATGTTCAGGAGCAGATGAGAACGGTCGCCCTACCAAGATGACGGCCCAAAAGCTTCCAGAACAAGGAATGTTCCTTACTAGAGAGGAGTGGGATAGACCTTGTATCGTCCCAACGCCCCTACACCATCAATGACAGAACAAAAAAGGAAGGATCAGGTAATGGCAGTTAGGTCCCTGATTAAAAGACTGTTGGTGTATGGGAAAGGAAGAAGGCAAGAAAGGGAGCTCTTAGACAAAGAAGAGCAGGAATGGCTGCTAGGAGCTTCGACCAGCCAGGATAAAAGCAGGGAGGAATCTTGTAGGGAAGAATTGGAGAGGGCCATCCAAATGGCCGAGTGCATATATGACCTAGATGGGCCAGACGACTTGCCTGAGAACCCGGAGTTAGTCGAATTTTTATGTGCAGAACCTGATAAGCCATCACCAGAAGTTCAGGATCCTTTGGAAGTTATTGATCTAGGGACAGAGAAAGATCCAAGACCAATACAAATCAGTGGTTTATTAGAGACTAATGATCGGGCAAAGATTATTTGTCTTTTGCAAGAATTTAGAGATTGTTTTGCTTGGCATTATATTGAGATGCCAGGTTTAGATTCAACCTTGGTGGAACACAGAATGCCCATCAAGGAGGGATATAAACCTGTTAAGCAAGCACCGCGAAGGATATCAAAGGAGATAGAAGAGAAGGTCAAAGAAGAGATTGAAAGGCTAGTAAAAGCTGGATTTATCAGGCCAGCCAAATATGTAGAATGGTTAGCCAACATTGTACCCATTTTAAAAGCCATAACAAAAGCAGTACGATGTTGCGTTGATTACAGAAATATTAATGGCGTTACACCAAAAGATGAGTATCCCATGCCCATGACTGATCTATCCATAGATGCAGTAGCAAAACACAAAGTCTAATCTTTTATGGATGGAAATGTCGGGTATAATCAGATAAAGATGGTCTCGGAAGATATACATAAAACAACTTTTAGGTGTCCCGGGCATGTGGAGGCATATGAATATCTGGTCATGTCATTCGGGCTCAAGAACGATGGCGCAACCTACCAAAGGGCAATGAATGCCATATTTCATGATTTGATTGGCCAGAACATGGATGTGTATATCGATGACATCGTGGTGAAATCCAAAACAGAGGAGCAGCATCTGATAGACCTCAGGCAAGCATTGACAAGAATGAGGATCCACAAGCTGAAGATAAATCCAAAGAAATGGGTGTTTGGAGTAAGCGCGGACAACTTCTTGGGATTCCTGGTTCATCAAAGACGTGTAGAAGTGGATAAAAACAAATCTCGAGCAATAATGGAGTCGCTTTCACCCACCAACAAAGTGCAACTTCAGAGGCTGCTAGGCAAAATTAATTTCTTGAGAAGATTCATTGCCAATTTAGCAGGCAAGATCCAACCGCTGACTCTTTTGCTAAGATTGAAGGATAAACAAAATTTCGAGTGAGAACCATCACACCAAAAGGCTTTCAACAGCATCAAAGCCTATTTGACCACCTCAAAGGGGAAAACCCTTAAAGCTATATATCTCCGCTTTAGAGAAATCAATCGGGAGTTTGCTAGCTCAAAACAATGAAGGCGGGAAAAAGCAGGCGGTGTACTACCTTAGTAGAATTCTGACCGAGGTAGAAACAAGATATTCCCCAGTAGAGAGATTATGCTTAGCTCTATATTTTACTGCCAGTAAGCTGAGGCATTACATGTTACCTTGTCACATGCACATCATCGCCAAGACAGATGTGATAAAGTACATGTTGTCAAAGCCAATGCTAACAGGAAGGATTGGGAAGTGGATTCTAGCATTATCAAAGTTCAGTTTTCAATATGTACCCCAAAGGGCGGTCAAAGGCCAAGCAATTGCTGACTTCTTGGCAGAGCATCAAGAGTCTCAAGATGAGATAATCAATATCCCGGGAACCCTGGAAGTTACTAGTGTTTGGATCCTGCCAAGCAAAGATATCTCGGGCAAAGAGGAGTGGGTCCAGCAAGAGATAAGAAGAGTGACTGGTCTCTGAATTACTCCTTGGAAGCTGTATTTTGATGGTTCCTAGACTCAGAAGGCTTCAGGAGCTGGGATTGTAATTGTCAACCCTCAAAGGGTTTATCATTATTACTCATTTCTCCTAGATTACCAAGGGAACACTAACAATCGGGCAGAGTATGAAGCCTTAATAATTGGTTTGGAAATCTTGATGGATCTAGGGGCAATGAAGGAAGAGGTTTTTGGTGATTCAGAGTTAGTAATAAACCAGCTAAATTGGGAGTTCAAGTGCAGACATATCACCATGGCGGGGTATTATTTGGCGGCTACGCAATTGCTGAGTTATTGGGATTCTGAGATATCAGTTAATCATATTCCCAGGGGATCCAACCTAGCGGCCAACAAGATGGCGCAATTAGCCTCAGGCGTGCCAATACAGGAAAGAAAATATGGGGTGGATGTCGAGATTCAAAGAAGAAACCTTCCTTCTATCCTGGAAAGAGGATTTAGTCTGGATGTAATGGTTCTAGAAACTGAGATAGAAGATTGGAGGTCACCCATCATCCATCATTTAAAAGATTCCTCTTCACCCACAAGCAAGAAGAATAGACAACAAGCAACCAAGTATGTCTTATGGGCGAAGGACCTACTAAGGAAAACTCCAGACGGGTTACTATTGAAATGCTTAGGCCAAGATGAATCCATGAGAGTAATGGTCGAAGTACATGAAGGAGTATGCGGAACACATCAGGCTGGAACGAAGATGAGGTAGTTGCTTAGAAGGTATGGTTATTCCTGGCCCGACATGGAAAAAGATTGCAAGTCCTATGCCCGAGGATGTGAAGAATGTCAAAGGCACAGTCCCCTCCAACATGTGCCTTCAGTGCCTTTAAATCCAGTGGTCAAGCCTTGGCCCTTCAGATGATGGGCAATGGACTTCATCGGGCAGATTTATCCAGCTTGTAGCAAGGGGTACACTTTCATAATTGTAGCAACGGATTACTTCACCAAATGGGTAGAGGCCTTGGCCGTAAAATCCATAATCTCAGCTGCAGTCAAGAATTTTATTAAGACCAAGATTCTGTATAGATTTGGGGTGCCCGAAATTATAGTAACGGATCGTGGGCCATCTTTTATTTCAAAAGAAGTTGAAGAGTTTGCAAGCAAATACAAAATAAAGATGATCCAGTCCAGTCCTTATTACCCACAGTCAAATGGCCAGGCAGAATCCAGCAACAAGATTTTGGTAAACATTATCAAAAGAATGGTGATAAATAGTCTGGAAAAGTGGCATGAAAAGCTGGGGAATACTTTATGGGCATACAAAACTTCTAAGAGGGTAGGAACAGGGACAACTCCTTATGCTTTAACTTTTGGGCAAGATGCAGTGCTTCCCATGGAGATCAATGTAAGTTCGGTCAGAATTCAAAATCAGTTTGGGTTACACCGTGAAGAGTACATCGAAGCCATGTGTCAAGGGATTGAAAACTTAGATGTAGCCCGAATTGAAGCCTTGAACCAGATTCAGGAAGGGAAGAAAGTTGTTGCCCGAGCTTATAACAAAAAGGTGAAGATAAAGTCTTTCAAGGAAGGAGATTTGGTGTGGAAGACAGTCCTTCCCCTAGGAGCTCAGCTTAGGGGCTTTGGAAAGTGGAGCTCGACATGGGAAGGTCCTTTCATGATTAGTTGAGTATTAGACAAGGGAGGATACTACTTGGCGGACCTCGAAGGAAATTGGCAGAAACATCCCATTAATGTTAAATTCTTGAAAAAGTATTGTCCTACATTATGGGATGCTAGAGATTGTTATATTGAAGAGGATGCAAGGTAAAGCAGGCTTCAGGGTACCAAAGTGCAGTGTATGTTCATCAATCATTCAAGAAGATAGAAAGACAAAAAGTTGCTAAAATAATGTTTATTTCATTTCGACAAATTGGTGAAATTTACAACAGATTCAATTCTGATGTGTTACGTGTGTTTCTTTCTGGATGCAATGGTGTTTCGGCTGGTTTTTCGTTGTCTTCATGGATAGAATCCGATCAGGTGATCGGGTTGTGCGGCCAAGATGAGCTTGGTAGAGGGTCCTCAGACAAAGTCATCACCATATATGATGGTGAAGCCTAACTTATCATGGCAACAAGCAGGAAGGCAAACCTTCATAAGGAAACCGTCTGACCAAGGGTGTTGGGGATAGCGGGGTGTTTGACCAAAGGTGTTGGAGATAGTAGTTATCTGATGAAAACTCTTTTTCTCACGAAAAGGAAGTTTTAGGAAACCCCACTTGAATCTTGAAGAACTCATTTCACAGTTTTAGAAGAAAACTAAGGAGGCAGAAACACTCGAGGTGGATAAAAGATGAGATCGAAGATGATTTGTTGAATGAGCCGGAATTTATAGGAATGTCAGAAGAAAGTTCATGAGTCGTGGGAAGATCAAGAGACTCCGGGTTGCGATGATCTCGACCAGAAGATACAAGTTCCAAGAACAAGGGTACAGGCGCATGCAACTATTCAATCAATATTGGCGCCTGGAGTTCCAGTCTGAATATTAATTGAAGGGGGCACTGTTTGGGTTAAAGCTTGAAATTTGGGCTCAAGAAGAAGTTGGCCCAAAAGGAGGTCTGGAAAAGGGAAAAGCCTGAAGCCCAGCCAAAGCCCAAAAGGTGGAAAAGGCCTTTCCCTTCTGGGTGCAGGCCACTTGCACACTTGCTCACCTACTTAGAGACCAAGTGGTGTAGACCAGCCAGCTAATCAGCCCAAAAGCACTTTACAGTGGCAGTACAAGTAAATAGCTGATGAGTCACTACTCTTCAAGCTACATTCGGGCAAGATTACTGCTACAGGAGGCCAATTCGAAGTGTCTATAAAAGAAGAAAGAGAAATCAGAGATAGAGACACTCAATCAAACAAAAAAATACAAGCACAAACTCTGCTCAAAGCCAAATTTGCCTTCAAACGAAGTTGTAGTCAGCCCAAGCCTTCATCCCTTTCGGGATTAACCCTCACCCAAACCTTTTGTAATAGCTTTGCTACCTTGTCTTAAAACTTGTTGTAGTATCAATTTCTTCCTGTAAACTCACCTCCCTACCCCCTTTCTAAAGCTCTCAAACCCCTTGATAAACCACAAAGATAGGAAGTTGTAAGACGATCAGCCTTGCCCGACCCTCTTTGGTTTTGTCTTTTCATTCATTAGCTTAGCAATATGTTGTATACTTCTAGTTGTATTCAAATTATTTCTAGTAAGATGATGATTAAAAGACTCTCTCAGTTCTTGAATCCGATTTGAATATGTCGTCACAGTTTAAACCAGATCTAAGTTCTAAGCTCTCGGGCATGTAAGATTGATCATTCAAAAGTCCTTGGTCTCAAGGCATAAAAAAAACCTCATGTGGACTTAACCCATCCACGACAAGCTTTGATAACAAGAAATCTGAACTTACTTGGGGCGCAAGTAATCGACCTATCTCTTAGTTTTATTTCTATTATATTATGATTATAGTAGAACGTTTGAGTATAGAAGGAATTCTGATGGGAAGCCTCAAGGCCTATATCTAAGGCCCTACAAAGGCACCTATTTGGGTTCATTCTGCTCTGCGGGCTCGGATAATCAGAAGTATAATGGTTATAACACTTCTGCAATCAATGAAACAGACATCGTATATTCGAGTACTGGGTTAGTTCTTGATTGGAAGCCTCAAGGCCTGCACCTAACGCCCCACAAAGGCACATGTTATAACTAACACAACATCTCGGGTATATGTACAACTAAAACTTAACATCCGTTTTATATCTGTCATGCTAAAGATGGCAGTGGCACGCCTGAGCACTTACAAGTTAATCTTGATTGCGAGCCTCAAAGCCTATACCTAAGGCCCCACGAAGGCACCTTTCAAAGTTAACTATGTCCTTCTCTTTCAGCTTTGCCCAACAAGACTTGCCCGACAAGCCCGCCAGTGAAGCAGAAGCCCGACAGAAAGCATTAACTGGCACCAACCTCTCGAGGAGCTGTGTGCTCGTCGGCTAGGAAATATCCCCAGCGGAAATTCCAGCCACGAACACTAAGAACTGATTTTACTGCGACCTTAACTTGACTTTCGACGACGCTTATTACGTGATCAGGCCGATACCGCTGATAGACGCATATTTATGCGACTTAGTTAACTAGTTTTCTTGCATTTACGTTATTAGTTCTTAGTTATTTTAGTACTTTAAGCCATTTTCGTGTGTTTGTAGGTCCAAAGGAGGGTAGCAGGAAAGTGCATTTTGGTGCATTTTGGAGCAGTTTTGAGCTTGGAATGGATTACATATGATATGAGCAAGATGGATGGACGAATTTGAAGACAAAAGAGGCTAAGAACATGCTAAAAATCTGGTGAAACAAATACAAGTTGCAAGAAGGGATAAATTTCTAGAAGGATTGGCCAAAACTTCACTCAAAACACATCAATGCCGTGGCTTTTACTTCCACCTCCACCAGAAATTTGAGTAATGATGCAATGCTTAACTCACCATGACATGTGAGTGGATGATGCAATGCTTAGCTAACCATGACATGTGAGTGGATGACTCAAAACCTACCCCAACAACAATTCCCACTCTTGCCGTGACTTACCTACCCATTCCACCAGAAATTTGTGCTTAAACAAGTCCATCATCTCCCTATAAATACCATGCAGCAACCTCATTGAAGGCATCCAGAAATTAACCATTCTCCAAGCCTTTCCTTGCCTCTCCTACATATCTAAACCCCTTCCCATCCATTCCTCCAAATAACCAACCCTTCAACATCATTCCAACCTTGTTGTTGCGGTAAAGAGAAGGAGAAAAGTCCTTGGACGCGCTTGCTATCCAACATGGATCGTTGGAACGTTTAGGTGCTTTCTTTCCTTTGTTTTTCAATGTTTAAATTTGTTTATCTTTGTTTTGTAATAATGAGGAACTAAACCCCCCTTGGCTAGGGAGGGATTCGAAACCATGTTAATGTTTGCAATATGATTTGATTACTTTTAATTGCGTTTCATAAGTTATGAATTCGATTTACTTATCTATTTGATTGATAACATGTTTATGTATGTTGATTAGGGATGCATACTTAGTTTGCATGCATAAATATGATGCTAGAGTATAAGGGAATTTCACCTAATCGTTATGAACTTATATTCATGAGTAGTAAAAGTCGCTAGTCACGATTGTGTTAAGTAAATCCTTGGCAAGAGTAACATGCGTATTCCATAGTTATGAATGCCTCGTCAATGCTTATGATTTCCATTGAACTTAATGATCTTTGATATGTGTCTCTATCATGCGTATTCCATAGTTAGGGTCCTTGATAAGAATAATTTGGTTGTAATGCGTATTCCATTCAATTCAATGAATCTAGGGAAATCTGAGAATTAATTTATGCAATTCATGGTTAATTTGGGGCGTTGAGAATTAATAAGTTATTGAAATGCAATTGGAAATCATTTTGTATGCAAGCAAGACATGTGTGGAGAAGAACCCCTTAGCTAGCCTTCCATTATCCATTCAACCCAAATTTGTTTAAAATCTATTTAAGTTTTTAGTTTATTCGTTTTTACTTTCAACTTCACCAAACTCAAATCCCCCTTTTACTTTCTTGTTTTAAAATCTTTTGTTTACATTTTTAACTTTGTTTTTATGTTTTTAAATTAGTTTTCAAGTGATTTAGCAATCCCTCCTAATCCCCGGCCTATAACGATACCCTACTTATATCTATACTACAATTGTCACAAGAGGGTTTAATTTGTGTGTCAAGTAATTCTCACATCAACCGCTCGATTCGATCATGAGCGGGTTCAAGTGCTCCGTCAGGATCACGGTACCGATTCTCAAAACCATGGTGGCGGTGCTGGTCGCCAACCGTTCTCTGTTTGGAGAGGCGATCATGACCGGCTTCAATGTCAATTATACCAACCCGTACTATAAGCAGTGCGCTAAGTGTCTCAATGTCAATGGGCTTTGAGGTTTTGACTCGGATAAGAACCAACCCGTTTGCATTTGCGGCAATCGAGTGTGTAACCCAGCAGGTATTTCTTTTTCTGGGTATTGTAGAGTTTACTTCTAGTAGTTATGGGCAAGTTTTCGGATAAGATGATGTTCTTTCTATTAACATTTTGAATCTGTTTGGCTATTTCAGGAAATAAGCCGCAAATCAAAATAGGTAATATATCACTTCATTAACAACTTATTGTAATGTTTCCAATGGCATCATGGGACGGAGATGAAAATCTAAACAATATTTTATTTCATCTTCAGGTCTTGCTGTAGGAGGTGCAATTCTTTTCGGCGTTTTCGTAGGGTTCTATGTAGGCCTGGCATTTTGGATCCAATCCGTTAACCCGACCCGACTCAACCCGTTAATATTTATATTTGGGTGGATGCTTAATGGGTCGGGTCGCTAACGGGTGAATCCGTTAACAACCTATTAAATAACGGGTCACTTTGGGTCAACCCATTAAACTCGTTAACACCCGTTAGTTGATGATATTTTAGTAATTTTAGTAAAGTCTTAATAACAAAAAATAAACTTTATGCAAAAAAATAATAATAATAATTGTTAACGGGTGATCCGTTAGCTTAACGGGTCAGGTTCGGATGATCCGTTAGCTTAACAGGTTGTGTTCGGATGATCAGTTAACTTAACGGGTCGGGCTCAACCCGACCTAAATCCAATAAACCTGACCCGTTTACAGGTCTAGTTCTATGTATATTATTTCATCCAACGCAAGAAGAAGAAACTTGCTGCACAGACTCAAAGCAAAGAGCTTCCTACACCCCTTACTAGCAAGGGTGTTGCTACTCCCTCGACTGATCTCTCCCTATTTCAGAGCATCCCGTCTTATACCTCTTTTACCTCCAAGTCTGACTACGATAATAAGGGGAGTACTTACTTTGGAGTTCAGGTCTTCAGCTATAATGAATTAGAGGAAGCCACTGAAAATTTCAACCCCGCTAAAGAGCTTGGAGATGGAGGCTTTGGCACTGTTTACAATGGTTCGAAAATACTTCCTTTTCCATCTTTGTAAGCAATTTAGCTCACAAACGGATAATCTTGGTTTTATTTGGTTAAATGTTCTTGTAATTGTTTGACCAGGTAAGCTACATGATGGCCGCGTAGTGGCTGTGAAGCGCCTTTATGAAAACAATTTCAAACGTCTGGAGCAGTTTATGAATGAGGTCGAGATCTTAACTCGTCTTGAACACCGAAACCTTGTCAAGCTGTATGGATGCACCTCAAGACGCAGCCGAGAACTCCTCCTTGTTTATGAGTATATTCCTAATGGAACAGTGGCTGACCATCTCCATGGGAAACGTGTGGAATCCGGCTGTCTTAGTTGGCCTGTTCGATTGAGCATCGCCATAGAGACAGCTGATGCACTGGCTTTCCTCCATCGCAATGATGTCATACACCGTGAAAGTGGCTGATTTCGGTCTGTCGAGATTGTTCCCCAACGATGTCACCCATGTGTCAACCGCTCCGCAAGGGACTCCCGGCTATGTAGATCCTGAGTATTACCAGTGCTATCAACTCACAGACAAGAGTGACGTATATAGCTTTGGGGTGGTCTTGATCGAGCTTTTATGGTCTTTACAAGCCGTGGACACCAACAGGCACCGGCATGACATAAATTTGTGTTGGAAATTTTAAGTAATTTGAGTAGAAATTTCCTTATCCCACATTGGCCATTCCCAAAAGATTTTATCACTTTATAAGGCTTTGTCCTTTATAGAAAGTGATTGGAGTAATAGGCCTGAAGACTAAAATTGGGCTCACCCTTGGGGTTGGGCTTTGGGTGTATTAATTAATTGGTAATTAATATATAATTAATTGGTAATTAATATATAATTAATTATAATTAATATATATTTAATTGCCAAAGCCGGTAACGGCTATATGTATACATTGTGATAGTATGGCCGCTCAATCAAGGGCCAAAAGTCATGTATACAATGGGAAGTCACGTCACATCAGACGTCGACACAATACTCTTAAGAAGATGCTCTCCAATGGAATAATATCCATTGATTATGTGAAGTCAAAGGAAAATATAGCTGATCCTTTGACAAAAGGCCTACCAAGAGAGCAAATATTATTTACATCGAGGGGAATGGGTCTTAAGCCAATTCAATGAATCGAACTGGGCGGAAACCTAACCTAGCTGATTGGAGATCCCATGGTCTAGGTTCAATAGGCAAACTGGTTGAGTTTGATTCAAAAGTTGAACACACAACTTACCCATTCTTATGATAAAATGTGTGTTGTCTGTTGACGTTTGAGGGGCTATGTTTTATACATTTAATGACATTAATATCTTGTTATCAAGAGGAATATGGCAGACTATTCTTAATTAATGTCACCTATATAGGAGTAAATGGGGCCACATTTATGAGAATTGACATGGCTAAATTCTCTAAAGCTCCTACGAAATCCGGGATCTGTTCAGGGCCAAAATGAACACAACCGTATGAATTGACGTGTGGCAGCCATGATATGTGTGTAGCATATTGTCTTGGTTTACTACTACGGTGAACAGTTCAAGATCTTCCACATCCACTGCGTCACCAAGTAAACCCGATATGTTTTCACTAGGGTAAGTTCAAGTCCAAAAGACACTTCACCCGATGCATATCATGACTATTCTCTCTCAGTTTTAGGCAACCTAGTCATGCAGCCTAGTCAAACATTTGCATTTACATTTGCATTCAAATGTGGGGTCATTGTTGGAGTTTGAATGAAATTTCAACTCAAATGTGGGGTATTGTTGGAAATTTTGAGTAGTTTGAGTAGAAATTTCATTATCCCACATTGGCCATTCCCAAAAGATTTTATCACTTTATAAGGCTTTGTCCTTTATAGAAAGTGATTGGAGACTAAAATTGGGCTCACCCTTGGGGTTGGGCTTTGGGTGTATTAATTAATTGGTAATTAATATATAATTAATTATAATTAATATATATTTAATTGTCAAAAGATGGGCCTTGGGCTCTAATAATTAAATTAATTAATTATTTTCGGAATTAAATTTAAATTAATTAATTATTTTTCCAACAGACTCATCTTTTCAGATGAAGTCTGAAGTGTGAAAACTCAGAAAACTAAAACACCCTTTCAGCAGAAGTCTCCCAACAGATGCATCCCTTCATCATACCTGTTGCGAACAGGTATAATCACATTATATATACATTCATCTGCATGGCATTAAGAACACAGAAAAATCAAATCTCCTCCTGCAATCATAAACATCCTAACTGAGAGAACCACATTAATATTCGCCAGAAGTCTATTTTCCGGTGCTGGAATTTCTGACTTAGATCGTTGAATCCTGGTGGAACAGACGTCCGTAGAACTACAAGCACAGAGTAGGGACGAAATTTCTGTTTCAAGGACATTGCGGTACGCAAGCCTCGATCTTCAAGTTGTCTGTTTTATAATTCATATTCTAGTTTATATTCTAGTTTATATCCTGTTAGTTTCTATTGCATTTATTATTTATTAGCATATATAAATTATCACAGATTGTTGACTTATATCCAACAATTTGGCCAACCTGGCTTTCAACAAAATCCAAAACCATTTAGTGAATGAGCTGGTGGATCCTCATCTTGGGTATGAAACAAACTACTCTGTTAGGCAAATGACAACAGCTGTGGCAGAATTGGCGTTCCGGTGTTTGCAACAGGGAGAGGGATATGCGACCAACCATGGACGAAGTGTTGGAGGGTTTGAAAGCAGTCCAAAACGAAGATCTTGGTTCAGAAAACGGGCGAAGCAGTGGTGCTGGATATCCGATCAGACGAGGTTGGACTTTTGAGGAATATGCCACCCCCGCTTTCACCGGACTCGAATGGAGCTGATAAATTGGTTAGCGGCTCTACCACACCCAGTTCCTTTTAGCAGTAGAGATTTCCATATCCTCCTTCCTGTTTTTTTCAGTGAGTTTCAGCCTTCAGTTCTAAAATAGATGGTAAAAAGTATTGTATACACTCATAAGCAGATGTTAAAACTTGAATGTCGTTCTATATTGCCGGTTGGTTTTCGTTTGATGTTGATGCAAGATACTTTGGAGAAGCATCATCACTATTTGGTGCATGCTAGGCAGCAATGTACATAAACATATGAAGCTTTTTACTTATTCTCTTATCAGCTTTACGGATTTGAGTTTAGTTAAGTTGGCTGAAGCAGTGTGCTCGACCTTCCACACCCAAATTTGAATCTCCTCTCTATAATTTAGATGAATTTAGTGTAATATCATTTGTAAAAAAATAAAATACATGATTTTTTTGGTAATTCATTCCTTTAAGAATGATTTTTTTTGTCGGATAAATATGATTTTTTATCCGGTGTCACTTGCCAATACAACCATAAAATCAAGGGGCGTCAAAAATACTTCGGATGTTCAAGAAGTACTGCTGTTCTACGACTGTCCCCCGGTTAACATTCTTCTTCCAATTCAGCCCACAAGTCAGTTCAATTGCAGCATAAACAGTATTGCCACTTCCGTTAATTACTTTGTCACAAATTTAGGGCTGCTGAATATTAGTGGTAACTGCAAAACGACCGTCACTGCCAGCATTTCTCAATCTGCAGCTGCAAATCTGGTGTTGAATTCGTCCAAGGATAATCTGGTTGCTGCACTTGATTCCGGGTTTGGGTTGAAATGGGATGCAAGTAATACCTTGTGTGACCAATGTCGAGGGTCAGGGGGTCAGTGCGAGCACATGATAGGATCAGACATGGTATAAAAGGGAAGTTACAAGAAAAGTAATGCAGGAAATAGAAAAGGAAATCAAAGGAAATTCATATCTTCGTTCATACTCTCTTTACATCATAAAAAGGGTTTAAATACACCCAAAGATAGCTAGGGTTTGAGGTATGGATGAGCCTAATAGTATTACCTAAGTAGTGGGCTTAATGGGTAGTAATAACAATAGATAGTCTAACTAGTTATAACCAAAGCCCAATAGCTTAGAGTCGCATCAGTACAATATATCTTCAGCTGAATTCACCTGCTTCTGTAAGGATGGACATGCTCCCTCAAACTGTGAAGGTATGCGCCTAAACATCTTTCCACTGTGTTTATGATAGAATTAGACTATCAGTCTAACCCAAAACCAATTAGCAATATGCAGAATAAACTTTAGATTCCTGACTAGGATTGATGCGCTCAACAATCTGGGTCTTAGACAATACGCTGGTGTTTGAAGGGTTAGATTGACGTCCCTTTTTAGTTTTTGTCCTCCAATTTTAGTACTTTGTACTATGGCAAGGCTTCCTCAGCAACCAATGCGCTGCCTCAAATTAGAGAACCATCTACATTTGTTAGAATAAGTACATATTCTACTCTAACAAGTTAATAGAGCGAACGGATATGAAATTAGAATTTGATAGAGTACATAACTTCTTATAAGGACATGCAAGGTCCCCTTCTATCATCAATGTGAGATTTTTCTCAACACATGCATAGACAACATAAATGGGTTGACATTTATTCTCAACACATTTCTTCACATGTGTCAGCCTTTGTTGACTTTGATGATTGTATTCTAAGTGCAGAGCGACTTAGGTTTACAAATCGGACAAGGATTGTCTGAACTCCACTTCCGGTGCCCTTCTCGTGCCCTCCTGTTTGTGTGGTCACGGTTAAGCCACGTCAACATTTTATATTACTATTCATTTTTGTCTTATTATATCTATAAAAAAAATATAAAATATTAACGTGACTTAACCGTGACCACACAAAATAGAAATGCACGCGAAGGACACTAGAAGTGGAGGGCAGACCATCCTTGTCCTTACAAATCCAAGATTAAGCCAATTATTCTATTAAGGTGGCTGATCTGTTAGCTATATGCGTAGTCTCATAGTACAAGTGTAAGCTTTAGATTACTAGTTCTTGAATTAAAGGGCTGATATTACTCTAAAGTAGCTGGAATTGTCTGGAATTGCCTTTTAGCGAAGGACAAGTAGGATACAGTTGTATGAGATATCCAGTGTTGATATGAATGAAAAATATCTGTGCTTGCCGCCAGGATTAGCACTGCATATTCCTTATTCTTGTTGCTTGTCAATTTCCAGAAATGCATCACACCAAATACAAATTATCACCTCAATGCTCCCACTCATCTTCCTTTTCTTTTTCTTCTGCTCCGTCGACGTTACGACTTCATTCCCCGCCGATGCCGACCTCTCCAACTGCACCCAAAACTTCGAATGCGGGCCCTTCCGGAACCTCACCTACCCCTTCACCGGCGGGGCCCGACCCTCCTACTGCGGCCCGCCGGAGTTCCACCTCAGCTGCATCGACGACACGCCCGAGTTGACCATCGCGGCCCTGAGCTACCGGGTTCTCAAACTCGACCCGGTTCACCAGAACCTCACCCTCGCCCGCTCCGACCTCTGGAACTCGACCTGCACCGACAAACTCGGGAACTCGACTCTCGAGTCCGAGTTCTTCACCTACGATGATGACGACGACATGGACGTCACCATTTTCTACGGCTGTAATTCCACCTTAATCAGTCCTAAACCTGAAAACTGGTTTTTCTGCGACCTTAACTTGACTTTCGACGACGCTTATTACGTGATCGGGCCGGCGCCGCTCGATCCGATCATGAGCGGGTTCAAGTGCTCCGTCGGGATTACGGTGCCGATTCTCAAAACCACGGCGGCGGTGCTGGTCGGCAACCGGTCTCTGTTTGGAGAGGCGATCAAGACCGGCTTCAATGTCCATTATACCAACCCGTACGAGAAGCAGTGCGCTAAGTGTCTCAATGTCAATGGGCTTTGCGGGTTTGGCTCGGATAAGAACCGACCCGTTTGCATTTGCGGCAATCGAGTCTGTAATCCAGCAGGTATTTCTTTTTCTCGGGTATTGTAGAGTTTACTTCTAGTAGTTTTGGGCAAGTTTTAGGCTGTGCTTGGAGTGCCCAAATTTGAAAATTTACTGTGTTTTGGTATTTTTCCTGACCTCGCAAAACGAGAAGCCTACTTAACTTGGTATCACCCTTTAAAGTTCTTCTAAGTTTGCTCCCCTTCTTTGTTTTCTTAAACTAGTGCTATAACCATGATCACTACCAATTAACTTTCTCACTCTTATTGTGGGCGCTCACAATTCCATCCAGTTTCTTTCATATTACCATGACAAAACCCATGTGGCTTTCCATGGGAAACGAAACTTCAAAGTGGGTGCCCTCTTTTTTCTGATTTCTTAGTATCATCTCCAAGTTATGCTTTTCGATTTGGTAACAAATAAAGCTTCAGAAGAGGTAGACCCAAAAGTGACGGTGCTGTACAGGGACAATGGACAATGGAAACTTTGTTGTCAAAGATGATATAGGAGCTGATCAATTGTTATACCAGAGCTTTGATCACCTTTGTGATACCCTGCTACGAAGCCAGCTCCTGGGATACGGTATTAATTCTGGAACGAGGACTGCCATGACTTCCTGGAAAAGTGAAAGCGATCCGTCAACTGCAAGACTGCAAGACCGCAAGACCTCACTCATATGCAGGTAGGGTTCAAAGTACCAGATTCTCATGAGTTTGTGTCTTTGGATTCTGACAGCACATCCGCCGACTGCAAGACAGTGCGCCTAAATAATTGTTCTTACAAAGCGTATGCACTTGTTTATATTCGCCTAGCATGCACAGAACTAGCAGATGAACTAATGATACTAGTGCTTGATGCCTTTTTTTTTTTTTTTTTTGTTCAATAGTGCTTGAAGCCTTGGACAACTCTAATTATCAAGCAGTAACTTTTCTTTTCCTATATATCTCATGCTTATTTTTCTATTGTAAATTTTACAGGTAAAGGAAAGCCAATAAAATTAATTGTGAGCCTTACGGTTGTTTGTTTTATCGGTGTATTGGGTGCCGTAGTGTTCGGTATCTGCAGGATGAGAGCTAAGCAAAAAGGTAATTAAGTGAAAGAGATCGTGGTGTTGGATTAATATAATTTGCAAAATCAGTGTTCGATGTGTATATTTGCAAAATCAGGACACATCAAATTAACGAGGAAACACATCAAAATAACAAGGGACACCCTTCAAGAATATATAGGTGGAAAACATGATCTGTCTGAGTTAATGATCTATGATTTTGATAGCATATTAGTTGCTACGGACAATTTCAGCATAGAAAACAAACTCGGGCAAGGAGGCTTTGGTCCAGTTTATTGGGTAATTATTATTATTTTTATGATAGGTACAGAGAGACAGACATGAATGCAATGATTTATTTGTCGACTTTGTGTAGGGTAAGCTAGCAGAAGGGAAGGAAATAGCAGTAAAAAGACTATCCAGTACCTCAGGGCAAGGTGTAGTGGAGTTCAAGAATGAAATGTTATTGATCTCCAATCTCCAACACAAAAATCTGGTCAGAATCATGGGTTGCTGCGTTAAAGAGGATGAGAAGTTACTGATTTATGAGTTCATGCCAAACAAAAGCTTGGATACTTTTCTTTTCGGTTAGTTTCAATTGCACTTTACTGCAATTTCTTATCTTTAGATTCTAATCGGTGGATTGATCGATCATTTGATGATCAGATTCGACGAGAAGAGCAATGCTTGATGGGGTTACACGTTTTAATATTATTCAAGGTGTTGCCAGAGGACTTGTTTATCTTCATCACGATTCGTATTTGAAGGTAATACATAGAGACCTAAAAGTGAGCAACATTCTTTTGGATGAGAAAATGAACCCAAAAATTTCAGATTTTGGATTGGCACGTTCAGTTGAAGGGACACAGAATTTAGAAAATACTCAGAGAGTTGCCGGAACGCGGTAAGATTCATGCCTTTCTATATATTGTTGAACATGTCATTCGCAACCAAAAGTTCTAATGGTTAGCATTGCATCATGAAATCTTAACCGACTCCTCATGTTTGGATAAAAACTGCTAATTAGTTGCATCGATCACATTACATAAGTATTTTTTGGTAACATTGTTCTTAAAAGAAGAAACCAAACACTTATGCCAGCTACATATATACTAATGAGTTTCATGTTCGCGCAGTGGATATATATCTCCGGAGTATGCCATGGGTGGAATATTTTCTCAAAAATCTGATGTCTACAGCTTTGGGGTCTTGGTATTGGAGATTATCAGCGGCAAGAAGAATACCGCCTTCTATATCTATGATCGACAGCTAGGCTTACTAGCCTATGCATGGCAGCTATGGAAGGAAGGCAGGGAATTGGAGTTGGTAGATGAAATGCTGGCGGCTGAATCATATTCGGCTTCAGAAGTAATGAAATGTGTGCATATTGGGCTGCTTTGTGTACAGGACAATGCGATGGATAGGCCGAGCATGCAGGATGTAGTTTTTATGCTAAATGGTTCCACAACTGTAATTGGTGGTGCACAACCTAAGCAGCCTCTATTCACTATCCAAAACACAGTCTCTCATCCTCAACCACAGCCTTCGAATACTTTCCTCACAAATGAAGCTACAATGACACTGATTGAAGGACGCTAGATGTATGCACCTGACAGTGGTGGAGGTTGGCCAATCCTGCTTGCTTATGCGGCATATCTGTAATGCCCCTTATGTTTGTGACCGGAGACAGACTATTTCCTAGATGTTTTTGAGGCACCCTTCTGGACCTATATATATTTCCATTGTGGATGGATTTTTTGAATGCAATTTCTACTCAGATAATTAAAAAAAATGAGACTATAGTTATACTTTTTATTTGGAAGGAATTAGAGAGGATTAGCTATGAAGGAAATTCATCTCTTGTAATCCTACATTATCGAGAGATTGAAACTCATAAGTTTTCTTTATGATTAATTGATCTTCTACGTTTATAGGCTAACATAATTTTTACCTTAATTTAGCGGTTTATCTATTTCCATTTAATTTTAGATATCAAAGAAGGCTTTAATATAGCGACTGTTGAACTATGGTTGTTAGTGCAACAGCATGGTTGTCTAAACTATGGTTGTTAGGCCCTTTTTCAACTACTTAATTAAAAGTAAACAACCCTTACAGAGAGCCTTCGAGACCGTAGGTGATAGGTAGGTGGGAGTTAGATGAACGGGCACAATCTAGTTTTTGAAGAACCAGGATCCTCTCCGGATCCATTCCCTAGGAATCCGGCAATCTTGTCCGTTCATTTTATATCGTACGGTTAGTTTTTGTTAGGTACTATTCATATTTGAATTTTAAATTTTATATTTAAATGATTTATGACCGTACGATATACGATGAACGGACATGATTGCGGAATCCCTAGGGAATGGATTCGGAGAGGATCCTGGTTCGTTGTTGAGGCCATTAAAATCTGTATGTCTTTTCTTGTTGGTAAGCCTTATACGTAAACTAATTTGGCTTGACTTGTAGCAGATAACTCCAAACAAACAAAAATCACCCGTAGAGCCAGAAGAGAAGAAAATTCTAGATTTGCGTTAAATAAAATCTTTTGATCAAGTCAACAAAATTTTATGAGGCATTAAGACTACAGTCTCTGGTATTATTTTTCTTTAGTATTTTTTAGAGATGTGATATTCACACATCCTATTTTACTCTCACATATCTTTTTAATTTTCGACCGTTGGATCAGATGAATTGAAGAAGATCAACGGACATAAATTATCAAGGGTGTGTGAAAAGTAAAATGGCCACACACCCCATTTTTTAATGTGTTCAAGAAACAAGTAATACGTCACATGTTATTATATAATTGAAGAGATATTAAAAAAAAATCTCTTCAAATTATATGATGACTTGTAATGTACGACTCCGTATTTTCGGCACATTGAAAATCTTTTTGTAAAAGTTGGAGGTTAAAAATTAGATTAGCTGGCTAGTTCAATACTAAATTGTGGTTTCTCCATTTTGTGTCTTAATCCAGATTCTCACCTTATTACTACAGTCTAATGGTATTCTTCTTGAGAGATTCTAACACATCCCCTTTATCTTGTCACAAACTCCTCTTAAATAATGGCTGTTATATTAGATAAATCAAATCGAAACAAACAAATAAGATTTAACATGAGTATGTGAGAAACTAGAAATGGTGTGCGTGCGTTTGTTTATCACTTCCCTTGCTTATTTATCACTTCTCTCCCTCTTTACTTGTAGGTGAAAGGTATTTAAATTTCTTGAATGATGAGTTCGGTATCAAATTATAAATGACCTATTATGTACCTTAACCCAAATCCTTAGCTCCCAATATCTTTGTGTAAACAATAAAAGATGCAAGTGATGGCATGGGTTAGCACTTAAGGATTTTTTTTTAATGTACTATATTTCGAGTTCAAACATTTTTCTTTCTCTTAGTATAAATTAATTTAAAATATTGTAGGTAATAAAAATAAGTAAACAGAAAGATAAATAGTGAACAAAACGTCAAGTACTCATAATTTGTCCCATCCCTTTCTTTGAATAAGCTTTTCCTATAACGTCACTAGCTCCTCTCTCTCTCTCTAGTTCCTTCCCTTTGCCCAGTGTCACTCCAACTCCAACCACTACAACCAACTTAATTCATTTCATTTCTACCAAATACTTCCACTTTCCCAAAATATGAATTCCTGGTTTTTCTTCTCACCCCATTTCGCCTTCTTCGTTTTCATAAACTTTCCTTTGTCCTCAAGCTTCGATTCGTACACATATTGTAGTAACGCGTTTAACTGTGGAGACATCACAGAAGTGGGATTTCCCTTTTGGGGAGATGGAAGGCCGGAGAGTTGCGGCTATCCGGAACTGAAGCTAACATGCTCGAACGATGTTACCGCCATTGAGATTATGGGGGTCAAATACAGATTGCTGAAGATTAACCAAGGTGACCAGACACTCAAAATTGTAAGAGATGACTACTGTGACAAAGTTTGTTCGCCGAAGTTTGGGAATACCAAACTCAATTCCAAACTTTTTGACTACGTTGTTGGGTCTTCGGACGTCACTTTACTCTATGATTGTACTTCTAGCTCAAAAGCTGAAGATTTCAGCTGCCCCGACGATGAAGCATATGAGGATGTGGCCGCTATACCTGCAGATGTCCCGGAATCTCCGATGTGCAAGTCAAAAGTGGTTGTTCGGATTAGTGATGCAGCGTTTTTCAGAATCTTGGGTATACAGAACGCGACGGCGCTTGAAGCTGTAGTGAGGGAAGGGTTTGAGGTGAAGTATAAGGTGGATAGTGAAAAATGTGGTGAGTGTGTTAGTTCAAAGGGTGTTTGTGGCTATGATTGGAATTTGAATGAAACTGTTTGTCATTGCGCAAATCAAGCTTCTGAGTCCCGGACTTGTTCCGCCGCCACAGCAGAGGCCATTGACAATCCAGCAGCAGTGCCACCACCAGCTAAAGGTATGAACTAACAACCCAATTAGCTATGCTTGGTTTTGCATTTCAAGCTGAATTTGGTTCTAATTAATAACTTGAATCCCTAACTCACACTATAATTAGAGGGAAAGAAAATATCAGTAGGCTAAAAAACTTTGCCACCTGGGTTCCTTACATCAACTTTTCTCTTTTGGTATTGCGATCGATCATTTTTGGACTTATATTACTTGCATAGAATCGGATTGAACTTATTCTGATTCATGACTTCCGTACGTGTTTATCAACACATACAATAAAAAAAAATGTGAGTTCCACGTTACAGTTCGCAATTCAATACCTGAAAATCAAGAATTACATTGATCAGGCGAAGGTAGATGATCCTACCTCATCTTCTCTTCCTATTCCGAACGTCCTCTATTCGAAGTAGGTAAACATTCATTAGTACAATAACCACCTGCATTACTTTTTTTGTCTATGTATTATGTGATTCCATTAAACATATGCCTAATCGAGGGAATGGGAGCATATATGGTTAGGAATTGCTTGAACAGCTAACTGACGTAGGAGCCTTAGAGAGTTGCCATGAGAGTTCAGTACCCTCAACCGAGTGTTGAAAGTACTAATTTTTGGGAGACTGCATAATTTTTTTAGGAATACTTCAGTCCTTTGAATTTCAAGAATATTTTAGTCTCTTACTAGCCCCCAACGCGGAAGGGGTAATTTGTGTTCGAGAAATGGTTAGCAATGTGACCATCAACTAACAAGATATTTGAAAACAAATGAAATAGCACTAGAGAGAAAGAGAGAGATGCGTGTTATTTCACCTCATTGTGCTTTTATTTATAATAGTATGAAAGGTAAATTCTTTATCCCAAATATGATTATAACTCTAATAAGATAATATGTATTCTTAGAGATATCACATATATGATAGATTTACACTATTACATTCCTAATCTAATATGACTGCAACAAAAGACAGATTATTGACGGACCAAAATATAGCTAGGCAGATGATTAATGTTAAGCTTCCATAACAATTAGGGGGGCATATACTTTAGTGGTTAAATTAATGCTTAAATTTGTCCAAGTTTGATGGCTTGCCCCTTACAAATTATAATGAAGCTAGTTCAAGTTGGAAGGATCAAGTCTTAATCGTGAAGTATTTTGGCAATATATTTTAATAGGAACTATTGAAAATTTTCAAGAGTTTTAAGAACCGTTTGATAATTGTTTCATTTTAAAATTTTAAATCTAATTATACATAGTCAAATATACAAATAAGGGTTTTATTAGTGGTAGATTACTCTAGTAGTTATGGCCTTTTCTTCAACTCACTGCATCCTATATTCAAGCCCTCTCACTTCCCTTTAATGCAAATTAGTGTAGAATATTGCGCATATATATATGTATGTGTAAAAAACTCTACTATCAGATTCCTGCCCATACTGACTCAAGCCAATAGTACCGAAACAAAGCACGTAACTTCTTACAAACATAGCTTGAGTCAGCATGTAGAGAAGTCTCAACTCAGGAGTATAATTATCTCCCCTTCTTTTTTCATCCCATTTCCTCTCATTCTCTCACACATTGTTTTTTGTCTTATTGTCTTTATAAAAAAATCAATATAAACTATTAATGTGGTTTAACCGTAACCATTCAAGTAGGAGGAGAGGCAGAGGAGAGAGAGATTAGGAGGAGAGAAAATCCTTCCCCCTCAAGTCACGCCAATATCTAAGTTCCTAAACAAAACCCTTTAGCCAGCGTTATGAAGCTCACTTGTGCTACTTACATATAACAAGGTAGCTGGACTGTTGTCCTCCCCATTTGAATGAGTACCAGAGTAATGAATTTAATATTTTGAATAATTCCCCGTCTTTTTCTGGGGTTGTTATCCCTCTCAAACCGGATTGGATCCTATCCGGATTCAAATTGTAGGTGAATATCTTAGGAATACCTAGAATACCCAGAATACCCAGAATACCCAGAAAGAGAATCCGGTCCTCATCAACCAACAATTTGAGGAATCTTATCTTTATTATTTTTCATTGGTTCCATCATCCCTTGACTTTGGCACATAGCTTCTGGAACTATATATATATATATATATATATAATCAATTGGCAACATGAAAGTGGCTCAACTTCTTATAAGTACATACAAGGTTGCCTCCTATCATCAATATGAGACTTTTTTTCTCAACACTCATGTGGACAATACAAATGGGGTGACATGGAGCACATGTGACCGTTGACTTTACATGTGGACCAACCTGCTATGATACCACAAAGAAAGTTGAGATTTTATCGTAAAAACAATTGGAATCTGAGGAATAACCCAACTTCTTATAAGCACATGTAAGGTTCCTCTTCTCATCAATGTGATATTTATTCTCAACACGCCCCCTCACGTGTGGTGAATTTTCAAGTCTAACGTGTAGACAACACAAACCGAGCCACATCTAATTAAATCATTTTAGATGGAAATAAATATTAAATTAGTACGTGGCTTCTTCGGATTGCCGGTGGGCAAGAAATTCAAATATGAATGATGAAAAAAAAAAAGTGAAAAAAACATAGCACAAACAAGAGAGGGAGGCCGCTGTCTCATTGAATATGTCAAAGGGCCTATATTTCAAAACTTGGAAGTAGGAACAACTTGTATATTAAAACAAAACAAGAAATCTGACTCTTATTCGTTGTACTACATCCCCATTTCATTTGACGCTCCAGTCTCTTTGCTGAGGTTTTTCCTCCAACGTCCATCATGCATTCCTTTCTGCTCCAATCGTTGTTTCCATTTCTTTTGATCGCTTCCTTCCTTTCGATCAACGTTGAGTTAAGTCTATGCCAGGATGAGGAACAATTCACAAACTGCAGCAGCGCTATCAATTGTGGTGGCATCGAAAACATCTCCTACCCCTTTTATGGGGTAAACAGAGCTAGTTACTGTGGTCAGCCAGGGTACGAGGTCCAATGTCTAAACGAAGTCCCTGTCATCAACGTAAGAGGTCTGAGCTTTAGAATTCTTGAAATGAATTCTACTACTACTCCTCGGACTGTTAAGGTTGCTAGGCAGGATTACTGGGGTACTATCTGTCCTCCGACTTTCGTCAACACCACCCTCAACTTCTCTCTGTTTAATTATGGCTCTGGTTATACAAACATGACGTTTTACTACCAATGCAATGTCAACAACATAGGGCTTCCTAGCACGCAGTGCAACATAAGCAATACAGTGAGCCCTGTTTTCTCTGTGCCAAGTTGGATGGTTGAGCAGACATCTTCTGTCGGCTGTAGAGATGTGGTTATTGTTCCGGTTTATACAGCAGCTGCTCAGGCTATTGTGGCCAGTCAAACAACCGTCAGCGATGCGGTAAAAGGGGGCTTCCCATTGGAATTGCAGATTGACACCGATCAATGCAACAAATGTGAGGAATCAGGAGGACGGTGTGGACTTAATACTAATTCTGGATTCAGCTGCTTTTGCCGAGATCAGGCCTATGCAACCATATGTAATGGAACTAGTAATTCATCTCAACCTGGAGGCGGAGGCGGAGGCGGAGGCGGAAGCGGAAGCGGAGGTACGTCTGTCCCTTGTCATTCTCTAGTAAATTACACATTAGGAACTCCTAGCTAGCTATCGAAGTCTTTGTTTTAGATGATTAGTCGTAAACTGTGTTTAATTAGGCTTGTGTGCTAGAAAACCCAGGTCGAAAATTCGAATGCAAGCAGAGGGAAGGAACCTAGTACAGTTAGAGCCAATTGTTTGCAAAAACTGCAAACAATTGATGGATTTGTTTGGTATCCATGTTGGATTCAATTTTTTGGGTTTGGGAAACCAATTATCACGAACAACTCCTTATATTCCTCGCAAAAGCTGCTCGAGCCAACCCTAAAACTCTAAAGATTGTTCATGTTCAGGTCATTTTCATCCCTTGTTGGTGCCATTCCAGTGAACCAATTTTGTTGCTCTTCCCACACGGCAAAATTTTTCTTCTAAATTTCAGTTTTACATATTACAACTTACAAGCGATCAAATAAAAATTTCTTTACGAGTCAAACGCTTTAGTTCCATCGAAAAATACACCTAACCTACCATACAGCTATACAACTCTCCCGAAAACGTTAGTCGGCCTTTGTTGACTTTGATGATTGTCATCTAAGTGCAGAGGGATTAGGTGTATAAAAATCCAAAATTAAGCCAATTTTTCTATTAAGGCGGCTCATCTGTTCGACAACCAATACCTATTTCCTGACGAGGCCACTACGCAAAGTTGAGCATAAAATTAGTCACGGACTTGGCCACCAAAGCTTTCCACTAACTATAAGCACTCCTAATTAAATTAAACTTCCAAATTGAACCTTCTCTTTTTTAATATTAAAAAAATAAAATAAAATAACAAAGATTTAACCTAACGTTTACTTCGTCACTTCCCCCCCCCCCCCCCCCTTTTTTGTCTTCTCACTCGTCCTTTGCAGATGACGATGATTCCACATTCATCTTCTCCTTTTTTTTCAACGACTTTCAATAGTACCCTCTCTCTCTCTCTCTCTCTCTCTCTCTCTCTCTCTCTCTCTCCATGGAAATACATCTCTATCCCTTCCAGAACATCTCTTTACTCCTTGTGATCACAACTACCATATGCCTTTTTCATGTCCGAAAATCTTCGGCTGCGGATGACGATCGATACCTCAACTGTAGCGCATCGTTCCAATGCGTAAATTTTCGGGATGTTCATTACCCTTTTTGGGGATCAAGCCGGCCAGATTATTGTGGCTACCCCGATTTCAAGCTCAACTGCAGCGGAGATGCTCCCGTGATCTCATTTGACGGCCAAGATTATCGAGTCCTCGATATAAATCAATCTACAAGTACTCTACGGGTTGCTAGAACGGACTTTTGGAACAACGTTTGTCCGGTGTCACTTGCCAATACAACCATAAAATCAAGCCGCGTCAAAAATACTACGGATGTTCAAGAAGTACTGCTGTTCTACGACTGTCCCCCGCTTAACATTCTTCTTCCAATTCAGCCCACAAGTCAGTTCAATTGCAGCATAAACAGTATTGCCACTTCCGTTAATTACTTTGTCACAAATTTAGGGCTGCTGAATATTAGTGGTAACTGCAAAACGACCGTCACTGCCAGCATTTCTCAATCTGCAGCTGCAAATCTGGTGTTGAATTCGTCCAAGGATAATCTGGTTGCTGCACTTGATTCCGGGTTTGGGTTGAAGTGGGATGCAAGTAATACCTTGTGTGACCAATGTCGAGGGTCAGGGGGTCAGTGCGGGTACAATATATCTTCAGCTGAATTCACCTGCTTCTGTAAGGATGGACATACTCCCTCAAACTGTGAAGGTATGCGCCTAAACATCTTTCCACTACGTTTATGATAGAATTAGACTATCGGTCCAATCCAAAACCAATTAGCAATATGCGGAATAAACTTTAGATTCCTGACCAGGATTGATGCGCTCAACAATCTGGGTCTTAGACAATACGCTGGTGTTTGAAGGGTTAGATTGACGCCCCTTTTTAGTTTTTGTCCTCCAATTTTAGTACTTTGTACTATGGCAAGGCTTCCTCAGCAACCAATGCGCTGCCTCAAATTAGAGAACCATCTACATTTGTTAGAACAAGTGCATATTCTACTCTAACAAGTTAATAGAGTGCACGGATATGAAATTAGAATTTGAAGTGCATAAATTGTCAAGCAGGATTTTCTTAGATAGCTAAGAAAATTTAAATTACCAATTTAGGATGGTTTTATATCCATTTATTTTAGGCTTTAGCACGTATTCATTTGTTTTTTGTTAGAGACTAAGGAAAATGCATGAGAGAAATGATAGGTTAAAGAGGGCGGAGGAAGGATGGTGGATTTGGAAGTAATCTATACGGAATTAATAGAAGAGACGAACTTTAAGAGCATGTAACACACATTATGTGCTCGTGCGCCAATTCTCTGTTTTTAAATTAGTGATCTAACTATGCGTTCTTCTTAACTTTCATCTTTTCCTAAACTAGTGATCTAACTTTGTGCTATGCTAAATTTTCTCCTATTCTCTGTTCTTAAACTACTTTTTAAAATTTTATCTTATTTTCTAGAAAGAAAGGAATTTCAGCACACTATTTTCTCCTTGTGCATTCTTCTAAGTTTGCTCCCATTCTTTGTGTTTTTTTTTTTCTTTTAAACAAACGATATTATCTATATTAAGGGAGAGAGAGTGGGCTTAACCTCACAATGGGCTAGCAGTAATGTGGTTCAAATTCGTCTTTGGTGAGAATCGAACTTAAGATATCTCACTTATAAGTGAATAGAAGTACAACTAGACCGTAATGCTAAGTGGTTGCTCTCACTCTTTGTTCTTAAACTAGTGCTATAACCATGCTCACTACCAAATAACTTTCTCACTCTTATTGTGGGCTCTCACAATCCCATCCATTTTCTTTCACATTACCATGACCATGACAAAAGCCATGTGGCATTCAATGGGAAACTTCAAGTTGGGTGGGTGCCCTCTTTTTACTGACTTCTTAATAAAAGCATTTCCAAATTATGCTTCTAGATTCCAATCTCCGTTTAAGGTGGCCATTTTCCATGCCAAAACAAAACCAACTCACTCACATCACATGTGTGTCATATGTGGGTGCATTTTTAGGCCAATGCAAATAACCTTGGCAGAATGTTGACATATATTGCTATTAAAAAACTATTTTTGTATTTGATAACGTGTTAGTTTCTCAGCAATATTAACACAAGAATTGTGATCATGTGATATAATTTGCATCCATTAATCAAGAGAATGCATTATACTATTTTTGGGGTATGTGTTGAGGATAGATTTAAGAGAAATATTAAGGAGATTTTCTTAAAATTGAGACTTTTCATGAACTCTCTATGTAACATCCCACATCGCCCAGGGGAGTGATCCTTAAATGTATATTCTCATCCCTACCTAGCACGAGGCATTTTGGGAGCTCACTGACTTCGGGTTCCGTCGGAACTTCGAAGTTAAGCGAGAGGGGGGCTAGAGCATTCCCATGATGGGTGACCCACTGGGAAGTTGCTCGTGAGTTCTCAAAAACAAAACCGTGAGGGCGTGGTCGGGGCCCAAAGCGGACAATATCGTGCTACGATGGTGGAGCGGGCTCGGGAAGTGGTCCGCCCCGGGCCGGGATGTGACACTCTATCACCTCATGTTTTTGCTAAAATATTTTATTAATGTTAGCACAAGAATTTACGTTAAACTAGGAGGTCGCAGAGAGTCTATAAAGAATCTCACTTTTGAGAGAGTTTCTTTTGCATTTCTCTAGATTTAAAATAGGATGGCTCCTAATACAAACAACATAATTCGCACAGTTAATTCTCTTTTCTTGTCATCTAACAATTATTTTGGAAAGCTGCCAAGTTCCTCGTACTAGATGTCTAAATAAATCGACCAAAAAAAAAAATCTAAACAAATTCTAATGTTGAAATTAAAATTTAAGAACATCTGCTTGCTTTGCATTTGAAGATCTTTTGTGTGTAATTCAGTTGCAAACACTTCTGCCAAAAATTTCTTAGGTACAACTTTTTTTTAATTTTATTTTGGGTCAAATTTCTTAGCTAGGTACAGTTCAGGGAAAATTTCTTCGATGTTTTGATGTTTGTTGAAAAAAGCACATGCATCACATCATCCCACATGTTTAATGCATTAAACTATTAAGGAAAAGGATCCGGTCAGGATCATTTTCACGGTGTAATCATATTCGTTCATCGTATATTATGCGGTCAGTTTTTGTTGAGTACTATTTATATTTACTTTTAAATTTTAAATAATTTCTAACCGCACGATGTACGATGAACGGACATGATTACAAGATGTTGGGTCCGGATCCTTTTCCAACTATTAAAAGGTAGGTCCATTTAATCAAATTCTTGATGGAGATTGTTCTAATGTCCTAATATGCTTTAACAATTCCTATACTTGGTCAATCAAACATGGCTTTATGTGCGCACTAACACTTTTAGGAAAAATCTTCAGCACACCTCTTTTTACTTAGATATAGTGATATACTCTTTGTTTAAGTATTATTTTTTCATTTAATTAGGACTAACTCAGTTTATTGTTATGATATTTCTTAATTTTCAACATTTCATACATTAAGTTTTTTCGTCCTAGTTTAGTACCTTAAGCCATAATTCTAAAATGAAAAAAACTTGATATATGAAATATTGAAAACCAAAAGGCTTTGGGACAGTAAATTGAGATAGGACGAAAAAATCTGATTTTTTTTAGTATAAACAATATTTTACACTAATCTACACTAAAGAAAAAAAAGAATTTCAACACAAAACCCAATAAGTTGAATATAAAAATCCTAACTAAAAGAACAATTTATCACTTGCTATTCAATTTAAAAACTAAAAACAAACAACACACGATTAAAATAAGTATGAAAATCTCATCGCAGATACGTAGGTAGTGGAAGTCTTCTACCTAGAAAATCAAGTCTAAAGATTGTATGACATTCTCTTAATCCACTTGGGTTTCATCCACATTGCTTGACTCAAACCTTTTAATAGTTAACCAAGAGTCATACTAACTCACAAATACATAACAAGAATTATAGAATTTAAAGGACAAATAACACTAAAATAGTTTCTAAATTACCAAAATGCCCATCAATTATTGAATATAATTCCATACCATAACAACATTAACTTTTTTTTTTTAACAAACGATAACATCTATATTAAAATAGTAAAGAGTAGCTTAAATCTTATAATAAGCTTGCTATAGTAATGTGGTTGAATTTTATTTTTCAGGATAGTCAAATATAGTACCTCTCACATATAAATAAAGAATAACGTCACATAATTGTATTAATACCAGCATCAACTAAAAGAAGGAAATCCATAGCCTAGAAGACAATACAATTTTGTCAGCAGCCCCGAAAACTATTCAAAAGCGGCGTGCAATCCGCTACCTCCACATAAAAGTCCAACATTTCCAAGTCAACAAACCATAGCCCACCACGTCATCACAAAACCTCCATTCTTATTAAATTTCATCACTTCCCGCCTCGTCTGCCCCGCTGTCGTTTCATTCCCCCTTCCCTCAATGCTCCCACTCCTCTTCCTCCTCTTCCTTTTCTTTTTCTTCTGCTCCGTCGACGTTACGACGTCATTCCCCGCCGATGCCGACCTCTCCAACTGCACCCAAACCTTCGACTGCGGGCCCTTCCGGAACCTCACCTACCCCTTCACCGGCGGGAGCCGCCCCTCCTACTGCGGCCCGCCGGAGTTCCACCTCAGCTGCGTCGATGACTCGCCCGAGTTGACCATATCGTCGCTGAGCTACCGGGTTCTCAAACTCGACCCGGTTCACCAGAACCTCACCCTCGCCCGCTCCGACCTCTGGAACTCGACCTGCACCGACAAACTCGCGAACTCGACTCTCGAGTCCGTGTTCTTCAGCTACGATGAGGACGACGACATGGACGTCACCATTTTCTACGGCTGTAATTCCACCTTAATCACTCCTAAACCTAAGAACTGGTTTTTCTGCGACCTTAACTTGACTTTCGACGACGCTTATTACGTGATCGGGCCGGTACCGCTCGATCCGATCATGAGCGGGTTCAAGTGCTCCGTCGGGATTACGGTGCCGATTCTCAAAACCACGGCGGCGGTGCTGGTCGCCAACCGGTCTCTGTTTGGAGAGGCGATCATGACCGGCTTCAATGTCAATTATACCAACCCGTACGAGAAGCAGTGCGCTAAGTGTCTCAATGTCAATGGGCTTTGCGGGTTTGACTCGGATAAGAACCGACCCGTTTGCATTTGCGGCAATCGAGTCTGTAACCCAGCAGGTATTTCTTTTTCTGGGTATTGTAGAGTTTACTTCTAGTAGTTTTGGGCAAGTTTTAGGTTGTGCTTGGAGTGCCCAAATTTGAAAATTTACTGTGTTTTGGTATTTTCCCCGACCTCACAAAACGAGGAGCCTTCTGGACTTGGTATCACGCTTTAGAGTGTGTTTTGGTATCATTCTTGGATCCAATTTCTTGTCTTTTCATTTGTAGAAGTCAAATATTGACACAAGTTGTATCTACAGTTTGTTAAATTCCTGCATGGATTCCTAACTTCCAATTCAAGTTTGGATAAGATGATGTTCTTTCTATTAACATTTTGAATCTGTTTGGCTATTTCAGGAAATAAGCCGCAAATCAAAATAGGTAATATATCACTTCATTAACAACTTATTGTAATGTTTCCAATGGCTTCATGGGACGGAGATGAAAATCTAAACAATATTTTGTTTCATCTTCAGGTCTTGCTGTAGGAGGTGCAATTCTTTTCGGTGTTTTCGTAGGGTTCTATGTATATTATTTCATCCAACGCAAGAAGAAGAAACTTGCTGCACAGACTCAAAGCAAGGAGCTTCCTACACCCCTTACTAGCAAGGGTGTTGCTACTCCCTCGACTGATCTCTCGCAATTTCAGAGCATCCCGTCTTATCCCTCTTTTACCTCCAAGTCTGACTACGATAATAAGGGGAGTACTTACTTTGGAGTTCAGGTCTTCAGCTATAATGAATTAGAGGAAGCCACTGAAAATTTCAACCCCGCTAAAGAGCTTGGAGATGGAGGCTTTGGCACTGTATACTATGGTTCGAAAATACTTCCTTTTCCATCTTTGCAAGCAATTTAGCTCACAAACAGATAATCTTGGTTTTATTTGGTTAAATGTTCTTGTAATTGTTTGACCAGGTAAGCTACATGATGGCCGCGTGGTGGCTGTGAAGCGCCTTTATGAAAACAATTTCAAACGTGTGGAGCAGTTTATGAATGAGGTCGAGATCTTAACTCGTCTTGAACACCGAAACCTTGTCAAGCTGTATGGATGCACCTCAAGACGCAGCCGAGAACTCCTCCTTGTTTATGAGTATATTCCTAATGGAACAGTGGCTGACCATCTCCATGGGAAACGAATGGAATCCGGCTGTCTTAGTTGGCCTGTTCGATTGAGCATCGCCATAGAGACAGCTGATGCACTGGCTTTCCTCCATCGCAATGATGTTATACACCGTGATGTCAAGACCAACAATATTCTCATAGACAACGACTTTTGCGTGAAAGTGGCTGATTTCGGTCTGTCGAGATTGTTCCCCAACGATGTCACCCATGTGTCAACCGCTCCGCAAGGGACTCCCGGCTATGTCGATCCAGAGTATTACCAGTGCTATCAACTCACAGACAAGAGTGACGTATATAGCTTTGGGGTGGTCTTGATCGAGCTTTTATCGTCTTTACAAGCCGTGGACACCAACAGGCACCGGCATGACATAAATTTGGCCAACCTGGCTGTCAACAAAATCCAAAACCATTTAGTGAATGAGCTGGTGGATCCTCATCTTGGGTATGAAACAAACTACTCTGTTAGGCAAATGACAACAGCTGTGGCAGAATTGGCGTTCCGGTGTTTGCAACAGGAGAGGGATATGCGACCAACCATGGACGAAGTGTTGGAGGGTTTGAAAGCAGTCCAAAACGAAGATCTTGGTTCAGAAAACGGCGAAGCAGTGGTGCTGGATATCCGATCAGACGAGGTTGGACTTTTGAGGAATATGCCACCCCCGCTTTCACCGGACTCGAATGGAGCTGATAAATTGGTTAGCGGCTCTACCACACCTAGTTCCTTTTAGAAGTAGAGATTTCCATATCCTCCTTCCTTTTTTTTTTCAGTGAGCTTCAGCCTTCAGTTCTAAAATAGATGGTAGAAAGTATTGTAAACACTCATAAGCAGATGTTAAAACTTGAATGTCTTTCTATATTGCCGGTTGGTTTTCGTTTGATGTTGATGCAAGATACTTTGGAGAAGCATCATCACTATTTGGTGCATGCTAGGCAGCCAATGTACATAAATATATGAAGCTTTTTACTTATTCTCTTATCAGCTTTACATATCTGAGTTTAGTTAAGTTGGCTGAAGTAGTGTGCTCTACATTCCACACCCGAATTTGAATCTCCTCTCTATAATTTAGATGAATTTAGTGTAATATCATTTGTCAAAAAATAAAATACACAATTTTTTTGATAATTCATTCCTTTAAAAATGATTTTTTTGTCGGATAAATATGATTTTTTTTTCTTTCAGTAATTCTCATTGTTTAAGATTAAATGATATTTTTGGCATTCCCAAAATCCAATTTTAACTTTTTATTTTCATTTTTAACCTCAACAGGTTTTTAAGAGATGGGACAGAACTATTTAACCCAGGCCATGATGGTGAGAGCACTCTAGCTGCTTCTATCCTCCAGATCGTGGGATTGATTGGTAACTTGAAATTATAGGGTGCCACAACACTAATGTTACTGCCGGATTGGAGACTAACTTGGTATACGGTGACACAGTACAGTGTACCTTCTTCATTACACGGTACGACAGGGATGAACTTGAATGGTACGGTATTTTGGGTCGCGGTTTGTTCTGGAGATTTAATTAAGAGTCAATTTAATGTACTATACAATTATGTTACATTTTTATATACACAATCAACTAATATTTATTTTTACACTTCATAAATAATTGAACAACAAAAAGGTGATATAATTGAACATTCGTATCTTATTTGGGTCATAGATATAGGCAAGTTTGGTAACTAAAAATATCACCCAATGAGATTATTACATGTGGACGGTAAACACCCAAATAGACGAGATTGCCCCGTGCTTACCTGCGAGAAAGAAGCCGCCCTCAAGTCAAGACCACTCTAAGGGCTAGCTTGAGACTGCCGTGTTTTTTAAAAAATTGTTTTTGATGTGCTTTAAAAATGATGTCATAAAATAAAATAGTTGAAGGTTTGATAAATCGTATTTCTAAAAGTGTGGTGAGCATGAAAAATATTGTAAAAGTATTTGGTAAATTTTTAATGTAGAAAGATAGATGTGGGAGGGGCAGTGGCAGGCAATGATGGGAGTATGAAGATGGTGCCAATAATAGGGTGTGGTAGCAGTGGTGGCAGCGATCGTGGTGGTGACGGCGACATCGTTAGCGGTAGCAATGATGGTTGAGGTGATGGCACCAAGGTGTAAGGTTGATGGTCACAGTTGTGAAGGTGGAGGCGATCGCGATGGTAGCCGTGGGTTGTGGGCAGCAATGGTGTTGTGATAATTGTGGCGGCAATCACGATAGTAGCCGTGGTTCTGAGCAACAATGGTGTTGCGATAATTGTGGAGTAGGGTGGTTTTACCAATAGTTGGTTGTGGTGGTTGGTGATAGCGTTGATGGTGGTTGTAGTTGTAATAGCAGTTGTGTTTGTGGTAGTGTTGGTGGCGGCGACAACAATGAAGGTGGTAATTGTGGTGGTGATGTAAGGAGTGGTAGGTGGTGGGGAACAAGTTTTATGGAAAATGAGTATTCAAATATGACACTGACTAATTCAAGGAGAATGTCGAACTTACCTTCAAAGATGACATCGCACAAATCGGAAGAGCACCGGAGTTTGAGGTTTCACAACAGGAGGAAGTAAGCAACTACTTCCATCGTGCCCTTCAAGCCTGTGGTGCACCAAAACAAGACCAAAGCGGCAAATGGTATATATTGTACCAAGACTTTTAAGTCCTACCTTCAAGAATGGCAACCTGGCACATCCTTGACACAAGGACAATAACTCTCCAAGCTACTAGTTTTCATTAATTGTATCTCTATGGATATTCTTTTTTATATGCATGCATGAGTCCTCCACCATCTTTTATGGTCATACATGATCTTTTTGTGAAGTAGAATCATCAGAGGCTTAAAGCACTTACATAAACATATGTGTTAAAATATGTGGTCCCGGATCCTAACTATATATAAGAGAAGCTTGGCTCCTTAAGATTGAGGAAGAGTTCTTCCTCCATTTACTTTGTATTCGATTGACATAACTTCGTATTTACAATTGAAACCGTTTATATCATAAATCACTTTGTAAAAATCATCTCTACAAAAATCAATTATAACTAAGGTCTTTTAGTCAATCAACAGTAACAAAATAGATAGACGGTTCATAATGCTTTTACCAAATTCTAATTTTTTTTAGAGGTTAATCACAGTTTACTACCCTGAAGCTTCTTGGTTTTCAACATTTGGTACATGAAGTTTTTTTAGTCCCGGTTAGGTACCTAAAGTTACAATTTTGGGACACTTTCATACATCATTTAAATTTTCCGTTAGAATTTCTGTTAACTAATGATGTGGCACTCACGTGGCCATTCGTAGTTCACATTAGTACTTCAAAGCATTCATAGTAGTTATATGCAATAATCAATTTATAAACATTTGTGGAGATGTCAATCTTATATATGTGCATATATATATATATATATATATGATAGAAGAGAAAAGACCTACTCACCTTAGGTCCGCGCTACGACTCCCTCGCACGAACATTGAGACATCACGAACAACTATCATCGCATGCGGCCAATTATCAAATCATGTCTCAAAGTTCTTACTAATAGAGCACATAATTTACATAAAACATATCCTCAAGGACCTTCAAGAATAATTTGAGATCCATTGACTAAGAGTCCACCGTCGATCTTCGATCGACAGTTGGGTCCACAACCTTGTAAAACTCGACCCGGAAGATCCGCATCTTGGATTTCCAATCCGTAACTTCTCATGATACAAAATATGCTTCTAGAACAACATACTTAAGTTTCATTACGATCCAACGGTTGGATCTCCACCAATTTCCAAAACTGATTAGCGGTTAACGTTTTTTTTTTAACTTACAAATCCAATTTGGGAAGATCCGTATGTCAGATTCCCAATCCGTAAAATCCTACATTCTTCAAATATTACATACTACAATGTAACAAAGTTTGGTGACGATCCAACTGTCGGATCGTCGATTCACCTGAATACCTAATAACGTATCGTAGAGAATTTAGGTTCCAACGATCAACCTACGTCATTCAAGTATCAAAACTAAATTCAAGACATTTAACATAGCCTAAAAATATCATTGGCGACCCCCTGGCCACATGCCACCGTGGATGGCGGTCGGCCGCCCCAACTCGTAGGAAAATTCAACTATTTCTAAAAATTCTAAAAAATTATGGAAATGAAGTGAAGAGCTCGAAGAGTAGAGCAAACTTTATACATGTGGCTAAGGCCAATTTGGCTTGTAAAGGCTCCAATTTCACGAAAACCCACCAGAACCTTAGTTTTTGGGTATTTTCGATTCAACTCCATGGATGCTCTGACGCCCCTACCATCACTTGGGCTTTGTTCCTGAGGTTGGGGGGGAGCCTATTGGTAGTGACAATTGGTTGAGTTAGCTTCACGATTTATGGATTGCCGTCGAACACCCACACGCACCACCGGTGCATTTCTCCCGAATCTAAGGTCAAATTGTATGAATTTAGGGGTAAAAATGGTAGAAAGAAGGCTAGGGAGGTGTTTCCAGGTGATGGTTTGGCTTAATTCACTAAAATTTGGCCGGGAAACCATCAGTTTCTATGGTTCCCGTCAGCTAAGTCACACAGGTCAAGGAAGACCCGTTTTAGGTTCTCTCATTTTCTTCTTCTCTCCTTTCCCTCCTGGTTCTTCTCTCCCATTCGTCACTCTCCCTCTCTCCTCATTTTTGATTGGGCAGTGCCCATCTCCTTCCTCTCCTTCTCTTTCGTTGCCATTAGGCAGCCATCCCCCTTTCTCTTTCTCTTCTCTTTTCTCCCATAACCTTTTACATAAATAATAATAATAAGAATAATAAATAAATAAGGTAATAAATAACAATCCTTACCAACATACTTTTGGAATACGGTAAGGTAATAGTTCATACGCGTCATGAATTAACGATCAACGAAAATCAATACCCTCGCCTTTAGGGTATTCTCATAAATTTCATATTTTAAGATTTATAAAATAATAAAATTTGAGACGGGTTGTCACAATTCCCCTAATAAAAATTAAAACTCTCAATTACAACTAACTGGACTCTTAATTAAAGCATAAACATCAATTACAAATCGGGTTCATAACATGGTTCTTCTCTCTCCTCTAGTGGCTCGCGAACCATAGCTGCTCCTAATTGAATTTCGAATTTATGCTCTTTAGATTTTGGGGATTAGGGTTTTTGCAAAGGGTGAAGGTGAAGAGGATGGAGGAGAAATAAGGGAAAGGAGGTGAAGAGGATGGAGATAGGTCGAGTATAGAGCGTTGGGTAGGCGCAGAGGAAAGAAATGAGAGAGCGGGGGTAAGGTGAGGTAGGAGAGGTGAGTATGGGTTGCAGAGGAGATAAGGGAGGGTGGTGCAGGTTGCAGAGGAGAGAAGGGATGGTCGGTGGGGGTTGCAGATAAAAGATGGGAGGATGTGGGTTGCAGAGGAAAGTAGGGAGGGGTTGGGGGAGGTAGAAGACGGGTGGGTACTTTTTTTTTTATGGTTTTTAATTTTTTTTAATATTCAAGTGGGCCCATATTGACACATGGCGCCCAGTTATTGTCCACGTGGGCGACACATCATCAGTTAATAGAAATTCCAACGGAAAACTTAACGGATGTATGAAAGGGTTCCAGAATTATAACTTTAGGTTCTAGACTGAGACAAAAAAACTTCATGTACCAAATGTTAAAAACCAAGAAACTTTAGAGCCCTTTATTTATTTATTTTTTATTTATTTTATGACTATGGTCTCATACTTTATTGATTTTTTTTTTGTTTGCAAAGATGATTGATGAATCAATATTATATGTATTACCCTAATCTTAGTTTATTTTGGTTATTATTTTGGAAGAATTTTATACCTTGATTTATATTTTTAATGTAGGACTTTTGATTTCTTCTTGAACATAAAGTAACCAAACAAATGAATTTTGGAGTGATTCTAATTGGAAGATGTTTGTAAGTCTTTCAAGATGATTGTAACAAAGTTTCAGATTTTTCTACTAAACCATTTGACCGTGTCAATGAAATAAAGGTCTAGTGCGTAGCTTTCCCAGATTGACTTTTTTGACGTTTTGGGTATTTTGGAAGTCAAGATTGCATATTTTGAGGAAGATTCTTTCTAAGAAATTGTTGGGGACGACTTAAGCTTTCAAAAGATACCTTTTGGGACCAAATCGAAGTTGCTCTAGTCAGTCAAAAGTCTGATTTTCTAAAAGTCCGAATTTCAGTTCAAATAGAAAACCTCTTATTTTCTGTTTTATTATTTTATTATGTTTCCTCGTTTTATTTTAAGACATTTATGGGTAGGGTTTTATTTTGTAATAGTATAAATAAGGCTATTTAGCTATTAGAGAAAAAAAAGGGAGGAGAACACGCGCACTACTTTAGAGAGCTTTTGAAGTTTATTTTCAAGGTGTTTTATTTCCATGTTTTTAAGAAATTTTGTTTTATGATTGTTCATAACTAGTTTCTTTTGCTAGGGCAAGGCCACGAGGCTTATCAAGAATATGTAGTTCTTTTCAATTTACTTATGATATGCATGTTTTGAATTATTAATCACCGTTTTTTAACTATCTAAGTGTCTTAGTTATTCGTGACTATTAAGATATTTAGAAAA